>OZ002742.1:87788130-88388130 GCA_963924295.1 Dioctria rufipes
GAATCTTGATAAAAGTTCAAATCTATAATAAAAGGATTTTTGTGTCTAAAAATTCATATTTGTATTAAAAAAGATTTTTGTGTCTAAAGTATTTTTACCAATAATTTAATAAAGTGACTCGGATCGAATATTGATAAAAGTTCAAATCTATAATAAAAGGATTTGTGTATCTAAAAATTCATATTTGTATTAAAAAAGATTTTTGTGTCTAAATGACTCGAATCGAATCTTGATAAAAGTTCTAATCTATAATAAAAGGATTTGTGTGTCTAAAAATTCATATTTTTATTAAAAAAGATTTTTGTGTCTAAAATATGTTTACTAATAATTTAATAAAGTGACTCGGATCGAATATTGATAAAAGTTCAAATCTATAATAAAACGATTTGTGTGTCTAAAAATTCATATTTGTATTAAAAAAGATTTTTGTGTCTAAAATATTTTTACTAATAATTTAATAAAGTGACTCGAATCGAATCTTGATAAAAGTTCAAATCTATAATAAAAGGATTTGTGTGTTTAAACATTCATATTTGTATTAAAAAGGATTTTTGAGTCTGAAGTATTTTTACCAATAATTTAATAAAGTGACTCGGATCGAATCTTGATAAAAGTTCAAATCTATAATAAAAGGATTTGTGTGTCTAAAAATTCATATTTGTATTAAAAAAGATTTTTGTGTCTAAAATATTTTTACTAATAATTTAATAAAGTGACTCGGATCGAATATTGATAAAAGTTCAAATCTGTAATAAAAGGATTTGTGTATCTTAAAATTCATATTTGTATTAAAAAAGATTTTTGTGTCTAAAATATTTTTACTAATAATTTAATAAAGTGACTCGGATCGAATATTGATAAAAGTTCAAATCTATAATAAAAGGATTTGTGTATCTAAAAATTCATATTTGTATTAAAAAAGATTTTTGTGTCTAAATGACTCGAATGGAATCTTGATAAAAGTTCAAATCTATAATAAAAGGATTTGTGTGTCTAAAAATTCATATTTGTATTAAAAAAGATTTTTGTGTCTAAAATATTTTTACTAATAATTTAATAAAGTGACTCGAATCGAATCTTGATAAAAGTTCAAATCTATAATAAAAGGATTTGTGTGTTTAAAAATTCATATTTGTATTAAAAAGGATTTTTGAGTCTGAAGTATTTTTACCAATAATTTAATAAAGTGACTCGGATCGAATCTTGATAAAAGTTCAAATCTATAATAAAAGGATTTGTGTGTCTAAAAATTCATATTTGTATTAAAAAAGATTTTTGTGTCTAAAATATTTTTACTAATAATTTAATAAAGTGACTCGGATCGAATATTGATAAAAGTTCAAATCTATAATAAAAGGATTTGTGTATCTAAAAATTCATATTTGTATTAAAAAAGATTTTTGTGTCTAAATGACTCGAATGGAATCTTGATAAAAGTTCAAATCTATAATAAAAGGATTTGTGTGTCTAAAAATTCATATTTGTATTAAAAAAGATTTTTGTGTCTAAAATATTTTTACTAATAATTTAATAAAGTGACTCGAATCGAATCATGATAAAAGTTCAAATCTATAATAAAAGGATTTGTGTGTTTAAAAATTCATATTTGTATTAAAAAGGATTTTTGAGTCTGAAGTATTTTTACCCATAATTTAATAAAGTGACTCGGATCGAATCTTGATAAAAGTTCAAATCTATAATAAAAGGATTTGTGTATCTAAAAATTCATATTTGTATTAAAAAAGATTTTTGTGTCTAAATGACTCGAATGGAATCTTGATAAAAGTTCAAATCTATAATAAAAGGATTTGTGTGTTTAAAAATTCATATTTGTATTAAAAAGGATTTTTGAGTCTGAAGTACTTTTGCCAATAATTTAATAAAGTGACTCGGATCGAATCTTGATAAAAGTTCAAATCTATAATAAAAGGATTTGTGTGTTTAAAAATTCATATTTGTATTAAAAAGGATTTTTGAGTCTGAAGTATTTTTACCAATAATTTAATAAAGTGACTCGGATCGAATCTTGATAAAAGTTCAAATCTATAATAAAAGGATTTGTGTGTCTAAAAATTCATATTTGTATTAAAAAAGATTTTTGTGTCTAAAATATTTTTACTAATAATTTAATAAAGTGTGATAAAAGTTCAAATCTATAATAAAAGGATTTGTGTATCTAAAAATTCATATTTGTATTAAAAAAGATTTTTGTGTCTAAAATATTTTTACAAATAATTTAATAAAGTGACTCGGATCGAATATTGATAAAAGTTCAAATCTATAATAAAAGGATTTGTGTATCTAAAAATTCATATTTGTATTAAAAAGGATTTTTGTGTCTAAATGACTCGAATGGAATCTTGATAAAAGTTCAAATCTATAATAAAAGGATTTGTGTGTCTAAAAATTCATATTTGTATTAAAAAAGATTTTTGTGTCTAAAATATTTTTACAAATAATTTAATAAAGTGACTCGAATCGAATCTTGATAAAAGTTCAAATCTATAATAAAAGGATTTGTGTGTTTAAAAATTCATATTTGTATTAAAAAGGATTTTTGAGTCTGAAGTATTTTTACCAATAATTTAATAAAGTGACTCGGATAGAATCTTGATAAAAGTTCAAATCTATAATAAAAGGATTTGTGAATCTAAAAATTCATATTTGTATTAAAAAAGATTTTTGTATCTAAATGACTCGAATCGAATCTTGATAAAAGTTCAAATCTATAATAAAAGGATTTGTGTATCTAAAAATTCGTATTTGTATTAAAAAAGATTTTTGTGTCTAAAATATTTTTACTAATAATTTAATAAAGTGACTCGGATCGAATATTGATAAAAGTTCAAATCTATAATAAAAGGATTTGTGTATGTAAAAATTCATATTTGTATTAAAAAAGATTTTTGTGTCTAAATGACTCGAATCGAATCTTGATAAAAGTTCAAATCTATAATAAAAGGATTTGTGTGTGTAAAAATTCATATTTGTATTAAAAAAGATTTTTGTGTCTAAAATATTTTTACTAATAATTTAATAAAGTGACTCGGATCGAATATTGATAAAAGTTCAAATCTATAATAAAAGGATTTGTGTATCTAAAAATTCATATTTGTATTAAAAAAGATTTTTGTGTCTAAATGACTCGAATCGAATCTTGATAAAAGTTCAAATCTATAATAAAAGGATTTGTGTGTGTAAAAATTCATATTTGTATTAAAAAAGATTTTTGTGTCTAAAATATTTTTACTAATAATTTAATAAAGTGACTCGGATCGAATATTGATAAAAGTTCAAATCTATAATAAAAGGATTTGTGTATCTAAAAATTCATATTTGCATTAAAAAAGATTTTTGTGTCTAAATGACTCGAATCGAATCTCGATAAAAGTTCAAATCTATAATAAAAGGATTTGTGTGTCTAAAAATTCATATTTGTATTAAAAAAGATTTTTGTGTCTAAAATATTTTTACTAATAATTTAATAAAGTGACTCGAATCGAATCTTGATAAAAGTTCAAATCTATAATAAAAGGATTTGAGTGTTTAAAAATTCATATTTGTATTAAAAAGGATTTTTGAGTCTGAATTATTTTTACCAATAATTTAATAAAGTGACTCGGATAGAATCTTGATAAAAGTTCAAATCTATAATAAAAGGATTTGTGTATCTAAAAATTCATATTTGTATTAAAAAAGATTTTTGTGTCTAAATGACTCGAATCGAATCTTGATAAAAGTTCAAATCTATAATAAAAGGATTTGTGTGTCTAAAAATTCATATTTGTATTAAAAAAGATTTTTGTGTCTAAAATATTTTTACTAATAATTTAATAAAGTGACTCGAATCGAATCTTGATAAAAGTTCAAATCTATAATAAAAGGATTTGTGTGTTTAAAAATTCATATTTGTATTAAAAAGGATTTTTGAGTCTGAAGTATTTTTACCAATAATTTAATAAAGTGACTCGGATCGAATCTTGATAAAAGTTCAAATCTATAATAAAAGGATTTGTGTATCTAAAAATTCATATTTGTATTAAAAAAGATTTTTGTGTCTAAAATATTTTTACTAATAATTTAATAAAGTGACTCGGATCGAATATTGATAAAAGTTCAAATCTATAATAAAAGGATTTGTGTATCTAAAAATTCATATTTGTATTAAAAAAGATTTTTGTGTCTAAATGACTCGAATCGAATCTTGATAAAAGTTCAAATCTATAATAAAAGGATTTGTGTGTGTAAAAATTCATATTTGTATTAAAAAAGATTTTTGTGTCTAAAATATTTTTACTAATAATTTAATAAAGTGACTCGGATCGAATATTGATAAAAGTTCAAATCTATAATAAAAGGATTTGTGTATATAAAAATTAATATTTGTATTAAAAAAGATTTTTGTGTCTAAATGACTCGAATCGAATCTTGATAAAAGTTCAAATCTATAATAAAAGGATTTGTGTATCTAAAAATTCGTATTTGTATTAAAAAAGATTTTTGTGTCTAAAATATTTTTACTAATAATTTAATAAAGTGACTCGGATCGAATATTGATAAAAGTTCAAATCTATAATAAAAGGATTTGTGTATCTAAAAATTCGTATTTGTATTAAAAAAGATTTTTGTGTCTAAATGACTCGAATCGAATCTTGATAAAAGTTCAAATCTATAATAAAAGGATTTGTGTGTCTAAAAATTCATATTTGTATTAAAAAAGATTTTTGTGTCTAAAATATTTTTACTAATAATTTAATAAAGTGACTCGAATCGAATCTTGATAAAAGTTCAAATCTATAATAAAAGGATTTGTGTGTTTAAAAATTCATATTTGTATTAAAAAGGATTTTTGAGTCTGAAGTATTTTTACCAATAATTTAATAAAGTGACTCGGATCGAATCTTGATAAAAGTTCAAATCTATAATAAAAGGATTTCTGTATATAAAAATTCATATTTGTATTAAAAAAGATTTTTGTGTCTAAATGACTCGAATCGAATCTTGATAAAAGTTCAAATCTATAATAAAAGGATTTGTGTGTGTAAAAATTCATATTTGTATTAAAAAAGATTTTTGTGTCTAAAATATTTTTACTAATAATTTAATAAAGTGACTCGGATCGAATATTGATAAATGTTCAAATCCATAATAAAAGGATTTGTGTATCTAAAAATTCATATTTGTATTAAAAAAGATTTTTGTGTCTAAATGACTCGAATTGAATCTCGATAAAAGTTCAAATCTATAATAAAAGGATTTGTGTGTCTAAAAATTCATATTTGTATTAAAAAAGATTTTTGTGTCTAAAATATTTTTACTAATAATTTAATAAAGTGACTCGAATCGAATCTTGATAAAAGTTCAAATCTATAATAAAAGGATTTGTGTGTTTAAAAATTCATATTTGTATTAAAAAGGATTTTTGAGTCTGAAGTATTTTTACCAATAATTTAATAAAGTGACTCGGATAGAATCTTGATAAAAGTTCAAATCTATAATAAAAGGATTTGTGTATCTAAAAATTCATATTTGTTTTAAAAAAGATTTTTGTGTCTAAATGACTCGAATCGAATCTTGATAAAAGTTCAAATCTATAATAAAAGGATTTGTGTATCTAAAAATTCGTATTTGTATTAAAAAAGATTTTTGTGTCTAAAATATTTTTACTAATAATTTAATAAAGTGACTCAGATCGAATATTGATAAATTTCAAATCTATAATAAAAAGATTTGTGTATCTAAAAATTCATATTTGTATTAAAAAAGATTTTTGTGTCTAAATGACTCGAATCGAATCTTGATAAAAGTTCAAATCTATAATAAAAGGATTTGTGTGTCTAAAAATTCATATTTGTATTAAAAAAGATTTTTGTGTCTAAAATATTTTTACTAATAATTTAATAAAGTGACTCGAATCGAATCTTGATAAAAGTTCAAATCTATAATAAAAGGATTTGTGTGTTTAAAAATTCATATTTGTATTAAAAGGATTTTTGAGTCTGAAGTATTTTTACCAATAATTTAATAAAGTGACTCGGATCGAATCTTGATAAAAGTTCAAATCTATAATAAAAGGATTTGTGTATCTAAAAATTCATATTTGTATTAAAAAAGATTTTTGTGTCTAAAATATTTTTACTAATAATTTAATAAAGTGACTCGGATCGAATATTGATAAAAGTTCAAATCTATAATAAAAGGATTTGTGTATCTAAAAATTCATATTTGTATTAAAAAAGATTTTTGTGTCTAAATGACTCGAATCGAATCTCGATAAAACTTCAAATCTATAATAAAAGAATTTGTGTGTCTAAAAATTCATATTTGTATTAAAAAAGATTTTTGTGCCTAAAGTATTTTTACCAATAATTTAATAAAGTGACTC
This sequence comes from Dioctria rufipes, assembly GCA_963924295.1. Lineage (NCBI taxonomy): Eukaryota > Metazoa > Arthropoda > Insecta > Diptera > Asilidae > Dioctria > Dioctria rufipes. The sequence goes on from OZ002742.1 coordinate 87,794,516, forward strand.
GGATCGAATATTGATAAAAGTTCAAATCTATAATAAAAGGATTTGTGTATCTAAAAATTCATATTTGTATTAAAAAAGATTTTTGTGTCTAAAATATTTTTACTAATAATTTAATAAAGTGACTCGAATCGAATCTTGATAAAAGTTCAAATCTATAATAAAAGGATTTGTGTATCTAAAAATTCATATTTGTATTAAAAAAGATTTTTGTGTCTAAATGGCTCGAATCGAATCTTGATAAAAGTTCAAATCTATAATAAAAGGATTTGTGTGTCTAAAAATTCATATTTGTATTAAAAAAGATTTTTGTGTCTAAAATATTTTTACTAATAATTTAATAAAGTGACTCGAATCGAATCTTGATAAAAGTTCAAATCTATAATAAAAGGATTTGTGTGTTTAAAAATTCATATTTGTATTAAAAAGGATTTTTGAGTCTGAAGTATTTATACCAATAATTTAATAAAGTGACTCGGATCGAATCTTGATAAAAGTTCAAATCTATAATAAAAGGATTTGTGTGTCTAAAAATTCATATTTGTATTAAAAAAGATTTTTGTGTCTAAATGACTCGAATCGAATCTTGATAAAAGTTCAAATCTATAATAAAAGGATTTGTGTATCTAAAAATTCATATTTGTATTAAAAAAGATTTTTGTGTCTAAATGACTCGAATCGAATCTTGATAAAAGTTCAAATCTATAATAAAAGGATTTGTGTGTCTAAAAATTCATATTTGTATTAAAAAAGATTTTTGTGTCTAAAATATTTTTACTAATAATTTAATAAAGTGACTCGAATCGAATCTTGATAAAAGTTCAAATCTATAATAAAAGGATTTGTGTGTTTAAAAATTCATATTTGTATTAAAAAGGATTTTTGAGTCTGAAGTATTTTTACCAATAATTTAATAAAATGACTTGGATCGAATCTTGATAAAAGTTCAAATCTATAATAAAAGGATTTGTGTATCTAAAAATTCATATTTGTATTAAAAAAGATTTTTGTGTCTAAATGACTCGAATCGAATCTTGATAAAAGTTCAAATCTATAATAAAAGGATTTGTGTATCTAAAAATTCATATTTGTATTAAAAAAGATTTTTGTGTCTAAATGACTCGAATCGAATCTTGATAAAAGTTCAAATCTATAATAAAAGGATTTGTGTGTTTAAAAATTCATATTTGTATTAAAAAGGCTTTTTGAGTCTGAAGTATTTTTACCAATAATTTAATAAAGTGACTCGGATCGAATCTTGATAAAAGTTCAAATCTATAATAAAAGGATTTGTGTATCTAAAAATTCATATTTGTATTAAAAAAGATTTTTGTGTCTAAATGACTCGAATCGAATCTTGATAAAAGTTCAAATCTATAAGAAAAGGATTTGTGTGTTTAAAAATTCATATTTGTATTAAAAAAGATTTTTGTGTCTAAAATATTTTTACTAATAATTTAATAAAGTGACTCGAATCGAATCTTGATAAAAGTTCAAATCTATAATAAAAGGATTTGTGTGTTTAAAAATTCATATTTGTATTAAAAAGGATTTTTGAGTCTGAAGTATTTTTACCAATAATTTAATAAAGTGACTCGGATCGAATCTTGATAAAAGTTCAAATCTATAATAAAAGGATTTGTGTATCTAAAAATTCATATTTGTATTAAAAAAGATTTTTGTGTCTAAATGACTCGAATCGAATCTTGATAAAAGTTCAAATCTATAATAAAAGGATTTGTGTATCTAAAAATTCATATTTGTATTAAAAAAGATTTTTGTGTCTAAAATATTTTTACTAATAATTTAATAAAGTGACTCGAATCGAATCTTGATAAAAGTTCAAATCTATAATAAAAGGATTTGTGTGTTTAAAAATTCATATTTGTATTAAAAAGGATTTTTGAGTCTGAAGTATTTTTACCAATAATTTAATAAAGTGACTCGGATCGAATCTTGATAAAAGTTCAAATCTATAATAAAAGGATTTGTGTATCTAAAAATTCATATTTGTATTAAAAAACATTTTTGTGTCTAAATGACTCGAATCGAATCTTGATAAAAGTTCAAATCTATAATAAAAGGATTTGTGTATCTAAAAATTCATATTTGTATTAAAAAAGATTTTTGTGTCTAAAATATTTTTACTAATAATTTAATAAAGTGACTCGAATCGAATCTTGATAAAAGTTCAAATCTATAATAAAAGGATTTGTGTGTTTAAAAATTCATATTTGTATTAAAAAGGATTTTTGAGTCTGAAGTATTTTTACCAATAATTTAATAAAGTGACTCGGATTGAATCTTGATAAAAGTTCAAATCTATAATAAAACTATTTGTGTATCTAAAAATTCATATTTGTATTAAAAAAGATTTTTGTGTCTAAATGACTCGAATCGAATCTTGATAAAAGTTCAAATCTATAATAAAAGGATTTGTGTGTCTAAAAATTCATATTTGTATTAAAAAAGATTTTTGTGTCTAAAATATTTTTACTAATAATTTAATAAAGTGACTCGAATCGAATCTTGATAAAAGTTCAAATCTATAATAAAAGGATTTGTGTGTTTAAAAATTCATATTTGCATTAAAAAGGATTTTTGAGTCTGAAGTATTTCTACCAATAATTTAATAAAGTGACTCGGATCGAATCTTGATAAAAGTTCAAATCTATAATAAAAGGATTTGTGTATCTAAAAATTCATATTTGTATTAAAAAAGATTTTTGTGTCTAAATGACTCGAATCGAATCTTGATAAAAGTTCAAATCTATAATAAAAGGATTTGTGTATCTAAAAATTCATATTTGTATTAAAAAAGATTTTTGTGTCTAAATGACTCGAATCGAATCTTGATAAAAGTTCAAATCTATAATAAAAGGATTTGTGTGTCTAAAAATTCATATTTGTATTAAAAAAGATTTTTGTGTCTAAAATATTTTTACTAATAATTTAATAAAGTGACTCGAATCGAATCTTGATAAAAGTTCAAATCTATAATAAAAGGATTTGTGTGTTTAAAAATTCATATTTGTATTAAAAAGGATTTTTGAGTCTGAAGTATTTTTACCAATAATTTAATAAAGTGACTCGGATCGAATCTTGATAAAAGTTCAAATCTATAATAAAAGGATTTGTGTATCTAAAAATTCATATTTGTATTGAAAAAAATTTTTGTGTCTAAATGACTCGAATCGAATCTTGATAAAAGTTCAAATCTATAAGAAAAGGATTTGTGTATCTAAAAATTCATATTTGTATTAAAAAAGATTTTTGTGTCTAAATGACTCGAATCGAATCTTGATAAAAGTTCAAATCTATAATAAAAGGATTTGTGTGTCTAAAAATTCATATTTGTATTAAAAAAGATTTTTGTGTCTAAAATATTTTTACTAATAATTTAATAAAGTGACTCGAATCGAATCTTGATAAAAGTTCAAATCTATAATAAAAGGATTTGTGTGTTTAAAAATTCATATTTGTATTAAAAAGGATTTTTGAGTCTGAAGTATTTTTACCAATAATTTAATAAAGTGACTCGGATAGAATCTTGATAAAAGTTCAAATCTATAATAAAAGGATTTGTGTGTCTAAAAATTCATATTTGTATTAAAAAAGATTTTTGTGTCTTAAATATTTTTACTAATAATTTAATAAAGTGACTCGGATCGAATATTGATAAAAGTTCAAATCTATAATAAAAGGATTTGTGTATCTAAAAATTCATATTTGTATTAAAAAAGATTTTTGTGTCTAAATGACTCGAATCGAATCTTGATAAAAGTTCAAATCTATAATAAAAGGATTTGTGTATCTAAAAATTCGTATTTGTATTAAAAAAGATTTTTGTGTCTAAAATATTTTTACTAATAATTTAATAAAGTGACTCGGATCGAATATTGATAAAAGTTCAAATCTATAATAAAAGGATTTGTGTATCTATAAATTCATATTTGTATTAAAGAAGATTTTTGTGTCTAAATGACTCGAATCGAATTTTGATAAAAGTACAAATCTATAATAAAAGGATTTGTGTATCTAAAAATTCATATTTGTATTAAAAAAATTTTTGTGTCTAAATGACTCGAATCGAATCTTGATAAAAGTTCAAATCTATAATAAAAGGATTTGTGTATCTAAAAATTCATATTTGTATTAAAAAAGATTTTTGTGTCTAAATGACTCGAATCGAATCTTGATAAAAGTTCAAATCTATAATAAAAGGATTTGTGTGTCTACAAATTCATATTTGTATTAAAAAAGATTTTTGTGTCTAAAATATTTTTACTAATAATTTAATAAAGTGACTCGAATCGAATATTGATAAAAGTTCAAATCTATAATAAAAGGATTTGTGTGTTTAAAAATTCATATTTGTATTAAAAAGGATTTTTGAGTCTGAAGTATTTTTACCAAAAATTTAATAAAGTGACTCGGATCGAATCTTGATAAAAGTTCAAATCTATAATAAAAGGATTTGTGTTTCTAAAAATTCATATTTGTATTAAAAAAGATTTTTGTGTCTAAATGACTCGAATCGAATCTTGATAAAAGTTCAAATCTATAATAAAAGGATTTGTGTGTCTAAAAATTCATATTTGTATTAAAAAGAATTTTTGAGTCTGAAGTATTTTTACCAATAATTTAATAAAGTGACTCGAATCGAATCTTGATAAAAGTTCAAATCTATAATAAAAGGATTTGTGTGTTTAAAAATTCATATTTGCATTAAAAAGGATTTTTGAGTCTGAAGTATTTCTACCAATAATTTAATAAAGTGACTCGGATCGAATCTTGATAAAAGTTCAAATCTATAATAAAAGGATTTGTGTATCTAAAAATTCATATTTGTATTAAAAAAGATTTTTGTGTCTAAATGACTCGAATCGAATCTTGATAAAAGTTCAAATCTATAATAAAAGGATTTGTGTATCTAAAAATTCATATTTGTATTAAAAAAGATTTTTGTGTCTAAAATATTTTTACTAATAATTTAATAAAGTGACTCGAATCGAATCTTGATAAAAGTTCAAATCTATAATAAAAGGATTTGTGTGTTTAAAAATTCATATTTGTATTAAAAAGGATTTTTGAGTCTGAAGTATTTTTACCAATAATTTAATAAAGTGACTCGGATTGAATCTTGATAAAAGTTCAAATCTATAATAAAACTATTTGTGTATCTAAAAATTCATATTTGTATTAAAAAAGATTTTTGTGTCTAAATGACTCGAATCGAATCTTGATAAAAGTTCAAATCTATAAGAAAAGGATTTGTGTGTCTAAAAATTCATATTTGTATTAAAAAAGATTTTTGTGTCTAAAATATTTTTACTAATAATTTAATAAAGTGACTCGAATCGAATCTTGATAAAAGTTCAAATCTATAATAAAAGGATTTGTGTGTTTAAAAATTCATATTTGTATTAAAAAGGATTTTTGAGTCTGAAGTATTTTTACCAATAATTTAATAAAGTGACTCGGATTGAATCTTGATAAAAGTTCAAATCTATAATAAAACTATTTGTGTATCTAAAAATTCATATTTGTATTAAAAAAGATTTTTGTGTCTAAATGACTCGAATCGAATCTTGATAAAAGTTCAAATCTATAATAAAAGGATTTGTGTGTCTACAAATTCATATTTGTATTAAAAAAGATTTTTGTGTCTAAAATATTTTTACTAATAATTTAATAAAGTGACTCGAATCGAATCTTGATAAAAGTTCAAATCTATAATAAAAGGATTTGTGTGTTTAAAAATTCATATTTGTATTAAAAAGGATTTTTGAGTCTGAAGTATTTTTACCAAAAATTTAATAAAGTGACTCGGATCGAATCTTGATAAAAGTTCAAATCTATAATAAAAGGATTTGTGTTTCTAAAAATTCATATTTGTATTAAAAAAGATTTTTGTGTCTAAATGACTCGAATCGAATCTTGATAAAAGTTCAAATCTATAATAAAAGGATTTGTGTGTCTAAAAATTCATATTTGTATTAAAAAGGATTTTTGAGTCTGAAGTATTTTTACCAATAATTTAATAAAGTGACTCGAATCGAATCTTGATAAAAGTTCAAATCTATAATAAAAGGATTTGTGTGTTTAAAAATTCATATTTGCATTAAAAAGGATTTTTGAGTCTGAAGTATTTCTACCAATAATTTAATAAAGTGACTCGGATCGAATCTTGATAAAAGTTCAAATCTATAATAAAAGGATTTGTGTATCTAAAAATTCATATTTGTATTAAAAAAGATTTTTGTGTCTAAATGACTCGAATCGAATCTTGATAAAAGTTCAAATCTATAATAAAAGGATTTGTGTGTCTAAATATTCATATTTGTATTAAAAAAGATTTTTGTGTCTAAAATATTTTTACTAATAATTTAATAAAGTGACTCGAATCGAATCTTGATAAAAGTTCAAATCTATAATAAAAGGATTTGTGTGTTTAAAAATTCATATTTGTATTAAAAAGGATTTTTGAGTCTGAAGTATTTTTACCAATAATTTAATAAAGTGACTCGGATCGAATCTTGATAAAAGTTCAAATCTATAATAAAAGGATTTGTGTATCTAAAAATTCATATTTGTATTGAAAAAAATTTTTGTGTCTAAATGACTCGAATCGAATCTTGATAAAAGTTCAAATCTATAAGAAAAGGATTTGTGTGTCTAAAAATTCATATTTGTATTAAAAAAGATTTTTGTGTCTAAAATATTTTTACTAATAATTTAATAAAGTGACTCGAATCGAATCTTGATAAAAGTTCAAATCTATAATAAAAGGATTTGTGTGTTTAAAAATTCATATTTGTATTAAAAAGGATTTTTGAGTCTGAAGTATTTTTACCAATAATTTAATAAAGTGACTCGGATCGAATCTTGATAAAAGTTCAAATCTATAATAAAAGGATTTGTGTGTCTAAGAATTCATATTTGTATTAAAAAAGATTTTTGTGTCTATAATATTTTTACTAATAATTTAATAAAGTGACTCGGATCGAATATTGATAAAAGTTCAAATCTATAATAAAAGGATTTGTGTATCTAAAAATTCATATTTGTATTAAAAAAGATTTTTGTGTCTAAATGACTCGAATCGAATCTTGATAAAAGTTCAAATCTATAATAAAAGGATTTGTATGTCTAAAAATTCATATTTGTATTAAAAAAGATTTTTGTGTCTAAAATATTTTTACTAATAATTTAATAAAGTGACTCGAATCGAATCTTGATAAAAGTTCAAATCTATAATAAAAGGATTTGTGTATCTAAAAATTCGTATTTGTATTAAAAAAGATTTTTGTGTCTAAAATATTTTTACTAATAATTTAATAAAGTGACTCGGATCGAATATTGATAAAAGTTCAAATCTATAATAAAAGGATTTGTGTATCTATAAATTCATATTTGTATTAAAGAAGATTTTTGTGTCTAAATGACTCGAATCGAATTTTGATAAAAGTTCAAATCTATAATAAAAGGATTTGTGTATCTAAAAATTCATATTTGTATTAAAAAAGATTTTTGTGTCTAAATGACTCGAATCGAATCTTGATAAAAGTTCAAATCTATAATAAAAGGATTTGTGTATCTAAAAATTCATATTTGTATTAAAAAAGATTTTTGTGTCTAAATGACTCGAATCGAATCTTGATAAAAGTTCAAATCTATAATAAAAGGATTTGTGTGTCTACAAATTCATATTTGTATTAAAAAAGATTTTTGTGTCTAAAATATTTTTACTAATAATTTAATAAAGTGACTCGAATCGAATCTTGATAAAAGTTCAAATCTATAATAAAAGGATTTGTGTGTTTAAAAATTCATATTTGTATTAAAAAGGATTTTTGAGTCTGAAGTATTTTTACCAAAAATTTAATAAAGTGACTCGGATCGAATCTTGATAAAAGTTCAAATCTATAATAAAAGGATTTGTGTTTCTAAAAATTCATATTTGTATTAAAAAAGATTTTTGTGTCTAAATGACTCGAATCGAATCTTGATAAAAGTTCAAATCTATAATAAAAGGATTTGTGTGTCTAAAAATTCATATTTGTATTAAAAAGGATTTTTGAGTCTGAAGTATTTTTACCAATAATTTAATAAAGTGACTCGAATCGAATCTTGATAAAAGTTCAAATCTATAATAAAAGGATTTGTGTGTTTAAAAATTCATATTTGCATTAAAAAGGATTTTTGAGTCTGAAGTATTTCTACCAATAATTTAATAAAGTGACTCGGATCGAATCTTGATAAAAGTTCAAATCTATAATAAAAGGATTTGTGTATCTAAAAATTCATATTTGTATTAAAAAAGATTTTTGTGTCTAAATGACTCGAATCGAATCTTGATAAAAGTTCAAATCTATAATAAAAGGATTTGTGTATCTAAAAATTCATATTTGTATTAAAAAAGATTTTTGTGTCTAAAATATTTTTACTAATAATTTAATAAAGTGACTCGAATCGAATCTTGATAAAAGTTCAAATCTATAATAAAAGGATTTGTGTGTTTAAAAATTCATATTTGTATTAAAAAGGATTTTTGAGTCTGAAGTATTTTTACCAATAATTTAATAAAGTGACTCGGATTGAATCTTGATAAAAGTTCAAATCTATAATAAAACTATTTGTGTATCTAAAAATTCATATTTGTATTAAAAAAGATTTTTGTGTCTAAATGACTCGAATCGAATCTTGATAAAAGTTCAAATCTATAATAAAAGGATTTGTGTGTCTAAAAATTCATATTTGTATTAAAAAAGATTTTTGTGTCTAAAATATTTTTACTAATAATTTAATAAAGTGACTCGAATCGAATCTTGATAAAAGTTCAAATCTATAATAAAAGGATTTGTGTGTTTAAAAATTCATATTTGCATTAAAAAGGATTTTTGAGTCTGAAGTATTTCTACCAATAATTTAATAAAGTGACTCGGATCGAATCTTGATAAAAGTTCAAATCTATAATAAAAGGATTTGTGTATCTAAAAATTCATATTTGTATTAAAAAAGATTTTTGTGTCTAAATGACTCGAATCGAATCTTGATAAAAGTTCAAATCTATAATAAAAGGATTTGTGTATCTAAAAATTCATATTTGTATTAAAAAAGATTTTTGTGTCTAAATGACTCGAATCGAATCTTGATAAAAGTTCAAATCTATAATAAAAGGATTTGTGTGTCTAAAAATTCATATTTGTATTAAAAAAGATTTTTGTGTCTAAAATATTTTTACTAATAATTTAATAAAGTGACTCGAATCGAATCTTGATAAAAGTTCAAATCTATAATAAAAGGATTTGTGTGTTTAAAAATTCATATTTGTATTAAAAAGGATTTTTGAGTCTGAAGTATTTTTACCAATAATTTAATAAAGTGACTCGGATCGAATCTTGATAAAAGTTCAAATCTATAATAAAAGGATTTGTGTATCTAAAAATTCATATTTGTATTGAAAAAAATTTTTGTGTCTAAATGACTCGAATCGAATCTTGATAAAAGTTCAAATCTATAAGAAAAGGATTTGTGTGTCTAAAAATTCATATTTGTATTAAAAAAGATTTTTGTGTCTAAAATATTTTAACTAATAATTTAATAAAGTGACTCGAATCGAATCTTGATAAAAGTTCAAATCTATAATAAAAGGATTTGTGTGTTTAAAAATTCATATTTGTATTAAAAAGGATTTTTGAGTCTGAAGTATTTTTACCAATAATTTAATAAAGTGACTCGGATCGAATCTTGATAAAAGTTCAAATCTATAATAAAAGGTTTTGTGTGTCTAAGAATTCATATTTGTATTAAAAAAGATTTTTGTGTCTATAATATTTTTACTAATAATTTAATAAAGTGACTCGGATCGAATAATGATAAAAGTTCAAATCTATAATAAAAGGATTTGTGTATCTAAAAATTCATATTTGTATTAAAAAAGATTTTTGTGTCTAAATGACTCGAATCGAATCTTGATAAAAGTTCAAATCTATAATAAAAGGATTTGTATGTCTAAAAATTCATATTTGTATTAAAAAAGATTTTTGTGTCTAAAATATTTTTACTAATAATTTAATAAAGTGACTCGAATCGAATCTTGATAAAAGTTCAAATCTATAATAAAAGGATTTGTGTGTTTAAAAATTCATATTTGTATTAAAAAGGATTTTTGAGTCTGAAGTATTTTTACCAATAATTTAATAAAGTGACTCGGATAGAATCTTGATAAAAGTTCAAATCTGTAATAAAAGGATTTGTGTGTCTAAAAATTCATATTTGTATTAAAAAAGATTTTTGTGTCTTAAATATTTTTACTAATAATTTAATAAAGTGACTCGGATCGAATATTGATAAAAGTTCAAATCTATAATAAAAGGATTTGTGTATCTAAAAATTCATATTTGTATTAAAAAAGATTTTTGTGTCTAAATGACTCGAATCGAATCTTGATAAAAGTTCAAATCTATAATAAAAGGATTTGTGTATCTAAAAATTCGTATTTGTATTAAAAAAGATTTTTGTGTCTAAAATATTTTTACTAATAATTTAATAAAGTGACTCGGATCGAATATTGATAAAAGTTCAAATCTATAATAAAAGGATTTGTGTATCTATAAATTCATATTTGTATTAAAGAAGATTTTTGTGTCTAAATGACTCGAATCGAATTTTGATAAAAGTTCAAATCTATAATAAAAGGATTTGTGTATCTAAAAATTCATATTTGTATTAAAAAAGATTTTTGTGTCTAAATGACGCGAATCGAATCTTGATAAAAGTTCAAATCTATAATAAAAGGATTTGTGTATCTAAAAATTCATATTTGTATTAAAAAAGATTTTTGTGTCTAAATGACTCGAATCGAATCTTGATAAAAGTTCAAATCTATAATAAAAGGATTTGTGTGTCTACAAATTCATATTTGTATTAAAAAAGATTTTTGTGTCTAAAATATTTTTACTAATAATTTAATAAAGTGACTCGAATCGAATCTTGATAAAAGTTCAAATCTATAATAAAAGGATTTGTGTGTTTAAAAATTCATATTTGTATTAAAAAGGATTTTTGAGTCTGAAGTATTTTTACCAAAAATTTAATAAAGTGACTCGGATCGAATCTTGATAAAAGTTCAAATCTATAATAAAAGGATTTGTGTTTCTAAAAATTCATATTTGTATTAAAAAAGATTTTTGTGTCTAAATGACTCGAATCGAATCTTGATAAAAGTTCAAATCTATAAGAAAAGGATTTGTGTGTTTAAAAATTCATATTTGTATTAAAAAAGATTTTTGTGTCTAAAATATTTTTACTAATAATTTAATAAAGTGACTCGAATCGAATCTTGATAAAAGTTCAAATCTATAATAAAAGGATTTGTGTGTTTAAAAATTCATATTTGTATTAAAAAGGATTTTTGAGTCTGAAGTATTTTTACCAATAATTTAATAAAGTGACTCGGATCGAATCTTGATAAAAGTTCAAATCTATAATAAAAGGATTTGTGTATCTAAAAATTCATATTTGTATTAAAAAAGATTTTTGTGTCTAAATGACTCGAATCGAATCTTGATAAAAGTTCAAATCTATAATAAAAGGATTTGTGTATCTAAAAATTCATATTTGTATTAAAAAACATTTTTGTGTCTAAAATATTTTTACTAATAATTTAATAAAGTGACTCGAATCGAATCTTGATAAAAGTTCAAATCTATAATAAAAGGATTTGTGTGTTTAAAAATTCATATTTGTATTAAAAAGGATTTTTGAGTCTGAAGTATTTTTACCAATAATTTAATAAAGTGACTCGGATCGAATCTTGATAAAAGTTCAAATCTATAATAAAAGGATTTGTGTATCTAAAAATTCATATTTGTATTAAAAAAGATTTTTGTGTCTAAATGACTCGAATCGAATCTTGATAAAAGTTCAAATCTATAATAAAAGGATTTGTGTATCTAAAAATTCATATTTGTATTAAAAAAGATTTTTGTGTCTAAAATATTTTTACTAATAATTTAATAAAGTGACTCGAATCGAATCTTGATAAAAGTTCAAATCTATAATAAAAGGATTTGTGTGTTTAAAAATTCATATTTGTATTAAAAAGGATTTTTGAGTCTGAAGTATTTTTACCAATAATTTAATAAAGTGACTCGGATTGAATCTTGATAAAAGTTCAAATCTATAATAAAACTATTTGTGTATCTAAAAATTCATATTTGTATTAAAAAAGATTTTTGTGTCTAAATGACTCGAATCGAATCTTGATAAAAGTTCAAATCTATAATAAAAGGATTTGTGTGTCTAAAAATTCATATTTGTATTAAAAAAGATTTTTGTATCTAAAATATTTTTACTAATAATTTAATAAAGTGACTCGAATCGAATCTTGATAAAAGTTCAAATCTATAATAAAAGGATTTGTGTGTTTAAAAATTCGTATTTGCATTAAAAAGGATTTTTGAGTCTGAAGTATTTCTACCAATAATTTAATAAAGTGACTCGGATCGAATCTTGATAAAAGTTCAAATCTATAATAAAAGGATTTGTGTATCTAAAAATTCATATTTGTATTAAAAAAGATTTTTGTGTCTAAATGACTCGAATCGAATCTTGATAAAAGTTCAAATCTATAATAAAAGGATTTGTGTATCTAAAAATTCATATTTGTATTAAAAAAGATTTTTGTGTCTAAATGACTCGAATCGAATCTTGATAAAAGTTCAAATCTATAATAAAAGGATTTGTGTGTCTAAAAATTCATATTTGTATTAAAAAAGATTTTTGTGTCTAAAATATTTTTACTAATAATTTAATAAAGTGACTCGAATCGAATCTTGATAAAAGTTCAAATCTATAATAAAAGGATTTGTGTGTTTAAAAATTCATATTTGTATTAAAAAGGATTTTTGAGTCTGAAGTATTTTTACCAATAATTTAATAAAGTGACTCGGATCGAATCTTGATAAAAGTTCAAATCTATAATAAAAGGATTTGTGTATCTAAAAATTCATATTTGTATTGAAAAAAATTTTTGTGTCTAAATGACTCGAATCGAATCTTGATAAAAGTTCAAATCTATAAGAAAAGGATTTGTGTGTCTAAAAATTCATATTTGTATTAAAAAAGATTTTTGTGTCTAAAATATTTTTACTAATAATTTAATAAAGTGACTCGAATCGAATCTTGATAAAAGTTCAAATCTATAATAAAAGGATTTGTGTGTTTAAAAATTCATATTTGTATTAAAAAGGATTTTTGAGTCTGAAGTATTTTTACCAATAATTTAATAAAGTGACTCGGATCGAATCTTGATAAAAGTTCAAATCTATAATAAAAGGATTTGTGTGTCTAAGAATTCATATTTGTATTAAAAAAGATTTTTGTGTCTATAATATTTTTACTAATAATTTAATAAAGTGACTCGGATCGAATATTGATAAAAGTTCAAATCTATAATAAAAGGATTTGTGTATCTAAAAATTCATATTTGTATTAAAAAAGATTTTTGTGTCTAAATGACTCGAATCGAATCTTGATAAAAGTTCAAATCTATAATAAAAGGATTTGTGTGTCTAAAAATTCATATTTGTATTAAAAAAGATTTTTGTGTCTAAAATATTTTTACTAATAATTTAATAAAGTGACTCGAATCGAATCTTGATAAAAGTTCAAATCTATAATAAAAGGATTTGTGTGTTTAAAAATTCATATTTGTATTAAAAAGGATTTTTGAGTCTGAAGTATTTTTACCAATAATTTAATAAAGTGACTCGGATCGAATCTTGATAAAAGTTCAAATCTATAATAAAAGGATTTGTGTGTCTAAGAATTCATATTTGTATTAAAAAAGATTTTTGTGTCTATAATATTTTTACTAATAATTTAATAAAGTGACTCGGATCGAATATTGATAAAAGTTCAAATCTATAATAAAAGGATTTGTGTATCTAAAAATTCATATTTGTATTAAAAAAGATTTTTGTGTCTAAATGACTCGAATCGAATCTTGATAAAAGTTCAAATCTATAATAAAAGGATTTGTGTGTCTGAAAATTCATATTTGTATTAAAAAAGATTTTTGTGTCTAAAATATTTTTACTAATAATTTAATAAAGTGACTCGAATCGAATCTTGATAAAAGTTCAAATCTATAATAAAAGGATTTGTGTGTTTAAAAATTCATATTTGTATTAAAAAGGATTTTTGAGTCTGAAGTATTTTTACCAATAATTTAATAAAGTGACTCGGATCGAATCTTGATAAAAGTTCAAATCTATAATAAAAGGATTTGTGTGTCTAAGAATTCATATTTGTATTAAAAAAGATTTTTGTGTCTATAATATTTTTACTAATAATTTAATAAAGTGACTCGGATCGAATATTGATAAAAGTTCAAATCTATAATAAAAGGATTTGTGTATCTAAAAATTCATATTTGTATTAAAAAAGATTTTTGTGTCTAAATGACTCGAATCGAATCTTGATAAAAGTTCAAATCTATAATAAAAGGATTTGTGTGTCTAAAAATTCATATTTGTATTAAAAAAGATTTTTGTGTCTAAAATATTTTTACTAATAATTTAATAAAGTGACTCGAATCGAATCTTGATAAAAGTTCAAATCTATAATAAAAGGATTTGTGTGTTTAAAAATTCATATTTGTATTAAAAAAGATTTTTGTGTCTAAAATATTTTTAGTAATAATTTAATAAAGTGACTCGAATCGAATCTTGATAAAAGTTCAAATCTATAATAAAAGGATTTGTGTGTTTAAAAATTCATATTTGTATTAAAAAGGATTTTTGAGTCTGAAGTATTTTTACCAATAATTTAATAAAGTGACTCGGATCGAATCTTGATAAAAGTTCAAATCTATAATAAAAGGATTTGTGTATCTAAAAATTCATATTTGTATTAAAAAAGATTTTTGTGTCTAAATGACTCGAATCGAATCTTGATAAAAGTTCAGATCTATAATAAAAGGATTTGTGTATCTAAAAATTCATATTTGTATTAAAAAAGATTTTTGTGTCTAAAATATTTTTACTAATAATTTAATAAAGTGACTCGAATCGAATCTTGATAAAAGTTCAAATCTATAATAAAAGGATTTGTGTGTTTAAAAATTCATATTTGCATTAAAAAGGATTTTTGAGTCTGAAGTATTTCTACCAATAATTTAATAAAGTGACTCGGATCGAATCTTGATAAAAGTTCAAATCTATAATAAAAGGATTTGTGTATCTAAAAATTCATATTTGTATTAAAAAAGATTTTTGTGTCTAAATGACTCGATTCGAATCTTGATAAAAGTTCAAATCTATAATAAAAGGATTTGTGTATCTAAAAATTCATATTTGTATTAAAAAAGATTTTTGTGTCTAAATGACTCGAATCGAATCTTGATAAAAGTTCAAATCTATAATAAAAGGATTTGTGTGTCTAAAAATTCATATTTGTATTAAAAAAGATTTTTGTGTCTAAAATATTTTTACTAATAATTTAATAAAGTGACTCGAATCGAATCTTGATAAAAGTTCAAATCTATAATAAAAGGATTTGTGTGTTTAAAAATTCATATTTGTATTAAGAAGGATTTTTGAGTCTGAAGTATTGTTACCAATAATTTAATAAAGTGACTCGGATCGAATCTTGATAAAAGTTCAAATCTATAATAAAAGGATTTGTGTGTCTAAGAATTCATATTTGTATTAAAAAAGATTTTTGTGTCTATAATATTTTTACTAATAATTTAATAAAGTGACTCGGATCGAATATTGATAAAAGTTCAAATCTATAATAAAAGGATTTGTGTATCTAAAAATTCATATTTGTATTAAAAAAATTTTTGTGTCTAAATGACTCGAATCGAATCTTGATAAAAGTTCAAATCTATAATAAAAGGATTTGTGTGTCTAAAAATTCATATTTGTATTAAAAAAGATTTTTGTGTCTAAAATATTTTTACTAATAATTTAATAAAGTGACTCGAATCGAATCTTGATAAAAGTTCAAATCTATAATAAAAGGATTTGTGTGTTTAAAAATTCATATTTGTATTAAAAAGGATTTTTGAGTCTGAAGTATTTTTACCAATAATTTAATAAAGTGACTCGGATAGAATCTTGATAAAAGTTCAAATCTATAATAAAAGGATTTGTGTGTTTAAAAATTCATATTTGTATTAAAAAGGATTTTTGAGTCTGAAGTATTTCTACCAATAATTTAATAAAGTGACTCGGATCGAATCTTGATAAAAGTTCAAAGCTATAATAAAAGGATTTGTGTATCTAAAAATTCATATTTGTATTAAAAAAGATTTTTGTGTCTAAATGACTCGAATCGAATCTTGATAAAAGTTCAAATCTATAATAAAAGGATTTGTGTGTCTAAAAATTCATATTTGTATTAAAAAAGATTTTTGTGTCTAAAATCTTTTTACTAATAATTTAATAAAGTGACTCGAATCGAATCTTGATAAAAGTTCAAATCTATAATAAAAGGATTTGTGTGTTTAAAAATTCATATTTGTATTAAAAAGGATTTTTGAGTCTGAAGTATTTTTACCAATAATTTAATAAAGTGACTCGGATCGAATCTTGATAAAAGTTCAAATCTATAATAAAAGGATTTGTGTATCTTAAAATTCATATTTGTATTAAAAAAGATTTTTGTGTCTAAATGACTCGAATCGAATCTTGATAAAAGTTCAAATCTATAATAAAAGGATTTGTGTGTCTAAAAATTCATATTTGTATTAAAAAAGATTTTTTGTGTCTAAAATATTTTTACTAATAATTTAATAAAGTGACTCGAATCGAATCTTGATAAAAGTTCAAATCTATAATAAAAGGATTTGTGTATCTAAAAATTCATATTTGTATTAAAAAAGATTTTTGTGTCTAAAGTATTTTTACCAATAATTTAATAAAGTGACTCGGATCGAATTTTGATAAAAGTTCAAATCTATAATAAAAGGATTTGTGTATCTAAAAATTCATATTTGTATTAAAAAAGATTTTTGTGTCTAAATGACTCGAATCGAATCTTGATAAAAGTTCAAATCTATAATAAAAGGATTTGTGTATCTAAAAATTCATATTTGTATTAAAAAAGATTTTTGTGTCTAAATGACTCGATTCGAATCTTGATAAAAGTTCAAATCTATAATAAAAGTATTCGTGTGTCTAAAAATTCATATTTGTATTAAAAAAGATTTTTGTGTCTAAAATATTTTTACTAATAATTTAATAAAGTGACTCGAATCGAATCTTGATAAAAGTTCAAATCTATAATAAAAGGATTTGTGTGTTTAAGAATTCATATTTGTATTAAAAAGGATTTTTGAGTCTGAAGTATTTTTACCAATAATTTAATAAAGTGACTCGGATCGAATCTTGATAAAAGTTCAAATCTATAATAAAAGGATTTGTGTATCTAAAAATTCATATTTGTATTAAAAAAAGATTTTTGTGTCTAAATGACTCGAATCGAATCTTGATAAAAGTTCAAATCTATAATAAAAGGATTTGTGTGTCTAAAAATTCATATTTGTATTAAAAAAGATTTTTGTGTCTAAAATATTTTTACTAATAATTTAATAAAGTGACTCGAATCGAATCTTGATAAAAGTTCAAATCTATAATAAAAGGATTTGTGTGTTTAAAAATTCATATTTGTATTAAAAAGGATTTTTGAGTCTGAAGTATTTTTACCAATAATTTAATAAAGTGACTCGGGATCGAATCTTGATAAAAGTTCAAATCTATAATAAAAGGATTTGTGTATCTAAAAATTCATATTTGTATTAAAAAAAGATTTTTGTGTCTAAATGACTCGAATCGAATCTTGATAAAAGTTCAAATCTATAATAAAAGGATTTGTGTATCTAAAAATTCATATTTGTATTAAAAAAGATTTTTGTGTCTAAAATATTTTTACTAATAATTTAATAAAGTGACTCGGATCGAATCTTGATAAAAGTTCAAATCTATAATAAAAGGATTTGTGTATCTAAAAATTCATATTTGTATTAAAAAAGATTTTTGTGTCTAAATGGCTCGAATCGAATCTTGATAAAAGTTCAAATCTATAATAAAAGGATTTGTGTGTCTAAAAATTCATATTTGTATTAAAAAAGATTTTTGTGTCTAAAGTATTTTTACCAATAATTTAATAAAGTGACTCGGATCGAATATTGCTAAAAGTTCAAATCTATAATAAAAGGATTTGTGTATCTAAAAATTCATATTTGTATTAAAAAAGATTTTTGTGTCTAAATGACTCGAATCGATTCTTGATAAAAGTTCAAATCTATAATAAAAGGATTTGTGTATCTAAAAATTCATATTTGTATTAAAAAACATTTTTGTGTCTAAATGACTCGAATCGAATCTTGATAAAAGTTCAAATCTATAATAAAAGGATTTGTGTGTCTAAAATTTCATATTTGTATTAAAAAAGATTTTTGTGTCTAAAATATTTTTACTAATAATTTAATAAAGTGACTCGAATCGAATCTTGATAAAAGTTCAAATCTATAATAAAAGGATTTGTATGTTTAAAAATTCATATTTGTATTAAAAAGGATTTTTGAGTCTGAAGTATTTTTACCAATAATTTAATAAAGTGACTCGGATCGAATCTTGATAAAAGTTCAAATCTATAATAAAAGGATTTGTGTATCTAAAAATTCATATTTGTATTAAAAAAGATTTTTGTGTCTAAAGTATTTTTCCAATAATTTAATAAAGTGACTCGGATCGAATATTGATAAAAGTTCAAATCTATAATAAAAGGATTTGTGTGTCTAAAAATTCATATTTGTATTAAAAAAGATTTTTGTGTCTAAAATATTTTTACTAATATTTTAATAAAGTGACTCGAATCGAATCTTGATAAAAGTTCAAATCTATAATAAAAGGATTTGTGTGTTTAAAAATTCATATTTGTATTAAAAAGGATTTTTGAGTCTGAAGTATTTTTACCAATAATTTAATAAAGTGACTCGGATCGAATCTTGATAAAAGTTCAAATCTATAATAAAAGGATTTGTGTGTCTAAAAATTCATATTTGTATTAAAAAAGATTTTTGTGTCTAAAGTATTTTTACCAATAATTTAATAAAGTGACTCGGATCGAATATTGATAAAAGTTCAAATCTACAATAAAAGGATTTGTGTGTCTAAAAATTCATATTTGTATTAAAAAAGATTTTTGTGTCTAAAATATTTTTACTAATAATTTAATAAAGTGACTCGAATCGAATCTTGATAAAAGTTCAAATCTATAATAAAAGGATTTGTGTGTTTAAAAATTCATATTTGTATTATAAAGCATTTTTGAGTCTGAAGTATTTTTACCAATAATTTAATAAAGTGACTCGGATCGAATCTTGATAAAAGTTCAAATCTATAATAAAAGGATTTGTGTATCTAAAAATTCATATTTGTATTGAAAAAAATTTTTGTGTCTAAATGACTCGAATCGAATCTTGATAAAAGTTCAAATCTATAAGAAAAGGATTTGTGTGTCTAAAAATTCATATTTGTATTAAAAAAGATTTTTGTGTCTAAAATATTTTTACTAATAATTTAATAAAGTGACTCGAATCGAATCTTGATAAAAGTTCAAATCTATAATAAAAGGATTTGTGTATCTAAAAATTCATATTTGTATTAAAAAACATTTTTGTGTCTAAAATATTTTTACTAATAATTTAATAAAGTGACTCGAATCGAATCTTGATAAAAGTTCAAATCTATAATAAAAGGATTTGTGTGTTTAAAAATTCATATTTGTATTATAAAGCATTTTTGAGTCTGAAGTATTTTTACCAATAATTTAATAAAGTGACTCGGATCGAATCTTGATAAAAGTTCAAATCTATAATAAAAGGATTTGTGTATCTAAAAATTCATATTTGTATTGAAAAAAATTTTTGTGTCTAAATGACTCGAATCGAATCTTGATAAAAGTTCAAATCTATAAGAAAAGGATTTGTGTGTCTAAAAATTCATATTTGTATTAAAAAAGATTTTTGTGTCTAAAATATTTTTACTAATAATTTAATAAAGTGACTCGAATCGAATCTTGATAAAAGTTCAAATCTATAATAAAAGGATTTGTGTATCTAAAAATTCATATTTGTATTAAAAAACATTTTTGTGTCTAAATGACTCGAATCGAATCTTGATAAAAGTTCAAATCTATAATAAAAGGATTTGTGTGTCTAAAATTTCATATTTGTATTAAAAAGGATTTTTGAGTCTGAAGTATTTTTACCAATAATTTAATAAAGTGACTCGGATCGAATATTGCTAAAAGTTCAAATCTATAATAAAAGGATTTGTGTATCTAAAAATTCATATTTGTATTAAAAAAGATTTTTGTGTCTAAATGACTCGAATCGATTCTTGATAAAAGTTCAAATCTATAATAAAAGGATTTGTGTGTCTAAAAATTCATATTTGTATTAAAAAAGATTTTTGTGTCTAAAATATTTTTACTAATAATTTAATAAAGTGACTCGAATCGAATCTTGATAAAAGTTCAAATCTATAATAAAAGGATTTGTGTGTTTAAAAATTCATATTTGTATTAAAAAGGATTTTTGAGTCTGAAGTATTTTTACCAATAATTTAATAAAGTGACTCGGATCGAATCTTGATAAAAGTTCAAATCTATAATAAAAGGATTTGTGTATCTAAAAATTCATATTTGTATTAAAAAAGATTTTTGTGTCTAAATGACTCGAATCGAATCTTGATAAAAGTTCAAATCTATAATAAAAGGATTTGTGTATCTAAAAATTCATATTTGTATTAAAAAAGATTTTTGTGTCTAAAATATTTTTACTAATAATTTAATAAAGTGACTCGGATCGAATCTTGATAAAAGTTCAAATCTATAATAAAAGGATTTGTGTATCTAAAAATTCATATTTGTATTAAAAAAGATTTTTGTGTCTAAATGGCTCGAATCGAATCTTGATAAAAGTTCAAATCTATAATAAAAGGATTTGTGTGTCTAAAAATTCATATTTGTATTAAAAAAGATTTTTGTGTCTAAAGTATTTTTACCAATAATTTAATAAAGTGACTCGGATCGAATATTGCTAAAAGTTCAAATCTATAATAAAAGGATTTGTGTATCTAAAAATTCATATTTGTATTAAAAAAGATTTTTGTGTCTAAATGACTCGAATCGATTCTTGATAAAAGTTCAAATCTATAATAAAAGGATTTGTGTATCTAAAAATTCATATTTGTATTAAAAAACATTTTTGTGTCTAAATGACTCGAATCGAATCTTGATAAAAGTTCAAATCTATAATAAAAGGATTTGTGTGTCTAAAATTTCATATTTGTATTAAAAAAGATTTTTGTGTCTAAAATATTTTTACTAATAATTTAATAAAGTGACTCGAATCGAATCTTGATAAAAGTTCAAATCTATAATAAAAGGATTTGTATGTTTAAAAATTCATATTTGTATTAAAAAGGATTTTTGAGTCTGAAGTATTTTTACCAATAATTTAATAAAGTGACTCGGATCGAATCTTGATAAAAGTTCAAATCTATAATAAAAGGATTTGTGTATCTAAAAATTCATATTTGTATTAAAAAAGATTTTTGTGTCTAAAGTATTTTTCCAATAATTTAATAAAGTGACTCGGATCGAATATTGATAAAAGTTCAAATCTATAATAAAAGGATTTGTGTGTCTAAAAATTCATATTTGTATTAAAAAAGATTTTTGTGTCTAAAATATTTTTACTAATATTTTAATAAAGTGACTCGAATCGAATCTTGATAAAAGTTCAAATCTATAATAAAAGGATTTGTGTGTTTAAAAATTCATATTTGTATTAAAAAGGATTTTTGAGTCTGAAGTATTTTTACCAATAATTTAATAAAGTGACTCGGATCGAATCTTGATAAAAGTTCAAATCTATAATAAAAGGATTTGTGTGTCTAAAAATTCATATTTGTATTAAAAAAGATTTTTGTGTCTAAAGTATTTTTACCAATAATTTAATAAAGTGACTCGGATCGAATATTGATAAAAGTTCAAATCTACAATAAAAGGATTTGTGTGTCTAAAAATTCATATTTGTATTAAAAAAGATTTTTGTGTCTAAAATATTTTTACTAATAATTTAATAAAGTGACTCGAATCGAATCTTGATAAAAGTTCAAATCTATAATAAAAGGATTTGTGTGTTTAAAAATTCATATTTGTATTATAAAGCATTTTTGAGTCTGAAGTATTTTTACCAATAATTTAATAAAGTGACTCGGATCGAATCTTGATAAAAGTTCAAATCTATAATAAAAGGATTTGTGTATCTAAAAATTCATATTTGTATTGAAAAAAATTTTTGTGTCTAAATGACTCGAATCGAATCTTGATAAAAGTTCAAATCTATAAGAAAAGGATTTGTGTGTCTAAAAATTCATATTTGTATTAAAAAAGATTTTTGTGTCTAAAATATTTTTACTAATAATTTAATAAAGTGACTCGAATCGAATCTTGATAAAAGTTCAAATCTATAATAAAAGGATTTGTGTATCTAAAAATTCATATTTGTATTAAAAAACATTTTTGTGTCTAAAATATTTTTACTAATAATTTAATAAAGTGACTCGAATCGAATCTTGATAAAAGTTCAAATCTATAATAAAAGGATTTGTGTGTTTAAAAATTCATATTTGTATTATAAAGCATTTTTGAGTCTGAAGTATTTTTACCAATAATTTAATAAAGTGACTCGGATCGAATCTTGATAAAAGTTCAAATCTATAATAAAAGGATTTGTGTATCTAAAAATTCATATTTGTATTGAAAAAAATTTTTGTGTCTAAATGACTCGAATCGAATCTTGATAAAAGTTCAAATCTATAAGAAAAGGATTTGTGTGTCTAAAAATTCATATTTGTATTAAAAAAGATTTTTGTGTCTAAAATATTTTTACTAATAATTTAATAAAGTGACTCGAATCGAATCTTGATAAAAGTTCAAATCTATAATAAAAGGATTTGTGTATCTAAAAATTCATATTTGTATTAAAAAACATTTTTGTGTCTAAATGACTCGAATCGAATCTTGATAAAAGTTCAAATCTATAATAAAAGGATTTGTGTGTCTAAAATTTCATATTTGTATTAAAAAGGATTTTTGAGTCTGAAGTATTTTTACCAATAATTTAATAAAGTGACTCGGATCGAATCTTGATAAAAGTTCAAATCTATAATAAAAGGATTTGTGTGTCTAAAAATTCATATTTGTATTAAAAAAGATTTTTGTGTCTAAAGTATTTTTACCAATAATTTAATAAAGTGACTCGGATCGAATATTGATAAAAGTTCAAATCTATAATAAAAGGATTTGTGTGTCTAAAAATTCATATTTGTATTAAAAAAGATTTTTGTGTCTAAAATATTTTTACTAATAATTTAATAAAGTGACTCGAATCGAATCTTGATAAAAGTTCAAATCTATAATAAAAGGATTTGTGTGTTTAAAAATTCATATTTGTATTAAAAAGGATTTTTGAGTCTGAAGTATTTTTACCAATAATTTAATAAAGTGACTCGGATCGAATCTTGATAAAAGTTCAAATCTATAATAAAAGGATTTGTGTGTCTAAAAATTCATATTTGTATTAAAAAAGATTTTTGTGTCTAAAGTATTTTTACCAATAATTTAATAAAGTGACTCGGATCGAATATTGATAAAAGTTCAAATCTATAATAAAAGGATTTGTGTGTCTAAAAATTCATATTTGTATTAAAAAAGATTTTTGTGTCTAAAATATTTTTACTAATAATTTAATAAAGTGACTCGAATCGAATCTTGATAAAAGTTCAAATCTATAATAAAAGGATTTGTGTGTTTAAAAATTCATATTTGTATTATAAAGCATTTTTGAGTCTGAAGTATTTTTACCAATAATTTAATAAAGTGACTCGGATCGAATCTTGATAAAAGTTCAAATCTATAATAAAAGGATTTGTGTATCTAAAAATTCATATTTGTATTGAAAAAAATTTTTGTGTCTAAATGACTCGAATCGAATCTTGATAAAAGTTCAAATCTATAAGAAAAGGATTTGTGTGCCTAAAAATTCATATTTGTATTAAAAAAGATTTTTGTGTCTAAAATATTTTTACTAATAATTTAATAAAGTGACTCGAATCGAATCTTGATAAAAGTTCAAATCTATAATAAAAGGATTTGTGTATCTAAAAATTCATATTTGTATTAAAAAACATTTTTGTGTCTAAATGACTCGAATCGAATCTTGATAAAAGTTCAAATCTATAATAAAAGGATTTGTGTGTCTAAAATTTCATATTTGTATTAAAAAAGATTTTTGTGTCTAAAATATTTTTACTAATAATTTAATAAAGTGACTCGAATCGAATCTTGATAAAAGTTCAAATCTATAATAAAAGGATTTGTATGTTTAAAAATTCATATTTGTATTAAAAAGGATTTTTGAGTCTGAAGTATTTTTACCAATAATTTAATAAAGTGACTCGGATCGAATCTTGATAAAAGTTCAAATCTATAATAAAAGGATTTGTGTATCTAAAAATTCATATTTGTATTAAAAAAGATTTTTGTGTCTAAAGTATTTTTACCAATAATTTAATAAAGTGACTCGGATCGAATATTGATAAAAGTTCAAATCTATAATAAAAGGATTTGTGTGTCTAAAAATTCATATTTGTATTAAAAAAGATTTTTGTGTCTAAAATATTTTTACTAATAATTTAATAAAGTGACTCGAATCGAATCTTGATAAAAGTTCAAATCTATAATAAAAGGATTTGTGTGTTTAAAAATTCATATTTGTATTAAAAAGGATTTTTGAGTCTGAAGTATTTTTACCAATAATTTAATAAAGTGACTCGGATCGAATATTGATAAAAGTTCAAATCTATAATAAAAGGATTTGTGTGTCTAAAAATTCATATTTGTATTAAAAAAGATTTTTGTGTCTAAAGTATTTTTACCAATAATTTAATAAAGTGACTCGGATCGAATATTAATAAAAGTTCAAATCTATAATAAAAGGATTTGTGTGTCTAAAAATTCATATTTGTATTAAAAAAGATTTTTGTGTCTAAAATATTTTTACTAATAATTTAATAAAGTGACTCGAATCGAATCTTGATAAAAGTTCAAATCTATAATAAAAGGATTTGTGTGTTTAAAAATTCATATTTGTATTAAAAAGCATTTTTGAGTCTGAAGTATTTTTACCAATAATTTAATAAAGTGACTCGGATCGAATCTTGATAAAAGTTCAAATCTATAATAAAAGGATTTGTGTATCTAAAAATTCATATTTGTATTAAAAAAGATTTTTGTGTCTAAATGACTCGAATCGAATCTTGATAAAAGTTTAAATCTATAATAAAAGGATTTGTGTGTCTAAAAATTCATATTTGTATTAAAAAAGATTTTTGTGTCTAAAATATTTTTACTAATAATTTAATAAAGTGACTCGAATCGAATCTTGATAAAAGTTTAAATCTATAATAAAAGGATTTGTGTGTCTAAAAATTCATATTTGTATTAAAAAAGATTTTTGTGTCTAAAATATTTTTACTAATAATTTAATAAAGTGACTCGAATCGAATCTTGATAAAAGTTCAAATCTATAATAAAAGGATTTGTGTGTTTAAAAAGTTAAAAAGTTGTCAACAGTTGACTTGAGTAATTGTGCCAACAACAAAGCGCCACATATTTCCAACCTTGGTAGCGTGATTTTTTGCTTCAGGGGTGCTACCTTAGTTTTAGCCGCTAGAAGAGTTGTGTGTATTTTACCAAATGCGTCTACTGTTCTTGTGTAAATAACGGCTGCGTATGCCTTTTCAGAGGCATCGCAAAAACCATGAAGCTGCATTACTTGGCCTGTTCTGTGGTTAATCCAACGTGGAATTTTGATCGATTGCAGTTCCTGCATCTCCCCTTCTAGCCTTTTCCATGCCTTTGTTATTTCTGGCGGTGGGACTTGATCCCAGTCTGTGCCTGTTTGCCATATAGCTTGCATGATGAGCTTGGCTGTTACTATTACTGGGGCTAGCCACCCTAATGGATCGTAAATTGTGGCAATTCTTGACAGTAATATTCGCTTGGTTAGTTTTGAATCTTCCTTATCGAATTTCATTTTGAACTGGAATTCGTCTTGATTCGGATTCCAGTGTATTCCAAGGGTTTTTATAGTATCATCCTTTCCAATTTCTAGGATTCCCTTTTCAACCATGTCTTCTTGCATGTCTTGTAACAGCTCGTGATTATTTGAGGTCCATTTTCTTAGATTGAATCCACCTTTGCTTAAGAGGGAGATTATCTCATTTTGGAGCAGGCGTGCGTCACCTCGGGTATCTGCACCAGAAAGCATGTCATCCATGTAGAAGTCATTATTTACCACATTTTTGCTACCGGATAATCATCGCCTTCATCTTCTGCAAGCTGTTTCAAAGCTTTTACCGCTAGGTAAGCTGCAGGAGCTGTTCCATATGTAACTGTGTTCAGAACGAATTCTTGCACTGGTTCTGTCGCAGAATGTCTCCAGAGTATTCGCTGGAAGTTTCGATCTTCTTTAGCTATCTTGATTTGTCTAAACATCTTTTCTATATCTGCTGTAAAGACATAGCGATGCTTTCTCCATCTTATTAGTATTTGATGTAAGTCTTGTTGTAGCTTTTGACCTTTGTGTAATAAATCGTTCAGACTTATTCCCGTGTTAGTCTTACAGGACCCGTCGAACACTACTCGTAATTTTGTCGTAGTGCTGTCTTTTTTAAATACTGCATGATGGGGCAGGTAGAATACTCTGGATATATGTCCTGTGAAGGCATCAGCTGGGCTCATATGACCAAGTTTCAGGTATTGCATTAGAAAGTTATTATATTCGTCGAAGTCATTCGGTGATTTCTGTAATTTCTTCTCTAGTTGTAATAAACGAGCGAACGCCTTGTTTCTTGAATCGCCCAATTTGTTAACATTATCCTTAAATGGTAAGCGGACAATGTATCTGCCATCTCTGTCTCTGCTATGTGTTTCTTGGAAATGTTGTGCGTATTGATCGGACACCTGACTAGAGGAGATGTCTTCTTCTATTTCCCACAGTTTTTCGAGCTTTTCGTCTATTTCCGCTGTGGACAGAAAACTTGATACCTTGTTGGTTTTGATGAAGGTATCTGGAGCACGATCAAAGAGAATCCAACCTAACTTTGTGTTTTGTGCCGTAGGTTGCCCTGATATCAATCCGTCCAGTATTACGTTTGCGTAAACGTCTGCGCCTAGCAGTAAATCTATTGGTCCAGGAATATGATAAGTCTCATCTGCCAGTGTAATATTTCCAAACTTTGTTGGATCAATTCGTGTTGTTGGTGCGTCTGGTAGTAGCGAATTTAACTTTTGTAATACAAGTGCTTCTGCAGTGAGGCTTGGGCGTTCTGGTTGTTTTAGCTCAATTTGGATAGTTACCTTGCTGGAGGATTTAGCGGACTTAGTATCGCCAACTCCCATTATGGTTGTTTTAATACGTTCCTTGGTTAATTTTAAGATTTGCACCGCTTCTTCAGTGATGAGTGATACTTGTGAGCCGGGGTCTATCAATGCTCTAAAGGGTATTGATTCATTGAAGATATTTTTTAAATACACCTTGGCAGTGGGTAGTAAAACCTTTGGAAATTTGGTTTTATTGTGTAGAATCGTTACATCTTCTTCAATTGGCTGGTTTGAATGTGAGCTATCCTTCTTATTATATGTGGTTACAGGTCTACTCATACTTTTCTTCGATTGTTCATCACCTTCATGATCTGATTTGTTGGTTCTGCATTTTTCAGTTGCCTTATGGGCCATGCAATTGTTGCACAGATTTTTCTTATTAATGAATGAGTTTCGTTCCCTTACGCTCATTGCCTTAAAATCCATACACTGATATATTGCATGTTCTTTATTGCAGAAGATACATGAACGCTTCAATGTTGTGTGAAATGCTCTCTTCTTAATGTTGCTTTGATTTCCATCAGGTCTGGTCTGCCTTGAACTTTTTATGCAGTCTAAAATCTGGTAACGTTTTTCCAAGAAATTGAACAACTCCGTCATTGAAGGCATTTCTTTCTGGTTTGTTAGACTTTCTTCAAAAAATCTAAGACTCTCTGCGTCGAGCTTTCTCGTAGCAATACAAACAATCATAGCATCCCATTCATCTGTATTGCAGTTTAAATTCTTTAATGCAGCGAGGCATTCCCTTAATGTGTCATAAAGCATAATTATATCCTCTTGAGATCTGTGCTCGGCTTTCTTTGCGTCTATGATAGTATTGATGTACGTAGTAACGATCTTTCTATTATTGTTAAATCTAGCCTTTATCAGTTGAATGGCAATATTGTAGTTCTCATTGCTCAGCTGGAGATGACTGATAACCTTCCTTGCTTCACCTTCAAGATGGAAAAGAAGGTACTGCATCTTTTCAACTTTGCTCAGATAAGGGTTGTGATCTATTACTTGGGTGAAGATGTCGATGAACGTCTTCCATTCCTTATAGTTTCCGCTAAACTTAGGTATTTTTATTGGCGGAAGTTTCGGAAAGTTATTGGTGTTGTTCTGATGTAAGTAGGCCATTGGTGGAACTGGCTGCTGTATAGCGCCACTGGGATTGGCTGGACTGGCAGCGGATATTGTTGTTTGTGTGTCCAACTCGGGAGTGGTGAGAGAAAGTGTTGGCATGTCTGTTGTTGGGTTGATAGTCTGCTTTGTAGTGGATGGTACTGGAGAATTTGGCTCTGTAGCTTTATTTATCGCTTCGTATTTTTCAATGATCTTGATAGCGTCAATGTATATCGCCTTTGTTTTACTAAAAACGTCTTCTTTGAAATACGCGTGATCTTCACTAATGCAGGTCACTATATCTATGTGCAGTTCATTAAAGCTTTCCCAGTATTCTTCTAGTTGGCGTCGTTTGTCTACTAACTTTTCTGGGATTCTCCGTTCCAGTGGGTCTTTGGCGAGATTGGTCTTGAATCTTTCAATATCTCCAGCTATTTGCTTCTGGGCCTTCAATAGGTGCTTCTGGGCCTTTAATGAATCCTCATGCAATGGATCTGTTGGCATTTTGATTTTGATCTAAAAAGAATTCAAACTTAATTTGAATCTTTTTGTGGCTATCTGGATCTTTTAAGATAGGTTGATGATGCAAAGTGAGGAAAATAATTCAAAGATTCTTGAATTATTATCACCAGCTGTCGACAATTCAATGGCTCTTGAATTGTTTCTTGCGAAGCTAGTATTGGCTTATTGCTTTGTAATTATAATTCAAAGACTCTTGAATTAATCACGTAGTTGTATTGCTGTTACTTCCTTCCAAAAATAATTCAAAGATTCTTGAATTAAACACGAAGTTGCTGGAAGAACTTTTGTGGATTATGATTAAGAAAATAATTCAAGATTTCTTGAATTATTGTTGTTTCTTAAATTACCGCTCGAAGGACCATGTAGTGCGACTGTAATAAACTCAAAATTAATTTGAGTCTAAAGAATTAAAACACTCTGCGTTTTAGATCAAAACTGTCTTTATTCATTTTATCATATGACTTAAATACTAAATTATTGCTAACATAACATATATTTACAAATATTGGAAATTTACTCATGCTACATACTAATTTAATGCTAACGCGGCAAATTTGTACATTATTATTGACCCGAGGTTAATAACTTCTACAAAATGCACAGCTTGCATTTGTTGCCTGCTGGAAAATATGTGCCGATTTGGTGCTTTGGTTGCGTAGATGTTTTTTATGTTAACAAAATTATTTTGTTGTGACAATTTATTTTTTGTATGACGAAATCATTTCACTATGAAATGAAAAAGATGTTCAGTTCTGAACAGTGTGTCTAAAAATTCATATTTGAATTAAAAAAGATTTTTGTGTCTAAAGTATTTTTACCAATAATTTAATAAAGTGACTCGGATCGAATATTGATAAAAGTTCAAATCTATAATAAAAGGATTTGTGTGTCTAAAAATTCATATTTGTATTAAAAAAGATTTTTGTGTCTAAAGTATTTTTACCAATAATTTAATAAAATGAATCGGATCGAATATTGATAAAAGTTCAAATCTATAATAAAAGGATTTGTGTATCTAAAAATTCATATTTGTATTAAAAAAGATTTTTGTGTCTAAATGACTCGAATCAAATCTCGATAAAAGTTCAAATCTATAATAAAAGGATTTGTGTGTCTAAAAATTCATATTTGTATTAAAAAAGATTTTTGTGTCTAAAGTATTTTTACCAATAATTTAATAAAGTGACTCGGATCGAATATTGATAAAAGTTCAAATCTATAATAAAAGGATTTGTGTATCTAAAAATTCATATTTGTATTAAAAAAGACTCGAATCGAAACTTGATAAAAGTTCAAATCTATAATAAAAGGATTTGTGTGTCTAAAAATTCATATTTGTATTAAAAAAGATTTTTGTGTCTAAAATATTTTTACCAATAATTTAATAAAGTGACTCGGAACGAATATTGATAAAAGTTCAAATCTATATTAAACGGTTTTGTGTATCTAAAAATTCATATTTGTGTTAAAAAAGATTTTTGTGTCTAAATGACTCGAATCGAATCTTGATAAAATTTCAAATCTATAATAAAAGGATTTGTGTATCTAAAAATTCATATTTGTATTAAAAAAGGTTTTGTGTCTAAATGACTCGAATCGAATCTTGATAAAAGTTCAAATCTATAATAAAAGGATTTGTGTGTCTAAAACTTCATATTTGTATTAAAACAGATTTTTGTGTCTAAAATATTTTTATTAATAATTTAATAAAGTGACTCGGATCGAATATTGATAAAAGTTCAAATCTATAATAAAAGGATTTGTGTATCTAAAAATTCATATTTGTATTAAAAAAGATTTTTGTGTCTAAATGACTCGAATCGAATCTTGATAAAAGTTCAAATCTATAATAAAAGGATTTGTGTGTATAAAAATTCATATTTGTATTAAAAAAGATTTTTGTGTCTAAAATATTTTTACTAATAATTTAATAAAGTGACTCGGATCGAATATTGATGAAAGTTCAAATCTATAATAAAAGGATTTGTGTATCTAAAAATTCATATTTGTATTAAAAAAGATTTTTGTGTCTAAAGTATTTTTACCAATAATTAAATAAAGTGACTCGGATCGAATATTGATAAAAGTTCAAATCTATAATAAAAGGAATTGTGTATCTAAAAATTTATATTTGTATTAAAAAAGATTTTTGTGTCTAAATGACTCGAATCGAATCTCGATAAAATTTCAAATCTATAATAAAAGGATTTGTGTGTCTAAAAATTCATATTTGTATTAAAAAAGATTTTTGTGTCTAAAGTATTTTTACCAATAATTTAATAAAGTGACTCGGATCGAATATTGATAAAAGTTCAAATCTATAATAAAAGGATTTGTGTATCTAAAAATTCATATTTGTATTAAAAAAGATTTTTGTGTCTAAATGACTGGAATCGAATCTTGATAAAAGTTCAAATCTATAATAAAAGGATTTGTGTGTCTAAAAATTCATATTTGTATTAAAAAAGATTTTTGTGTTTAAAATATTTTTACTAATAATTTAATAAAGTGACTCGGATCGAATATTGATAAAAGTTCAAATCAATAATAAAAGGATTTGTGTATCTAAAAATTCATATTTGTATTAAAAAAGATTTTTGTGTCTAAATGACTCGAATCGAATCTCGATAAAAGTTCAAATCTATAATAAAAGGATTTGTGTGTCTAAAAATTCATATTTGTATTAAAAAAGATTTTTGTGTCTAAAGTATTTTTACCAATAATTTAATAAAGTGACTCGGATCGAATATTGATAAAAGTTCAAATCTATAATAAAAGGATTTGTGTATCTAAAAATTCATATTTGTATTAAAAAAGATTTTTGTGTCTAAATGACTCGAATCGAATCTTGATAAAAGTTCAAATCTATAATAAAAGGATTTGTGTGTCTAAAAATTCATATTTGTATTAGAAAAGATTTTTGTGTCTAAAATATTTTTACTAATAATTTAATAAAGTGACTCGGATCGAATATTGATAAAAGTTCAAATCTATAATAAAAGGATTTGTGTATCTAAAAATTCATATTTGTATTAAAAAAGATTTTTGTGTCTAAATGACTCGAATCGAATCTCGATAAAAGTTCAAATCTATAATAAAAGGAATCGTGTGTCTAAAAATTCATATTTGTATTAAAAAAGATTTTTGTGTCTAAATGACTCGAATCGAATCTTGATAAAAGTTCAAATCTATAATAAAAGGATTTGTGTGTCTAAAAATTCATATTTGTATTAAAAAAGATTTTTGTGTCTAAAGTATTTTTACCAATAATTTAATAAAGTGACTCGGATCGAATATTGATGAAAGTTCAAATCTATAATAAAAGGATTTGTGTATCTAAAAATTCATATTTGTATTAAAAAAGATTTTTTTGTCTAAAGTATTTTTACCAATAATTTAATAAAGTGACTCGGATCGAATATTGATAAAAGTTCAAATCTATAATAAAAGGATTTGTGTATCTAAAAATTTATATTTGTATTAAAAAAGATTTTTGTGTCTAAATGACTCGAATCGAATCTCGATAAAATTTCAAATCTATAATAAAAGGATTTGTGTGTCTAAAAATTCATATTTGTATTAAAAAAGATTTTTGTGTCTAAAGTATTTTTACCAATAATTTAATAAAGTGACTCGGATCGAATATTGATAAAAGTTCAAATCTATAATAAAAGGATTTGTGTATCTAAAAATTCATATTTGTATTAAAAAAG
This sequence comes from Dioctria rufipes, assembly GCA_963924295.1. Lineage (NCBI taxonomy): Eukaryota > Metazoa > Arthropoda > Insecta > Diptera > Asilidae > Dioctria > Dioctria rufipes. Next base: position 87,827,392 of record OZ002742.1, read on the forward strand.
ATTTTTGTGTCTAAATGACTGGAATCGAATCTTGATAAAAGTTCAAATCTATAATAAAAGGATTTGTGTGTCTAAAAATTCATATTTGTATTAAAAAAGATTTTTGTGTCTAAAATATTTTTACTAATAATTTAATAAAGTTACTCGGATCGAATATTGATAAAAGTTCAAATCTATAATAAAAGGATTTGTGTATCTAAAAATTCATATTTGTATTAAAAAAGATTTTTGTGTCTAAATGACTCGAATCGAATCTCGATAAAAGTTCAAATCTATAATAAAAGGATTTGTGTGTCTAAAAATTCATATTTGTATTAAAAAAGATTTTTGTGTCTAAAGTATTTTTACCAATAATTTAATAAAGTGACTCGGATCGAATATTGATAAAAGTTCAAATCTATAATAAAAGGATTTGTGTATCTAAAAATTCATATTTGTATTAAAAAAGATTTTTGTGTCTAAATGACTCGAATCGAATCTTGATAAAAGTTCAAATCTATAATAAAAGGATTTGTGTGTCTAAAAATTCATATTTGTATTAGAAAAGATTTTTGTGTCTAAAATATTTTTACTAATAATTTAATAAAGTGACTCGGATCGAATATTGATAAAAGTTCAAATCTATAATAAAAGGATTTGTGCATCTAAAAATTCATATTTGTATTAAAAAAGATTTTTGTGTCTAAATGACTCGAATCGAATCTTGATAAAAGTTCAAATCTATAATAAAAGGATTTGTGTATCTAAAAATTCATATTTGTATTAAAAAAGATTTTTGTGTCTAAATGACTCGAATCGAATCTTGATAAAAGTTCAAATCGATAATAAAAGGATTTGTGTGTCTAAAAATTCATATTTGTATTAAAAAAGATTTTTGTGTCTAAAGTATTTTTACCAATAATTTAATAAAGTGACTCGGATCGAATATTGATAAAAGTTCAAATCTATAATAAAAGGATTTGTGTATCTAAAAATTCATATTTGTATTAAAAAAGGTTTTTGTGTCTAAATGACTCGAATCGAATCTTGATAAAAGTTCAAATCTATAATAAAAGGATTTGTGTGTCTAAAAATTCATATTTGTATTAAAAAAGGTTTTTGTGTCTAAAATATTTTTACTAATAATTTAATAAAGTGACTCGGATCGAATATTGATAAAAGTTCAAATCTATAATAAAAGGATTTGTGTATCTAAAAATTCATATTTGTATTAAAAAAGATTTTTGTGTCTAAATGACTCGAATCGAATCTTGATAAAAGTTCAAATCTATAATAAAAGGATTTGTGTATCTAAAAATTCATATTTGTATTAAAAAAGATTTTTGTGTCTAAATGACTCGAATCGAATCTTGATAAAAGTTCAAATCTATAATAAAAGGATTTGTGTGTCTAAAAATTCATATTTGTATTAAAAAAGATTTTTGTGTCTAAAATATTTTTACTAATAATTTAATAAAGTGACTCGGATCGAATATTGATAAAAGTTCAAATCTATAATAAAAGGATTTGTGTATCTAAAAATTCATATTTGTATTAAAAAAGATTTTTGTATCTAAATGACTCGAATCGAATCTTGATAAAAGTTCAAATCTATAATAAAAGGATTTGTGTGTCTAAAAATTCATATTTGTATTAAAAAAGATTTTTGTGTCTAAAATATTTTTACCAACAATTTAATAAAGTGACTCGGATCGAATATTGATAAAAGTTCAAGTCTATAATAAAAGGATTTGTGTATCTAAAAATTCATATTTGTATTAAAAAAGATTTTTGTGTCTAAAGTATTTTTACCAATAATTTAATAAAGTGACTCGGATCGAATATTGATAAAAGTTCAAATCTATAATAAAAGGATTTGTGTATCTAAAAATTCATATTTGTATTAAAAAAGATTTTTGTGTCTAAATGACTAGAATCGAATCTCGATAAAAGTTCAAATCTATAATAAAAGGATTTGTGTGTCTAAAAATTCATATTTGTATTAAAAAAGATTTTTGTGTCTAAAGTATTTTTACCAATAATTTAATAAAGTTACTCGGATCGAATATTGATAAAAGTTCAAATCTATAATAAAAGGATTTGTGTATCTAAAAATTCATATTTGCATTAAAAAAGATTTTTGTGTCTAAATGACTCGAATCGAATCTTGATAAAAGTTCAAATCTATAATAAAAGGATTTGTGTGTCTAAAAATTCATATTTGTATTAAAAAAGATTTTTGTGTCTAAAATATTTTTACCAATAATTTAATAAAGTGACTCGGATCGAATATTGATAAAAGTTCAAGTCTATAATAAAAGGATTTGTGTGTCTAAAAATTCATATTTGTATTAAAAAAGATTTTTGTGTCTAAAATATTTTTACCAATAATTTAATAAAGTGACTCGGATCGAATATTGATAAAAGTTCAAATCTATAATAAAAGGATTTGTGTATCTAAAAATTCATATTTGTATTAAAAAAGATTTTTGTGTCTAAAGTATTTTTACCAATAATTTAATAAAGTGACTCGGATCGAATATTGATAAAAGTTCAAATCTATAATAAAAGGATTTGTGTGTCTAAAAATTCATATTTGTATTAAAAAAGATTTTTGTGTTTAAAATATTTTTACCAATAATTTAATAAAGTGACTCGGATCGAATATTGATAAAAGTTCAAATCTATAATAAAAGGATTTGTGTATCTAAAAATTCATATTTGTATTAAAAAAGATTTTTGTGTCTAAAGTATTTTTACCAATAATTTAATAAAGTGACTCGGATCGAATATTGATAAAAGTTCAAATCTATAATAAAAGGATTTGTGTATCTAAAAATTCATATTTGTATTAAAAAAGATTTTTGTGTCTAAATGACTCGAATCGAATCTCGATAAAAGTTCAAATCTATAATAAAAGGATTTGTGTGTCTAAAAATTCATATTTGTATTAAAAAAGATTTTTGTGTCTAATATATTTTTACTAATAATTTAATAAAGTGACTCGGATCGAATATTGATAAAAGTTCAAATCTATAATAAAAGGATTTGTGTATCTAAAAATTCATATTTGTATTAAAAAAGATTTTTGTGTCTAAAGTATTTTTACCAATAACTTAATAAAGTGACTCGAATCGAATCTTGATAAAAGTTCAAATCTATAATAAAAGGATTTGTGTGTCTAAAAATTCATATTTGTATTAAAAAAGATTTTTGTGTCTAAAATATTTTTACCAATAATTTAATAAAGTGACTCGGATCGAATATTGATAAAAGTTCAAGTCTATAATAAAAGGATTTGTGTGTCTAAAAATTCATATTTGTATTAAAAAAGATTTTTGTGTCTAAAATATTTTTACCAATAATTTAATAAAGTGACTCGGATCGAATATTGATAAAAGTTCAAATCTATAATAAAAGGATTTGTGTATCTAAAAATTCATATTTGTATTAAAAAAGATTTTTGTGTCTAAAGTATTTTTACCAATAATTTAATAAAGTGACTCGGATCGAATATTGATAAAAGTTCAAATCTATAATAAAAGGATTTGTGTATCTAAAAATTCATATTTGTATTAAAAAAGATTTTTGTGTCTAAATGACTCGAATCGAATCTCGATAAAAGTTCAAATCTATAATAAAAGGATTTGTGTGTCTAAAAATTCATATTTGTATTAAAAAAGATTTTTGTGTCTAAAATATTTTTACCAATAATTTAATAAAGTGACTCGGATCGAATATTGATAAAAGTTCAAATCTATAATAAAAGGATTTGTGTATCTAAAAATTCATATTTGTATTAAAAAAGATTTTTGTGTCTAAAATATTTTTACCAATAATTTAATAAAGTGACTCGGATCGAATATTGATAAAAGTTCAAATCTATAATAAAAGGATTTGTGTATCTAAAAATTCATATTTGTATTAAAAAAGATTTTTGTGTCTAAAGTATTTTTACCAATAATTTAATAAAGTGACTCGGATCGAATATTGATAAAAGTTCAAATCTATAATAAAAGGATTTGTGTATCTAAAAATTCATATTTGTATTAAAAAAGATTTTTGTGTCTAAATGACTAGAATCGAATCTCGATAAAAGTTCAAATCTATAATAAAAGGATTTGTGTGTCTAAAAATTCATATTTGTATTAAAAAAGATTTTTGTGTCTAAAGTATTTTTACCAATAATTTAATAAAGTTACTCGGATCGAATATTGATAAAAGTTCAAATCTATAATAAAAGGATTTGTGTATCTAAAAATTCATATTTGCATTAAAAAAGATTTTTGTGTCTAAATGACTCGAATCGAATCTTGATAAAAGTTCAAATCTATAATAAAAGGATTTGTGTGTCTAAAAATTCATATTTGTATTAAAAAAGATTTTTGTGTCTAAAATATTTTTACCAATAATTTAATAAAGTGACTCGGATCGAATATTGATAAAAGTTCAAGTCTATAATAAAAGGATTTGTGTGTCTAAAAATTCATATTTGTATTAAAAAAGATTTTTGTGTCTAAAATATTTTTACCAATAATTTAATAAAGTGACTCGGATCGAATATTGATAAAAGTTCAAATCTATAATAAAAGGATTTGTGTATCTAAAAATTCATATTTGTATTAAAAAAGATTTTTGTGTCTAAAGTATTTTTACCAATAATTTAATAAAGTGACTCGGATCGAATATTGATAAAAGTTCAAATCTATAATAAAAGGATTTGTGTGTCTAAAAATTCATATTTGTATTAAAAAAGATTTTTGTGTTTAAAATATTTTTACCAATAATTTAATAAAGTGACTCGGATCGAATATTGATAAAAGTTCAAATCTATAATAAAAGGATTTGTGTATCTAAAAATTCATATTTGTATTAAAAAAGATTTTTGTGTCTAAAGTATTTTTACCAATAATTTAATAAAGTGACTCGGATCGAATATTGATAAAAGTTCAAATCTATAATAAAAGGATTTGTGTATCTAAAAATTCATATTTGTATTAAAAAAGATTTTTGTGTCTAAATGACTCGAATCGAATCTCGATAAAAGTTCAAATCTATAATAAAAGGATTTGTGTGTCTAAAAATTCATATTTGTATTAAAAAAGATTTTTGTGTCTAATATATTTTTACTAATAATTTAATAAAGTGACTCGGATCGAATATTGATAAAAGTTCAAATCTATAATAAAAGGATTTGTGTATCTAAAAATTCATATTTGTATTAAAAAAGATTTTTGTGTCTAAAGTATTTTTACCAATAACTTAATAAAGTGACTCGAATCGAATCTTGATAAAAGTTCAAATCTATAATAAAAGGATTTGTGTGTCTAAAAATTCATATTTGTATTAAAAAAGATTTTTGTGTCTAAAATATTTTTACCAATAATTTAATAAAGTGACTCGGATCGAATATTGATAAAAGTTCAAGTCTATAATAAAAGGATTTGTGTGTCTAAAAATTCATATTTGTATTAAAAAAGATTTTTGTGTCTAAAATATTTTTACCAATAATTTAATAAAGTGACTCGGATCGAATATTGATAAAAGTTCAAATCTATAATAAAAGGATTTGTGTATCTAAAAATTCATATTTGTATTAAAAAAGATTTTTGTGTCTAAAGTATTTTTACCAATAATTTAATAAAGTGACTCGGATCGAATATTGATAAAAGTTCAAATCTATAATAAAAGGATTTGTGTATCTAAAAATTCATATTTGTATTAAAAAAGATTTTTGTGTCTAAATGACTCGAATCGAATCTCGATAAAAGTTCAAATCTATAATAAAACGATTTGTGTGTCTAAAAATTCATATTTGTATTAAAAAAGATTTTTGTGTCTAAAATATTTTTACTAATAATTTAATAAAGTGACTCGAATCGAATATTGATAAAAGTTCAAATCTATAATAAAAAGATTTGTGTATCTAAAAATTCGTATTTGTATTAAAAAAGATTTTTGTGTCTAAATGACTCGAATCGAATCTTGATAAAAGTTCAAATCTATAATAAAAGGATTTGTGTATCTAAAAATTCATATTTGTATTAAAAAAGATTTTTGTGTCTAAAATATTTTTACTAATAATTTAATAAAGTGACTCGGATCGAATATTGATAAAAGTTCAAATCTATAATAAAAGGATTTGTGTATCTAAAAATTCATATTTGTATTAAAATAGATTTTTGTGTCTAAAGTATTCTTACCAATAATTTAATAAAGTGACTCGGATCGAATATTGATAAAAGTTCAAATCTATAATAAAAGGATTTGTGTATCTAAAAATTCATATTTGTATTAAAAAAGATTTTTGTGTCTAAATGACTCGAATCGAATCTCGATAAAAGTTCAAATCTATAATAAAAGGATTTGTGTGTCTAAAAATTCATATTTGTATTAAAAAAGATTTTTGTGTCTAAAGTATTTTTACCAATAATTTAATAAAGTGACTCGGATCGAATATTGATAAAAGTTCAAATCTATAATAAAAGGATTTGTGTATCTAAAAATTCATATTTGTATTAAAAAAGATTTTTGTGTCTAAATGACTCGAATCGAATCTTGATAAAAGTTCAAATCTATAATAAAAGGATTTGTGTGTCTAAAAATTCATATTTGTATTAAAAAAGATTTTTGTGTCTAAATGACTCGAATCGAATCTTGATAAAAGTTCAAATCTATAATAAAAGGGTTTGTGTGTCTAAAAATTCATATTTGTATTAAAAAAGATTTTTGAGTCTAAAATATTTTTACTAATAATTTAATAAAGTGACTCGGATCGAATATTGATAAAAGTTCAAATATATAATAAAAGGATTTGTGTATCTAAAAATTCATATTTGTATTAAAAAAGATTTTTGTGTCTAAAGTATTTTTACCAATAATTTAATAAAGTGACTCGGATCGAATATTGATAAAAGTTCAAATCTATAATAAAAGGATTTGTGTATCTAAAATTTCATATTTGTATTAAAAAAGATTTTTGTGTCTAAATGACTCGAATCGAATCTCGATAAAAGTTCAAATCTATAATAAAAGGATTTGTGTGTCTAAAAATTCATATTTGTATTTAAAAAGATTTTTGTGTCTAAAGTATTTTTACCAATAATTTAATAAAGTGACTCGGATCGAATATTGATAAAAGTTTAAGGAACAAGACCAGATTTTATGTAAACCCCGAATTTCTTTAAACTTTCAACACTAGTTCCTTTTTACTCACAAATCACAAATATTTAATCAAAATTTTGCGCAAAGTTATAGTTTCAGAGATAATCGACTTTAAAAATCGCGAAATTTGCACTATATTTCACAATACAATTTGACATTCCCCCGTAATTAATTAAATCTTCTTCTTATTTTTAGTATTAAAAAGAGGCTGTGGTAGGTATATACATACCTTCCGAACATTCGGGTTACCAGCATTGCGTTTTTTTATTCATTACGAATATTAATTGATGTGTAGTAATCAGCATTTAACACACACACACACATGCAGGCAGGCACACACACGCACACAGGGACGGGCGCGCACACACACACAGGCTGGCAGGGGCACACACAAACACACGCGCGCTCCGCTTCGCTCCGCGCGCGTGTGTGTGTGTGTGTCCCTGCCAGCCTGTGTGTGTGTATGTGTGTGTGCTTCTTTAATAAACGTTTTTCTACTCCATTATAAGTAAATGCTACATCAACTCGTAATGAATAAAAACACGCAATGCTGGTAACCCGAATGTTCGGAAGGTATGTATATACCTACCACAGCCTCTTTTTAATACTAAAAATAAGAAGAAGATTTAATTAATTGCGGTGGAATGTCAAATTGTATTGTGAAATATAGTGCAAATTTCGCGATTTTTAAAGTCGATTATCTCTGAAACTATAACTTTGCGCAAAATTTTGATTAAATATTTGTGATTTGTGAGTAAAAAGGAACTAGTGTTGAAAGTTTAAAGAACTTCGGGGTTTACATAAAATCTCGTCTTATGCCAAGTTTAAATCTATAATAAAAGGATTTGTGTATCTAAAAATTCATATTTGTATTAAAAAAGATTTTTGTGTCTAAATGACTCGAATCGAATCTTGATAAAAGTTCAAATCTATAATAAAAGGATTTGTGTGTCTAAAAATTCATATTTGTATTAAAAAAGATTTTTGTGTCTAAAATATTTTTACCAATAATTTAATAAAGTGACTCGGATCGAATATTGATAAAATTTCAAGTCTATAATAAAAGGATTTGTGTGTCTAAAAATTCATATTTATATTAAAAAAGATTTTTGTGTCTAAATGACTCGAATCGAATCTTGATAAAAGTTCAAATCTATAATAAAAGGATTTGTGTGTCTAAAAATTCATATTTGTATTAAAAAAGATTTTTGTGTCTAAAATATTTTTACTAATAATTTAATAAAGTGACTCGGATCGAATATTGATAAAAGTTCAAATCTATAATAAAAGGATTTGTGTGTCTAAAAATTCATATTTGTATTAAAAAAGATTTTTGTGTCTAAAGTATTTTTACCAATAATTTAATAAAGTGACTCGGATCGAATATTGATAAAAGTTCAAATCTATAATAAAAGGATTTGTGTATCTAAAAATTCATATTTGTATTAAAAAAGATTTTTGTGTCTAAATGACTCGAATCGAATCTTGATAAAAGTTCAAATCTATAATAAAAGGATTAGTGTATCTAAAAATTCATATTTGTATTAAAAAAGATTTTTGTGTCTAAAGTATTTTTACCAATAATTTAATAAAGTGACTCGGATCGAATATTGATAAAAGTTCAAATCTATAATAAAAGGATTTGTGTATCTAAAAATTCATATTTGTATTAAAAAAGATTTTTGTGTCTAAATGACTCGAATCGAATCTTGATAAAAGTTCAAATCTATAATAAAAGGATTTGTGTGTCTAAAAATTCATATTTGTATTAAAAAAGATTTTTGTGTCTAAAATATTTTTACTAATAATTTAATAAATTGACTCGGATCGAATATTGATAAAAGTTCAAATCTATAATAAAAGGATTTGTGTATCTAAAAATTCATATTTGTATTAAAAAAGATTTTTGTGTCTAAATGACTCGAATCGAATCTTGATAAAAGTTCAAATCTATAATAAAAGAATTTGTGTATCTAAAAATTCATATTTGTATTAAAAAAGATTTTTGTGTCTAAATGACTCGAATCGAGTCTTGATAAAAGTTCAAATCTATAATAAAAGGATTTGTGTGTCTAAAAATTCATATTTGTATTAAAAAAGATTTTTATGTCTAAAATATTTTTACTAATAATTTAATAAAGTGACTCGGATCGAATATTGATAAAAGTTCAAATCTATAATAAAAGGATTTGTGTATCTAAAAATTCATATTTGTATTAAAAAAGATTTTTGTGTCTAAATGACTCGGATCGAATATTGATAAAAGTTCAAATCTATAATAAAAGGATTTGTGTGTCTAAAAATTCATATTTGTATTAAAAAAGATTTTTGTGTCTAAAGTATTTTTACCAATAATTTAATAAAGTGACTCGGATCGAATATTGATAAAAGTTCAAATCTATAATAAAAGGATTTGTGTATCTAAAAACTCATATTTGTATTAAAAAAGATTTTTGTGTCTAAATGACTCGAATCGAATCTCGATAAAAGTTCAAATCTATAATAAAAGGATTTGTGTGTCTAAAAATTCATATTTGTATTAAAAAAGATTTTTGTGTCTAAAGTATTTTTACCAATAATTTAATAAAGTGACTCGGATCGAATATTGATAAAAGTTCAAATCTATAATAAAAGGATTTGTGTATCTAAAAATTCATATTTGTATTAAAAAAGATTTTTGTGTCTAAATGACTCGAATCGAATCTTGATAAAATTTCAAATCTATAATAAAAGGATTTGTGTGTCTAAAAATTCATATTTGTATTAAAAAAGATTTTTGTGTCTAAAATATTTTTACTAATAATTTAATAAAGTGACTCGGATCGAATATTGATAAAAGTTCAAATCTATAATAAAAGGATTTGTGTATCTAAAAATTCATATTTGTATTAAAAAAGATTTGTGTGTCTAAATGACTCGAATCGAATCTTGATAAAAGTTCAAATCTGTAATAAAAGGATTTGTGTATCTAAAAATTCATACTTGTATTAAAAAAGATTTTCGTGTCTAAATGACTCGAATCGAATCTTGATAAAAGTTCAAATCTATAATAAAAGGATTTGTGTGTCTAAAAATTCATATTTGTATTAAAAAAGATTTTTGTGTCTAAAATATTTTTATTAATAATTTAATAAAGTGACTCGGATCGAATATTGATAAAAGTTCAAATCTATAATAAAAGGATTTGTGTATCTAAAAATTCATATTTGTATTAAAAAAGATTTTTGTGTCTAAATGACTCGAATCGAATCTTGATAAAAGTTCAAATCTATAATAAAAGGATTTGTGTATCTAAAAATTCATATTTGTATTAAAAAAGATTTTTGTGTCTAAAGTATTTTTACCAATAATTTAATAAAGTGACTCGGATCGAATATTGATAAAAGTTCAAATCTATAATAAAAGGATTTGTGTATCTAAAAATTCATATTTGTATTAAAAAAGATTTTTGTGTCTAAATGACTCGAATCGAATCTTGATAAAAGTTCAAATCTATAATAAAAGGATTTGTGTGTCTAAAAATTCATATTTGTGTTAAAAAAGATTTTTGTGTCTAAAGTATTTTTACCAATAATTTAATAAAGTGACTCGGATCGAATATTGATAAAAGTTCAAATCTATAATAAAAGGATTTGTGTATCTAAAAATTCATATTTGTATTAAAAAAAATTTTTGTGTCTAAATGACTCGAATCGAATCTCGATAAAAGCTCAAATCTATAATAAAAGGATTTGTGTGTCTAAAAATCATATTTGTATTAAAAAAGATTTTTGTGTCTAAAGTATTTTTACCAATAATTTAATAAAGTGACTCGGATCGAATATTGATAAAAGTTCAAATCTATAATAAAAGGATTTGTGTATCTAAAAATTCATATTTGTATTAAAAAAGATTTTTGTGTCTAAATGACTCGAATCGAATCTCGATAAAAGTTCAAATCTATAATAAAAGGATTTGTGTGTCTAAAAATTCATATTTGTATTAAAAAAGATTTTTGTGTCTAAATGACTCGAATCGAATCTTGATAAAAGTTCAAATCTATAATAAAAGGATTTGTGTGTCTAAAAATTCATATTTGTATTAAAAAAGATTTTTGCGTCTAAAATATTTTTACCAATAATTTAATAAAGTGACTCGGATCGAATATTGATAAAGGTTCAAGTCTATAATAAAAGGATTTGTGTGTCTAAAAATTCATATTTATATTAAAAAAGATTTTTGTGTCTAAAGTATTTTTACCAATAATTTAATAAAGTGACTCGAATCGAATCTTGATAAAAGTTCAAATCTATAATAAAAGGATTTGTGTATCTAAAATTTCATATTTGTATTAAAAAAGATTTTTGTGTCTAAATGACTCGAATCGAATCTCGATAAAAGTTCAAATCTATAATAAAAGGATTTGTGTGTCTAAAAATTCATATTTGTATTTAAAAAGATTTTTGTGTCTAAAGTATCTTTACCAATAATTTAATAAAGTGACTCGGATCGAATATTGATAAAAGTTTAAATCTATAATAAAAGGATTTGTGTATCTAAAAATTCATATTTGTATTAAAAAAGATTTTTGTGTCTAAATGACTCGAATCGAATCTTGATAAAAGTTCAAATCTATAATAAAAGGATTTGTGTGTCTAAAAATTCATATTTGTATTAAAAAAAATTTTTGTGTCTAAAATATTTTTACCAATAATTTAATAAAGTGACTCGGATCGAATATTGATAAAAGTTCAAGTCTATAATAAAAGGATTAGTGTGTCTAAAAATTCATATTTGTATTAAAAAAGATTTTTGTGTCTAAAATATTTTTACCAATAATTTAATAAAGTGACTCGGATCGAATATTGATAAAAGTTCAAATCTATAATAAAAGGATTTGTGTATCTAAAAATTCATATTTGTATTAAAAAAGATTTTTGTGTCTAAATGACTCGAATCGAATCTTGATAAAAGTTCAAATCTATAATAAAAGGATTTGTGTGTCTAAAAATTCATATTTGTATTAAAAAATATTTTTGTGTCTAAAATATTTTTACCAATAATTTAATAAAGTGACTCGGATCGAATATTGATAAAAGTTCAAATCTATAATAATAGGATTTGTGTGTCTAAAAATTCATAATTGTATTAAAAAAGATTTTTGTGTCTAAAATATTTTTACCAATAATTTAATAAACTGACTCGGATCGAATATTGATAAAAGTTCAAATCTATAATAAAAGGATTTGTGTATCTAAAAATTCATATTTGTATTAAAAAAGATTTTTGTGTCTAAATGACTCGAATCGAATCTTGATAAAAGTTCAAATCTATAATAAAAGGGTTTGTGTATCTAAAAATTCATATTTGTATTAAAAAAGATTTTTGTGTCTAAATGACTCGAATCGAATCTTGATAAAAGTTCAAATCTATAATAAAAGGATTAGTGTATCTAAAAATTCATATTTGTATAAAAAAAGATTTTTGTGTCTAAAGTATTTTTACCAATAATTTAATAAAGTGACTCGGATCGAATATTGATAAAAGTTCAAATCTATAATAAAAGGATTTGTGTATCTAAAAATTCATATTTGTATTAAAAAAGATTTTTGTGTCTAAATGACTCGAATCGAATCTTGATAAAAGTTCAAATCTATAATAAAAGGATTAGTGTATCTAAAAATTCATATTTGTATTAAAAAAGGTTTTTGTGTCTAAAGTATTTTTACCAATAATTTAATAAAGTGACTCGGATCGAATATTGATAAAAGTTCAAATCTATAATAAAAGGATTTGTGTATCTAAAAATTCATATTTGTATTAAAAAAGATTTTTGTGTCTAAATGACTCGAATCGAATCTTGATAAAAGTTCAAATCTATAATAAAAGGATTTGTGTGTCTAAAAATTCATATTTGTATTAAAAAAGATTTTTGTGTCTAAAATATTTTTACTAATAATTTAATAAAGTGACTCGGATCGAATATTGATAAAAGTTCAAATCTATAATAAAAGGATTTGTGTATCTAAAAATTCATATTTGTATTAAAAAAGATTTTTGTGTCTAAATGACTCGAATCGAATCTTGATAAAAGTTCAAATCTATAATAAAAGAATTTGTGTATCTAAAAATTCATATTTGTATTAAAAAAGATTTTTGTGTCTAAATGACTCGAATCGAGTCTTGATAAAAGTTCAAATCTATAATAAAAGGATTTGTGTGTCTAAAAATTCATATTTGTATTAAAAAAGATTTTTATGTCTAAAATATTTTTACTAATAATTTAATAAAGTGACTCGGATCGAATATTGATAAAAGTTCAAATCTATAATAAAAGGATTTGTGTATCTAAAAATTCATATTTGTATTAAAAAAGATTTTTGTGTATAAATGACTCGGATCGAATATTGATAAAAGTTCAAATCTATAATAAAAGGATTTGTGTGTCTAAAAATTCATACTTGTATTAAAAAAGATTTTTGTGTCTAAAGTATTTTTACCAATAATTTAATAAAGTGACTCGGATCGAATATTGATAAAAGTTCAAATCTATAATAAAAGGATTTGTGTATCTAAAAATTCATATTTGTATTAAAAAAGATTTTTGTGTCTAAATGACTCGAATCGAATCTCGATAAAAGTTCAAATCTATAATAAAAGGATTTGTGTGTCTAAAAATTCATATTTGTATTAAAAAAGATTTTTGTGTCTAAAGTATTTTTACCAATAATTTAATAAAGTGACTCGGATCGAATATTGATAAAAGTTCAAATCTATAATAAAAGGATTTGTGTATCTAAAAATTCATATTTGTATTAAAAAAGATTTTTGTGTCTAAATGACTCGAATCGAATCTTGGTAAAAGTTCAAATCTATAATAAAAGGATTTGTGTGTCTAAAAATTCATATTTGTATTAAAAAAGATTTTTGTGTCTAAAATATTTTTACTAATAATTTAATAAAGTGACTCGGATCGAATATTGATAAAAGTTCAAATCTATAATAAAAGGATTTGTGTATCTAAAAATTCATATTTGTATTAAAAAAGATTTGTGTGTCTAAATGACTCGAATCGAATCTTGATAAAAGTTCAAATCTGTAATAAAAGGATTTGTGTATCTAAAAATTCATATTTGTATTAAAAAAGATTTTCGTGTCTAAATGACTCGAATCGAATCTTGATAAAAGTTCAAATCTATAATAAAAGGATTTGTGTGCCTAAAAATTCATATTTGTATTAAAAAAGATTTTTGTGTCTAAAATATTTTTACTACTAATTTAATAAAGTGGCTCGGATCGAATATTGATAAAAGTTCAAATCTATAATAAAAGGATTTGTGTATCTAAAAATTCATATTTGTATTAAAAAAGATTTTTGTGTCTAAATGACTCGAATCGAATCTTGATAAAAGTTGAAATCTATAATAAAAGGATTTGTGTATCTATAAATTCATATTTGTATTAAAAAAGATTTTTGTGTCTAAAGTATTTTTACCAATAATTTAATAAAGTGACTCGGATCGAATATTGATAAAAGTTCAAATCTATAATAAAAGGATTTGTGTATCTAAAAATTCATATTTCTATTAAAAAATATTTTTGTGTCTAAATGACTCGAATCGAATCTTGATAAAAGTTCAAATCTATAATAAAAGGATTTGTGTGCCTAAAAATTCATATTTGTGTTAAAAAAGATTTTTGTGTCTAAAGTATTTTTACCAATAATTTAATAAAGTGACTCGGATCGAATATTGATAAAAGTTCAAATCTATAATAAAAGGATTTGTGTATCTAAAAATTCATATTTGTATTAAAAAAGATCTTTGTGTCTAAATGACTCGAATCGAATCTCGATAAAAGTTCAAATCTATAATAAAAGGATTTGTGTGTCTAAAAATTCATATTTGTATTAAAAAAGATTTTTGTGTCTAAAGTATTTTTACCAATATTTTAATAAAGTGACTCGGATCGAATATTGATAAAAGTTCAAATCTATAATAAAAGGATTTGTGTATCTAAAAATTCATATTTGTATTAAAAAAGATTTTTGTGTCTAAATGACTCGAATCGAATCTTGATAAAAGTTCAAATCTATAATAAAAGGATTTGTGTGTCTAAAAATTCATATTTGTATTTAAAAAGATTTTTGTGTCTAAAATATTTTTACCAATAATTTAATAAAGTGACTCGGATCGAATATTGATAAAAGTTCAAATCTATAATAAACGGATTTGTGTATCTAAAAATTCCTATTTGTGTTAAAAAAGATTTTTGTGTCTAAATGACTCGAATCGAATCTTGATAAAAGTTCAAATCTATAATAAAAGGATTTGTGTATCTAAAAATTCATATTTGTATTAAAAAAGATTTTTGTGTCTAAATGACTCGAATCGAATCTTGATAAAAGTTCAAATCTATAATAAAAGGATTTGTGTATCTAAAAATTCATATTTGTATTAAAAAAGATTTTTGTGTCTAAAGTATTTTTACCAATAATTTAATAAAGTGACTCGGATCGAATATTGATAAAAGTTCAAATCTATAATAAAAGGATTTGTGTATCTAAAAATTCATATTTGTATTAAAAAAGATTTTTGTGTCTAAATGACTCGAATCGAATCTTGATAAAAGTTCAAATCTATAATAAAAGGATTTGTGTATCTAAAAATTCATATTTGTATTAAAAAAGATTTTTGTGTCTAAATGACTCG
The DNA here is from genome assembly GCA_963924295.1 of Dioctria rufipes. Taxonomy (NCBI): domain Eukaryota; kingdom Metazoa; phylum Arthropoda; class Insecta; order Diptera; family Asilidae; genus Dioctria; species Dioctria rufipes. The sequence continues at coordinate 87,843,225 of OZ002742.1, forward strand.
AATCGAATCTTGATAAAAGTTCAAATCTATAATAAAAGGATTTGTGTGTCTAAAAATTCATATTTGTATTAAAAAAGATTTTTGTGTCTAAAATATTTTTACTAAAAATTTAATAAAGTGACTCGGATCGAATATTGATAAAAGTTCAAATTTATAATAAAAGGATTTGTGTATCTAAAAATTCATACTTGTATTAAAAAAGATTTTTGTGTCTAAATGACTCGAATCGAATCTTGATAAAAGTTCAAATCAACAATAAAAGGATTTGTGTATCTAAAAATTCATATTTGTATTAAAAAAGATTTTTGTGTCTAAATGACTCGAATCGAATCTTGATAAAAGTTCAAATCTATAATAAAAGGATTTGTGTATCTAAAAATTTATATTTGTATTAAAAAAGATTTTTGTGTCTAAATGACTCGAATCGAATCTTGATAAAAGTTCAAATCTATAATAAAAGGATTTGTGTATCTAAAAATTCATATTTGTATTAAAAAAGATTTTTGTGTCTAAATGACTCGAATCGAATCTTGATAAAAGTTCAAATCTATAATAAAAGGATTTGTGTGTCTAAAAATTCATATTTGTATTAAAAAAGATTTTTGTGTCTAAAATATTTTTACTAATAATTTAAGACAGTGACTCGGATCGAATATTGATAAAAGTTCAAATTTATAATAAAAGGATTTGTGTATCTAAAAATTCATATTTGTATTAAAAAAGATTTTTGTGTCTAAATGACTCGAATCGAATCTTGATAAAAGTTCAAATCTATAATAAAAGGATTTGTGTATCTAAAAATTCATATTTGTATTAAAAAAGATTTTTGTGTCTAAATGACTCGAATCGAATCTTGATAAAAGTTCAAATCTATAATAAAAGGATTTGTGTGTCTAAAAATTCATATTTGTATTAAAAAAGATTTTTGTGTCTAAAATATTTTTACTAATAATTTAAGACAGTGACTCGGATCGAATATTGATAAAATTTCAAATCTATAATAAAAGGATTTGTGTATCTAAAAATTCATATTTGTATTAAAAAAGATTTTTGTGTCTAAATGACTCGAATCGAATCTTGATAAAAGTTCAAATCTATAATAAAAGGATTTGTGTGTCTAAAAATTCATATTTGTATTAAAAAAGATTTTTGTGTCTAAAATATTTTTACTAATAATTTAATAAAGTGACTCGGATCGAATATTGATAAAAGTTCAAATCTATAATAAAAGGATTTGTGTATCTAAAAATTCATATTTGTATTAAAAAAGATTTTTGTGTCTAAATGACTCGGATCGAATATTGATAAAAGTTCAAATCTATAATAAAAGAATTTGTGTGTCTAAAAATTCATATTTGTATTAAAAAAAATTTTTGTGTCTAAAGTATTTTTACCAATAATTTACTAAAGTGACTCGGATCGAATATTGAGAAAAGTTCAAATCTATAATAAAAGGATTTGTGTATCTAAAAATTCATATTTGTATTAAAAAAGATTTTTGTGTCTAAATGACTCGAATCGAACCTCGATAAAAGTTCAAATCTATAATAAAAGGATTTGTGTGTCTAAAAATTCATATTTGTATTAAAAAAGATTTTTGTGTCTAAATGACTCGAATCGAATCTTGATAAAAGTTCAAATCTATAATAAAAGGATTTGTGTATCTAAAAATTCATATTTGTATTAAAAAAGATTTTTGTGTCTAAATGACTCGAATCGAATCTTGATAAAAGTTCAAATCTATAATAAAAGGATTTGTGTGTCTAAAAATTCATATTTGTATTAAAAAAGATTTTTGTGTCTAAAATATTTTTACTAATAATTTAATAAAGTGACTCGGATCGAATATTGATAAAAGTTCAAATCTATAATAAAAGGATTTGTGTATCTAAAAATTCATATTTGTATTAAAAAAGATTTTTGTGTCTAAATGACTCGAATCGAATCTTGATAAAAGTTCAAATCTATAATAAAAGGATTTGTGTATCTAAAAATTCATATTTGTATTAAAAAAGATTTTTGTGTCTAAAGTATTTTTACCAATAATTTAATAAAGTGACTCGGATCGAATATTGATAAAAGTTCAAATCTATAATATAAGGATTTGTGTATCTAAAAATTCATATTTGTATTAAAAAAGATTTTTGTGTCTAAATGACTCGAATCGAATCTTGATAAAAGTTCAAATCTATAATAAAAGGATTTGTGTGTCTAAAAATTCATATTTGTATTAAAAAAGATTTTTGTGTCTAAAGTATTTTTACCAATAATTTAATAAAGTGACTCGGATCGAATATTGATAAAAGTTCAAATCTATAATAAAAGGATTTGTGTATCTAAAAATTCATATTTGTATTAAAAAAGATTTTTGTGTCTAAATGACTCGAATCGAATCTCGATAAAATCTCAAATCTATAATAAAAGGATTTGTGTGTCTAAAAATCATATTTGTATTAAAAAAGATTTTTGTGTCTAAAGTATTTTTACCAATAATTTAATAAAGTGACTCGGATCGAATATTGATAAAAGTTCAAATCTATAATAAAAGGATTTGTGTATCTAAAAATTCATATTTGTATTAAAAAAGATTTTTGTGTCTAAATGACTCGAATCGAATCTCGATAAAAGTTCAAATCTATAATAAAAGGATTTGTGTGTCTAAAAATTCATATTTGTATTAAAAAAGATTTTTGTGTCTAAAGTATTTTTACCAATAATTTAATAAAGTGACTCGGATCGAATATTGATAAAAGTTCAAATCTATAATAAAAGGATTTGTGTATCTAAAAATTCATATTTGTATTAAAAAAGATTTTTGTGTCTAAATGACTCGAATCGAATCTCGATAAAAGTTCAAATCTATAATAAAAGGATTTGTGTGTCTAAAAATTCATATTTGTATTAAAAAAGATTTTTGTGTCTAAAGTATTTTTACCAATAATTTAATAAAGTGACTCGGATCGAATATTGATAAAAGTTCAAATCTATAATAAACGGATTTGTGTATCTAGAAATTCATATTTGTGTTAAAAAAGATTTTTGTGTCTAAATGACTCGAATCGAATCTTGATAAAAGTTCAAATCTATAATAAAAGGATTTGTGTATCTAAATATTCATATTTGTATTAAAAAAGATTTTCGTGTCTAAATGACTCGAATCGAATCTTGATAAAAGTTCAAATCTATAATAAAAGGATTTGTGTGTCTAAAAATTCATATTTGTATTAAAAAAGATTTTTGTGTCTAAAATATTTTTACCAATAATTTAATAAAGTGACTCGGATCGAATATTGATAAAAGTTCAAATCTATAATAAACGGATTTGTGTATGTAGAAATTCATATTTGTGTTAAAAAAGATTTTTGTGTCTAATGACTCGAATCGAATCTTGATAAAAGTTCAAATCTATAATAAAAGGATTTGTGTATCTAAAAATACATATTTGTATTAAAAAAGATTTTTGTGTCTAAATGATTCGAATCGAATCTTGATAAAAGTTCAAATCTATAATAAAAGGATTTGTGTGTCTAAAAATTCATATTTGTATTAAAAAAGATTTTTGTGTCTAAAATATTTTTACTACTAATTTAATAAAGTGACTCGGATCGAATATTGATAAAAGTTCAAATCTATAATAAAAGGATTTGTGTATCTAAAAATTCATATTTGTATTAAAAAAGATTTTTGTGTCTAAATGACTCGAATCGAATCTTGATAAAAGTTCAAATCTATAATAAAAGGATTTGTGTATCTAAAAATTCATATTTGTATTAAAAAAGATTTTCGTGTCTAAATGACGCGAATCGAATCTTGATAAAAGTTCAAATCTATAATAAAAGGATTTGTGTGTCCAAAAATTCATATTTGTATTAAAAAAGATTTTTGGGTCTAAATGACTCGAATCGAATCTTGATAAAAGTTCAAATCTATAATAAAAGGATTTGTGTATCTAAAAATTCATATTTGTATTAAAAAAGATTTTTGTGTCTAAATGACTCGAATCGAATCTTGATAAAAGTTCAAATCTATAATAAAAGGATTTGTGTGTCTAAAAATTCATATTTGTATTAAAAAAGATTTTTGTGTCTAAAATATTTTTACTAATAATTTAATAAAGTGACTCGGATCGAATATTGATAAAAGTTCAAATCTATAATAAAAGGATTTGTGTATCTAAAAATTCATATTTGTATTAAAAAAGATTTTTGTGTCTAAATGACTCGAATCGAATCTTGATAAAGGTTCAAATCTATAATAAAAGGATTTGTGTATCTAAAAATTAATATTTGTATTAAAAAAGATTTTTGTGTCTAAAGTATTTTTACCAATAATTTAATAAAGTGACTCGGATCGAATATTGATAAAAGTTCAAATCTATAATAAAAGGATTTGTGTATCTAAAAATTCATATTTGTATTAAAAAAGATTTTTGTGTCTAAATGACTCGAATCGAATCTTGATAAAAGTTCAAATCTATAATAAAAGGATTTGTGTGTCTAAAAATTCATACTTGTATTAAAAAAGATTTTTGTGTCTAAAGTATTTTTACCAATAATTTAATAAAGTGACTCGGATCGAATATTGATAAAAGTTCAAATCTATAATAAAAGGATTTGTATCTAAAAATTCATATTTGTATTAAAAAAGATTTTTGTGTCTAAATGACTCGAATCGAATCTCGATAAAATCTCAAATCTATAATAAAAGGATTTGTGTGTCTAAAAATCATATTTGTATTAAAAAAGATTTTTGTGTCTAAAGTATTTTTACCAATAATTTAATAAAGTGACTCGGATCGAATATTGATAAAAGTTCAAATCTATAATAAAAGGATTTGTGTATCTAAAAATTCATATTTGTATTAAAAAAGATTTTTGTGTCTAAATGACTCGAATCGAATCTCGATAAAAGTTCAAATCTATAATAAAAGGATTTGTGTGTCTAAAAATTCATATTTGTATTAAAAAAGATTTTTGTGTCTAAAGTATTTTTACCAATAATTTAATAAAGTGACTCGGATCGAATATTGATAAAAGTTCAAATCTATAATAAAAGGATTTGTGTATCTAAAAATTCATATTTGTATTAAAAAAGATTTTTGTGTCTAAATGACTCGAATCGAATCTCGATAAAAGTTCAAATCTATAATAAAAGGATTTGTGTGTCTAAAAATTCATATTTGTATTAAAAAAGATTTTTGTGTCTAAAATATTTTTACCAATAATTTAATAAAGTGACTCGGATCGAATATTGATAAAAGTTCAAATCTATAATAAACGGATTTGTGTATCTAGAAATTCATATTTGTGTTAAAAAAGATTTTTGTGTCTAAATGACTCGAATCGAATCTTGATAAAAGTTCAAATCTATAATAAAAGGATTTGTGTATCTAAAAATTCATATTTGTATTAAAAAAGATTTTTGTGTCTAAATGATTCGAATCGAATCTTGATAAAAGTTCAAATCTATAATAAAAGGATTTGTGTGTCTAAAAATTCATATTTGTATTAAAAAAGATTTTTGTGTCTAAAATATTTTTACTAATAATTTAATAAAGTGACTCGGATCGAATATTGATAAAAGTTCAAATCTATAATAAAAGGATTTGTGTATCTAAAAATTCATATTTGTATTAAAAAAGATTTTTGTGTCTAAATGACTCGAATCGAATCTTGATAAAAGTTCAAATCTATAATAAAAGGATTTGTGTATCTAAAAACTCATATTTGTATTAAAAAAGATTTTCGTGTCTAAATGACTCGAATCGAATCTTGATAAAAGTTCAAATCTATAATAAAAGGATTTGTGTGTCTAAAAATTCATATTTGTATTAAAAAAGATTTTTGTGTCTAAAATATATTTACTAATATTTTAATAAAGTGACTCGGATCGAATATTGATGAAAGTTCAAATCTATAATAAAAGGATTTGTGTATCTAAAAATTTATATTTGTTTTAAAAAAGATTTTTGTGTCTAAAGTATTTTTACCAATAATTTAATAAAGTGACTCGGATCGAATATTGATAAAAGTTCAAATCTATAATAAAAGGATTTGTGTATCTAGAAATTCATATTTGTGTTAAAAAAGATTTTTGTGTCTAAATGACTCGAATCGAATCTTGATAAAAGTTCAAATCTTTAATAAAAGGATTTGTGTATCTAAAAATTCATATTTGTATTAAAAAAGATTTTTGTGTCTAAAATATTTTTACCAATAATTTAATAAAGTGACTCGGATCGAATATTGATAAAAGTTCAAATCTATAATAAACGGATTTGTGTATCTAGAAATTCATATTTGTGTTAAAAAAGATTTTTGTGTCTAAATGACTCGAATCGAATCTTGATAAAAGTTCAAATCTATAATAAAAGGATTTGTGTATCTAAAAATTCATATTTGTATTAAAAAAGATTTTTGTGTCTAAATGACTCGAATCGAATCTTGATAAAAGTTCAAATCTATAATAAAAGGATTTGTGTGTCTAAAAATTCATATTTGTATTAAAAAAGATTTTTGTGTCTAAAATATTTTTACCAATAATTTAATAAAGTGACTCGGAACGAATATTGATAAAAGTTCAAATCTATAATAAACGGATTTGTGTATCTAGAAATTCATATTTGTGTTAAAAAATATTTTTGTGTCTAAATGACTCGAATCGAATCTTGATAAAAGTTCAAATCTATAATAAAAGGATTTGTGTATCTAAATATTCATATTTGTATTAAAAAAGATTTTTGTGTCTAAATGACTCGAATCGAATCTTGATAAAAGTTCAAATCTATAATAAAAGGATTTGTGTGTCTAAAAATTCATATTTGTATTAAAAAAGATTTTTGTGTCTAAAATATTTTTACCAATAATTTAATAAAGTGACTTGGATCGAATATTGATAAAAGTTCAAATCTATAATAAACGGATTTGTGTATCTAGAAATTCATATTTGTGTTAAAAAAGATTTTTGTGTCTAAATGACTCGAATCGAATCTTGATAAAAGTTCAAATCTATAATAAAAGGATTTGTGTATCTAAAAATACATATTTGTATTAAAAAAGATTTTTGTGTCTAAATGATTCGAATCGAATCTTGATAAAAGTTCAAATCTATAATAAAAGGATTTGTGTGCCTAAAAATTCATATTTGTATTAAAAAAGATTTTTGTGTCTAAAATATTTTTACTACTAATTTAATAAAGTGACTCTAATCGAATATTGATAAAAGTTCAAATCTATAATAAAAGGATTTGTGTATCTAAAAATTCATATTTGTATTAAAAAAGATTTTTGTGTCTAAATGACTCGAATCGAATCTTGATAAAAGTTCAAATCCATAATAAAAGGATTTGTGTATCTAAAAATTCATATTTGTATTAAAAAAGATTTTCGTGTCTAAATGACTCGAATCGAATCTTGATAAAAGTTCAAATCTATAATAAAAGGATTTGTGTGTCTAAAAATTCATATTTGTATTAAAAAAGATTTTTGTGTCTAAAATATTTTTACTAATAATTTAATAAAGTTACTCGGATCGAATATTGATGAAAGTTCAAATCTATAATAAAAGGATTTGTGTATCTAAAAATTCATATTTGTTTTAAAAAAGATTTTTGTGTCTAAAATATTTTTACTAATAATTTAATAAAGTGACTCGGATCGAATATTGATGAAAGTTCAAATCTATAATAAAAGGATTTGTGTATCTAAAAATTCATATTTGTTTTAAAAAAGATTTTTGTGTCTAAAGTATTTTTACCAATAATTTAATAAAGTGACTCGGATCGAATATTGATAAATGTTCAAATCTATAATAAAAGGATTTGTGTATCTAGAAATTCATATTTGTGTTAAAAAAGATTTTTGTGTCTAAATGACTCGAATCGAATCTTGATAAAAGTTCAAATCTATAATAAAAGGATTTGTGTGTCTAAAAATTCATATTTGTATTAAAAAAGATTTTTGTGTCTAAAATATTTTTACCAATAATTTAATAAAGTGACTTGTATCGAATATTGATAAAAGTTCAAATCTATAATAAACGGATTTGTGTATCTAGAAATTCATATTTGTGTTAAAAAAGATTTTTGTGTCTAAATGACTCGAATCGAATCTTGATAAAAGTTCAAATCTATAATAAAAGGATTTGTGTATCTAAAAATTCATATTTGTATTAAAAAAGATTTTTGTGTCTAAATGACTCGAATCGAATCTTGATAAAAGTTCAAATCTATAATAAAAGGATTTGTGTGTCTAAAAATTCATATTTGTATTAAAAAAGATATTTGTGTCTAAAATATTTTTACTAATAATTTAATAAAGTGACTCGGATCGAATATTGATAAAAGTTCAAATCTATAATAAAAGGATTTGTGTATCTAAAAATTCATATTTGTATTAAAAAAGATTTTTGTGTCTAAATGACTCGAATCGAATCTTGATAAAAGTTCAAATCTATAATAAAAGGATTTGTGTATCTAAAAATTCATATTTGTATTAAAAAACATTTTCGTGTCTAAATGACTCGAATCGAATCTTGATAAAAGTTCAAATCTATAATAAAAGGATTTATGTGTCTAAAAATTCATATCTGTATTAAAAAAGATTTTTGTGTCTAAATATATTTACTAATATTTTAATAAAGTGACTCGGATCGAATATTGATGAAAGTTCAAATTTATAATAAAAGTATTTGTGTATCTAAAAATTTATATTTGTTTTAAAAAAGATTTTTGTGTCTAAATTATTTTTACCAATAATTTAATAAAGTGACTCGGATCGAATATTGATAAAAGTTCAAATCTATAATAAACGGATTTGTGTATCTAGAAATTCATATTTGTGTTAAAAAAGATTTTTGTGTCTAAATGACTCGAATCGAATCTTGATAAAAGTTCAAATCTATAATAAAAGGATTTGTGTATCTAAAAATTCATATTTGTATTAAAAAAGATTTTTGTGTCTAAATGACTCGAATCGAATCTTGATAAAAGTTCAAATCTATAATAAAAGGATTTGTGTGTCTAAAAATTCATATTTGTATTAAAAAAGATTTTTGTGTCTAAAATATTTTTACTAATAATTTAATAAAGTGACTCGGATCGAATATTGATAAAAGTTCAAATCTATAATAAAAGGATTTGTGTATCTAAAAATTCATATTTGTATTAAAAAAGATTTTTGTGTCTAAATGACTCGAATCGAATCTTGATAAAAGTTCAAATCTATAATAAAAGGATTTGTGTATCTAAAAACTCATATTTGTATTAAAAAAGATTTTCGTGTCTAAATGACTCGAATCGAATCTTGATAAAAGTTCAAATCTATAATAAAAGGATTTGTGTGTCTAAAAATTCATATTTGTATTAAAAAAGATTTTTGTGTCTAAAATATATTTACTAATATTTTAATAAAGTGACTCGGATCGAATATTGATGAAAGTTCAAATCTATAATAAAAGGATTTGTGTATCTAAAAATTTATATTTGTTTTAAAAAAGATTTTTGTGTCTAAAGTATTTTTACCAATAATTTAATAAAGTGACTCGGATCGAATATTATAAAAGTTCAAATCTATAATAAAAGGATTTGTGTATCTAGAAATTCATATTTGTGTTAAAAAAGATTTTTGTGTCTAAATGACTCGAATCGAATCTTGATAAAAGTTCAAATCTTTAATAAAAGGATTTGTGTATCTAAAAATTCATATTTGTATTAAAAAAGATTTTTGTGTCTAAAAGATTTTTACCAATAATTTAATAAAGTGACTCGGATCGAATATTGATAAAAGTTCAAATCTATAATAAACGGATTTGTGTATCTAGAAATTCATATTTGTGTTAAAAAAGATTTTTGTGTCTAAATGACTCGAATCGAATCTTGATAAAAGTTCAAATCTATAATAAAAGGATTTGTGTATCTAAAAATTCATATTTGTATTAAAAAAGATTTTTGTGTCTAAATGACTCGAATCGAATCTTGATAAAAGTTCAAATCTATAATAAAAGGATTTGTGTGTCTAAAAATTCATATTTGTATTAAAAAAGATTTTTGTGTCTAAAATATTTTTACCAATAATTTAATAAAGTGACTCGGATCGAATATTGATAAAAGTTCAAATCTATAATAAACGGATTTGTGTATCTAGAAATCATATTTGTGTTAAAAAAGATTTTTGTGTCTAAATGACTCGAATCGAATCTTGATAAAAGTTCAAATCTATAATAAAAGGATTTGTGTATCTAAATATTCATATTTGTATTAAAAAAGATTTTTGTGTCTAAATGACTCGAATCGAATCTTGATAAAAGTTCAAATCTATAATAAAAGGATTTGTGTGTCTAAAAATTCATATTTGTATTAAAAAAGATTTTTGTGTCTAAAATATTTTTACCAATAATTTAATAAAGTGACTCGGATCGAATATTGATAAAAGTTCAAATCTATAATAAACGGATTTGTGTATCTAGAAATTCATATTTGTGTTAAAAAAGATTTTTGTGTCTAAATGACTCGAATCGAATCTTGATAAAAGTTCAAATCTATAATAAAAGGATTTGTGTATCTAAAAATACATATTTGTATTAAAAAAGATTTTTGTGTCTAAATGATTCGAATCGAATCTTGATAAAAGTTCAAATCTATAATAAAAGGATTTGTGTGCCTAAAAATTCATATTTGTATTAAAAAAGATTTTTGTGTCTAAAATATTTTTACTACTAATTTAATAAAGTGACTCGGATCGAATATTGATAAAAGTTCAAATCTATAATAAAAGGATTTGTGTATCTAAAAATTCATATTTGTATTAAAAAAGATTTTTGTGTCTAAATGACTCGAATCGAATCTTGATAAAAGTTCAAATCTATAATAAAAGGATTTGTGTATCTAAAAATTCATATTTGTATTAAAAAAGATTTTCGTGTCTAAATGACTCGAATCGAATCTTGATAAAAGTTCAAATCTATAATAAAAGGATTTGTGTGTCTAAAAATTCATATTTGTATTAAAAAAGATTTTTGTGTCTAAAATATTTTTACTAATAATTTAATAAAGTTACTCGGATCGAATATTGATGAAAGTTCAAATCTATAATAAAAGGATTTGTGTATCTAAAAATTCATATTTGTTTTAAAAAAGATTTTTGTGTCTAAAATATTTTTACTAATAATTTAATAAAGTGACTCGGATCGAATATTGATGAAAGTTCAAATCTATAATAAAAGGATTTGTGTATCTAAAAATTCATATTTGTTTTAAAAAAGATTTTTGTGTCTAAAGTATTTTTACCAATAATTTAATACAGTGACTCGGATCGAATATTGATAAATGTTCAAATCTATAATAAAAGGATTTGTGTATCTAGAAATTCATATTTGTGTTAAAAAAGATTTTTGTGTCTAAATGACTCGAATCGAATCTTGATAAAAGTTCAAATCTATAATAAAAGGATTTGTGTGTCTAAAAACTCATATTTGTATTAAAAAAGATTTTTGTGTCTAAAATATTTTTACCAATAATTTAATAAAGTGACTCGGATCGAATATTGATAAAAGTTCAAATCTATAATAAACGGATTTGTGTATCTAGAAATTCATATTTGTGTTAAAAAAGATTTTTGTGTCTAAATGACTCGAATCGAATCTTGATAAAAGTTCAAATCTATAATAAAAGGATTTGTGTATCTAAAAATTCATATTTGTATTAAAAAAGATTTTTGTGTCTAAATGACTCGAATCGAATCTTGATAAAAGTTCAAATCTATAATAAAAGGATTTGTGTGTCTAAAAATTCATATTTGTATTAAAAAAGATTTTTGTGTCTAAAATATTTTTACTAATAATTTAATAAAGTGACTCGGATCGAATATTGATAAAAGTTCAAATCTATAATAAACGGATTTGTGTATCTAGAAATTCATATTTGTGTTAAAAAAGATTTTTGTGTCTAAATGACTCGAATCGAATCTTGATAAAAGTTCAAATCTATAATAAAAGGATTTGTGTATCTAAAAATTCATATTTGTATTAAAAAAGATTTTTGTGTCTAAATGACTCGAATCGAATCTTGATAAAAGTTCAAATCTATAATAAAAGGATTTGTGTGTCTAAAAATTCATATTTGTATTAAAAAAGATTTTTGTGTCTAAAATATTTTTACTAATAATTTAATAAAGTGACTCGGATCGAATATTGATAAAAGTTCAAATCTATAATAAAAGGATTTGTGTATCTAAAAATTCATATTTGTATTAAAAAAGATTTTTGTGTCTAAATGACTCGAATCGAATCTTGATAAAAGTTCAAATCTATAATAAAAGGATTTGTGTATCTAAAAACTCATATTTGTATTAAAAAAGATTTTCGTGTCTAAATGACTCGAATCGAATCTTGATAAAAGTTCAAATCTATAATAAAAGGATTTGTGTGTCTAAAAATTCATATTTGTATTAAAAAAGATTTTTGTGTCTAAAATATATTTACTAATATTTTAATAAAGTGACTCGGATCGAATATTGATGAAAGTTCAAATCTATAATAAAAGGATTTGTGTATCTAAAAATTTATATTTGTTTTAAAAAAGATTTTTGTGTCTAAAGTATTTTTACCAATAATTTAATAAAGTGACTCGGATCGAATATTGATAAAAGTTCAAATCTATAATAAAAGGATTTGTGTATCTAGAAATTCATATTTGTGTTAAAAAAGATTTTTGTGTCTAAATGACTCGAATCGAATCTTGATAAAAGTTCAAATCTTTAATAAAAGGATTTGTGTATCTAAAAATTCATATTTGTATTAAAAAAGATTTTTGTGTCTAAAATATTTTTACCAATAATTTAATAAAGTGACTCGGATCGAATATTGATAAAAGTTCAAATCTATAATAAACGGATTTGTGTATCTAGAAATTCATATTTGTGTTAAAAAAGATTTTTGTGTCTAAATGACTCGAATCGAATCTTGATAAAAGTTCAAATCTATAATAAAAGGATTTGTGTATCTAAAAATTCATATTTGTATTAAAAAAGATTTTTGTGTCTAAATGACTCGAATCGAATCTTGATAAAAGTTCAAATCTATAATAAAAGGATTTGTGTGTCTAAAAATTCATATTTGTATTAAAAAAGATTTTTGTGTCTAAAATATTTTTACCAATAATTTAATAAAGTGACTCGGATCGAATATTGATAAAAGTTCAAATCTATAATAAACGGATTTGTGTATCTAGAAATCATATTTGTGTTAAAAAAGATTTTTGTGTCTAAATGACTCGAATCGAATCTTGATAAAAGTTCAAATCTATAATAAAAGGATTTGTGTATCTAAATATTCATATATGTATTAAAAAAGATTTTTGTGTCTAAATGACTCGAATCGAATCTTGATAAAAGTTCAAATCTATAATAAAAGGATTTGTGTGTCTAAAAATTCATATTTGTATTAAAAAAGATTTTTGTGTCTAAAATATTTTTACCAATAATTTAATAAAGTGACTCGGATCGAATATTGATAAAAGTTCAAATCTATAATAAACGGATTTGTGTATCTAGAAATTCATATTTGTGTTAAAAAAGATTTTTGTGTCTAAATGACTCGAATCGAATCTTGATAAAAGTTCAAATCTATAATAAAAGGATTTGTGTATCTAAAAATACATATTTGTATTAAAAAAGATTTTTGTGTCTAAATGATTCGAATCGAATCTTGATAAAAGTTCAAATCTATAATAAAAGGATTTGTGTGCCTAAAAATTCATATTTGTATTAAAAAAGATTTTTGTGTCTAAAATATTTTTACTACTAATTTAATAAAGTGACTCGGATCGAATATTGATGAAAGTTCAAATCTATAATAAAAGGATTTGTGTATCTAAAAATTCATATTTGTTTTAAAAAAGATTTTTGTGTCTAAAATATTTTTACTAATAATTTAATAAAGTGACTCGGATCGAATATTGATGAAAGTTCAAATCTATAATAAAAGGATTTGTGTATCTAAAAATTCATATTTGTTTTAAAAAAGATTTTTGTGTCTAAAATATTTTTACTAATAATTTAATAAAGTGACTCGGATCGAATATTGATGAAAGTTCAAATCTATAATAAAAGGATTTGTGTATCTAAAAATTCATATTTGTTTTAAAAAAGATTTTTGTGTCTAAAATATTTTTACCAATAATTTAATAAAGTGACTCGGATCGAATATTGATAAAAGTTCAAATCTATAATAAACGGATTTGTGTATCTAGAAATTCATATTTGTGTTAAAAAAGATTTTTGTGTCTAAATGACTCGAATCGAATCTTGATAAAAGTTCAAATCTATAATAAAAGGATTTGTGTATCTAAAAATACATATTTGTATTAAAAAAGATTTTTGTGTCTAAATGATTCGAATCGAATCTTGATAAAAGTTCAAATCTATAATAAAAGGATTTGTGTGTCTAAAAATTCATATTTGTATTAAAAAAGATTTTTGTGTCTAAAATATTTTTACTAATAATTTAATAAAGTTACTCGGATCGAATATTGATGAAAGTTCAAATCTATAATAAAAGGATTTGTGTATCTAAAAATTCATATTTGTTTTAAAAAAGATTTTTGTGTCTAAAATATTTTTACTAATAATTTAATAAAGTGACTCGGATCGAATATTGATGAAAGTTCAAATCTATAATAAAAGGATTTGTGTATCTAAAAATTCATATTTGTTTTAAAAAAGATTTTTGTGTCTAAAGTATTTTTACCAATAATTTAATAAAGTGACTCGGATCGAATATTGATAAATGTTCAAATCTATAATAAAAGGATTTGTGTATCTAGAAATTCATATTTGTGTTAAAAAAGATTTTTGTGTCTAAATGACTCGAATCGAATCTTGATAAAAGTTCAAATCTATAATAAAAGGATTTGTGTGTCTAAAAACTCATATTTGTATTAAAAAAGATTTTTGTGTCTAAAATATTTTTACCAATAATTTAATAAAGTGACTCGGATCGAATATTGATAAAAGTTCAAATCTATAATAAACGGATTTGTGTATCTAGAAATTCATATTTGTGTTAAAAAAGATTTTTGTGTCTAAATGACTCGAATCGAATCTTGATAAAAGTTCAAATCTATAATAAAAGGATTTGTGTATCTAAAAATTCATATTTGTATTAAAAAAGATTTTTGTGTCTAAATGACTCGAATCGAATCTTGATAAAAGTTCAAATCTATAATAAAAGGATTTGTGTGTCTAAAAATTCATATTTGTATTAAAAAAGATTTTTGTGTCTAAAATATTTTTACTAATAATTTAATAAAGTGACTCGGATCGAATATTGATAAAAGTTCAAATCTATAATAAAAGGATTTGTGTATATAAAAATTCATATTTGTATTAAAAAAGATTTTTGTGTCTAAATGACTCGAATCGAATCTTGATAAAAGTTCAAATCTATAATAAAAGGATTTGTGTATCTAAAAACTCATATTTGTATTAAAAAAGATTTTCGTGTCTAAATGACTCGAATCGAATCTTGATAAAAGTTCAAATCTATAATAAAAGGATTTGTGTGTCTAAAAATTCATATTTGTATTAAAAAAGATTTTTGTGTCTAAAATATATTTACTAATATTTTAATAAAGTGACTCGGATCGAATATTGATGAAAGTTCAAATCTATAATAAAAGGATTTGTGTATCTAAAAATTTATATTTGTTTTAAAAAAGATTTTTGTGTCTAAAGTATTTTTACCAATAATTTAATAAAGTGACTCGGATCGAATATTGATAAAAGTTCAAATCTATAATAAAAGGATTTGTGTATCTAGAAATTCATATTTGTGTTAAAAAAGATTTTTGTGTCTAAATGACTCGAATCGAATCTTGATAAAAGTTCAAATCTTTAATAAAAGGATTTGTGTATCTAAAAATTCATATTTGTATTAAAAAAGATTTTTGTGTCTAAAATATTTTTACCAATAATTTAATAAAGTGACTCGGATCGAATATTGATAAAAGTTCAAATCTATAATAAACGGATTTGTGTATCTAGAAATTCATATTTGTGTTAAAAAAGATTTTTGTGTCTAAATGACTCGAATCGAATCTTGATAAAAGTTCAAATCTATAATAAAAGGATTTGTGTATCTAAATATTCATATTTGTATTAAAAAAGATTTTTGTGTCTAAATGACTCGAATCGAATCTTGATAAAAGTTCAAATCTATAATAAAAGGATTTGTGTGTCTAAAAATTCATATTTGTATTAAAAAAGATTTTTGTGTCTAAAATATTTTTACCAATAATTTAATAAAGTGACTCGGATCGAATATTGATAAAAGTTCAAATCTATAATAAAAGGATTTGTGTATCTAAAAATTCATATTTGTATTAAAAAAGATTTTTGTGTCTAAATAACTCGAATCGAATCTTGATAAAAGTTCAAATCTATAATAAAAGGATTTGTGTATCTAAAAATTCATATTTGTATTAAAAAAGATTTTCGTGTCTAAATGACTCGAATCGAATCTTGATAAAAGTTCAAATCTATAATAAAAGGATTTGTGTGTCTAAAAATTCATATTTGTATTAAAAAAGATTTTTGTGTCTAAAATATTTTTACTAATAATTTAATAAAGTTACTCGGATCGAATATTGATGAAAGTTCAAATCTATAATAAAAGGATTTGTGTATCTAAAAATTCATATTTGTTTTAAAAAAGATTTTTGTGTCTAAAATATTTTTACTAATAATTTAATAAAGTGACTCGGATCGAATATTGATGAAAGTTCAAATCTATAATAAAAGGATTTGTGTATCTAAAAATTCATATTTGTTTTAAAAAAGATTTTTGTGTCTAAAGTATTTTTACCAATAATTTAATAAAGTGACTCGGATCGAATATTGATAAATTTTCAAATCTATAATAAAAGGATTTGTGTATCTAGAAATTCATATTTGTGTTAAAAAAGATTTTTGTGTCTAAATGACTCGAATCGAATCTTGATAAAAGTTCAAATCTATAATAAAAGGATTTGTGTGTCTAAAAATTCATATTTGTATTAAAAAAGATTTTTGTGTCTAAAATATTTTTACCAATAATTTAATAAAGTGACTCGGATCGAATATTGATAAAAGTTCAAATCTATAATAAACGGATTTGTGTATCTAGAAATTCATATTTGTGTTAAAAAAGATTTTTGTGTCTAAATGACTCGAATCGAATCTTGATAAAAGTTCAAATCTATAATAAAAGGATTTGTGTATCTAAAAATTCATATTTGTATTAAAAAAGATTTTTGTGTCTAAATGACTCGAATCGAATCTTGATAAAAGTTCAAATCTATAATAAAAGGATTTGTGTGTCTAAAAATTCATATTTGTATTAAAAAAGATTTTTGTGTCTAAAATATTTTTACTAATAATTTAATAAAGTGACTCGGATCGAATATTGATAAAAGTTCAAATCTATAATAAAAGGATTTGTGTATCTAAAAATTCATATTTGTATTAAAAAAGATTTTTGTGTCTAAAATATTTTTACCAATAATTTAATAAAGTGACTCGGATCGAATATTGATAAAAGTTCAAATCTATAATAAACGGATTTGTGTATCTAGAAATTCATATTTGTGTTAAAAAAGATTTTTGTGTCTAAATGACTCGAATCGAATCTTGATAAAAGTTCAAATCTATAATAAAAGGATTTGTGTATCTAAAAATACATATTTGTATTAAAAAAGATTTTTGTGTCTAAATGATTCGAATCGAATCTTGATAAAAGTTCAAATCTATAATAAAAGGATTTGTGTGCCTAAAAATTCATATTTGTATTAAAAAAGATTTTTGTGTCTAAAATATTTTTACTACTAATTTAATAAAGTGACTCGGATCGAATATTGATAAAAGTTCAAATCTATAATAAAAGGATTTGTGTATCTAAAAATTCATATTTGTATTAAAAAAGATTTTTGTGTCTAAATGACTCGAATTGAATCTTGATAAAAGTTCAAATCTATAATAAAAGGATTTGTGTATCTAAAAATTCATATTTGTATTAAAAAAGATTTTCGTGTCTAAATGACTCGAATCGAATCTTGATAAAAGTTCAAATCTATAATAAAAGGATTTGTGTGTCTAAAAATTCATATTTGTATTAAAAAAGATTTTTGTGTCTAAAATATTTTTACCAATAATTTAATAAAGTGACTCGGATCGAATATTGATAAAAGTTCAAATCTATAATAAAAGGATTTGTGTATCTAAAAATTCATATTTGTATTAAAAAAGATTTTTGTGTCTAAATAACTCGAATCGAATCTTGATAAAAGTTCAAATCTATAATAAAAGGATTTGTGTATCTAAAAATTCATATTTGTATTAAAAAAGATTTTCGTGTCTAAATGACTCGAATCGAATCTTGATAAAAGTTCAAATCTATAATAAAAGGATTTGTGTGTCTAAAAATTCATATTTGTATTAAAAAAGATTTTTGTGTCTAAAATATTTTTACTAATAATTTAATAAAGTTACTCGGATCGAATATTGATGAAAGTTCAAATCTATAATAAAAGGATTTGTGTATCTAAAAATTCATATTTGTTTTAAAAAAGATTTTTGTGTCTAAAATATTTTTACTAATAATTTAATAAAGTGACTCGGATCGAATATTGATGAAAGTTCAAATCTATAATAAAAGGATTTGTGTATCTAAAAATTCATATTTGTTTTAAAAAAGATTTTTGTGTCTAAAGTATTTTTACCAGTAATTTAATAAAGTGACTCGGATCGAATATTGATAAATGTTCAAATCTATAATAAAAGGATTTGTGTATCTAGAAATTCATATTTGTGTTAAAAAAGATTTTTGTGTCTAAATGACTCGAATCGAATCTTGATAAAAGTTCAAATCTATAATAAAAGGATTTGTGTGTCTAAAAATTCATATTTGTATTAAAAAAGATTTTTGTGTCTAAAATATTTTTACCAATAATTTAATAAAGTGACTCGGATCGAATATTGATAAAAGTTCAAATCTATAATAAACGGATTTGTGTATCTAGAAATTCATATTTGTGTTAAAAAAGATTTTTGTGTCTAAATGACTCGAATCGAATCTTGATAAAAGTTCAAATCTATAATAAAAGGATTTGTGTATCTAAAAATTCATATTTGTATTAAAAAAGATTTTTGTGTCTAAATGACTCGAATCGAATCTTGATAAAAGTTCAAATCTATAATAAAAGGATTTGTGTGTCTAAAAATTCATATTTGTATTAAAAAAGATTTTTGTGTCTAAAATATTTTTACTAATAATTTAATAAAGTGACTCGGATCGAATATTGATAAAAGTTCAAATCTATAATAAAAGGATTTGTGTATCTAAAAATTCATATTTGTATTAAAAAAGATTTTTGTGTCTAAAATATTTTTACCAATAATTTAATAAAGTGACTCGGATCGAATATTGATAAAAGTTCAAATCTATAATAAACGGATTTGTGTATCTAGAAATTCATATTTGTGTTAAAAAAGATTTTTGTGTCTAAATGACTCGAATCGAATCTTGATAAAAGTTCAAATCTATAATAAAAGGATTTGTGTATCTAAAAATACATATTTGTATTAAAAAAGATTTTTGTGTCTAAATGAATCGAATCGAATCTTGATAAAAGTTCAAATCTATAATAAAAGGATTTGTGTGCCTAAAAATTCATATTTGTATTAAAAAAGATTTTTGTGTCTAAAATATTTTTACTACTAATTTAATAAAGTGACTCGGATCGAATATTGATAAAAGTTCAAATCTATAATAAAAGGATTTGTGTATCTAAAAATTCATATTTGTATTAAAAAAGATTTTTGTGTCTAAATGACTCGAATTGAATCTTGATAAAAGTTCAAATCTATAATAAAAGGATTTGTGTATCTAAAAATTCATATTTGTATTAAAAAAGATTTTCGTGTCTAAATGACTCGAATCGAATCTTGATAAAAGTTCAAATCTATAATAAAAGGATTTGTGTGTCTAAAAATTCATATTTGTATTAAAAAAGATTTTTGTGTCTAAAATATTTTTACTAATAATTTAATAAAGTTACTCGGATCGAATATTGATGAAAGTTCAAATCTATAATAAAAGGATTTGTGTATCTAAAAATTCATATTTGTTTTAAAAAAGATTTTTGTGTCTAAAATATTTTTACTAATAATTTAATAAAGTGACTCGGATCGAATATTGATGAAAGTTCAAATCTATAATAAAATAATTTGTGTATCTAAAAATTCATATTTGTTTTAAAAAAGATTTTTGTGTCTAAAGTATTTTTACCAATAATTTAATAAAGTGACTCGGATCGAATATTGATAAATGTTCAAATCTATAATAAAAGGATTTGTGTATCTAGAAATTCATATTTGTGTTAAAAAAGATTTTTGTGTCTAAATGACTCGAATCGAATCTTGATAAAAGTTCAAATCTATAATAAAAGGATTTGTGTGTCTAAAAATTCATATTTGTATTAAAAAAGATTTTTGTGTCTAAAATATTTTTACCAATAATTTAATAAAGTGACTCGGATCGAATATTGATAAAAGTTCAAATCTATAATAAACGGATTTGTGTATCTAGAAATTCATATTTGTGTTAAAAAAGATTTTTGTGTCTAAATGACTCGAATCGAATCTTGATAAAAGTTCAAATCTATAATAAAAGGATTTGTGTATCTAAAAATTCATATTTGTATTAAAAAAGATTTTTGTGTCTAAATGACTCGAATCGAATCTTGATAAAAGTTCAAATCTATAATAAAAGGATTTGTGTATCTACAAATTCATATTTGTATTAAAAAAGATTTTCGTGTCTAAATGACTCGAATCGAATCTTGATAAAAGTTCAAATCTATAATAAAAGGATTTATGTGTCTAAAAATTCAAATTTGTATTAAAAAAGATTTTTGTGTCTAAATATATTTACTAATATTTTAATAAAGTGACTCGGATCGAATATTGATGAAAGTTCAAATTTATAATAAAAGTATTTGTGTATCTAAAAATTTATATTTGTTTTAAAAAAGATTTTTGTGTCTAAAGTATTTTCACCAATAATTTAATAAAGTGACTCGGATCGAATATTGATAAAAGTTCAAATCTATAATAAAAGGATTTGTGTATCTAGAAATTCATATTTGTGTTAAAAAAGATTTTTGTGTCTAAATGACTCGAATCGAATCTTGATAAAAGTTCAAATCTATAATAAAAGGATTTGTGTGTCTAAAAATTCATATTTGTATTAAAAAAGATTTTTGTGTCTAAAATATTTTTACCAATAATTTAATAAAGTGACTCGGATCGAATATTGATAAAAGTTCAAATCTATAATAAACGGATTTGTGTATCTAGAAATTCATATTTGTGTTAAAAAAGATTTTTGTGTCTAAATGACTCGAATCGAATCTTGATAAAAGTTCAAATCTATAATAAAAGGATTTGTGTATCTAAAAATTCATATTTGTATTAAAAAAGATTTTTGTGTCTAAATGACTCGAATCGAATCTTGATAAAAGTTCAAATCTATAATAAAAGGATTTGTGTGTCTAAAAATTCATATTTGTATTAAAAAAGATTTTTGTGTCTAAAATATTTTTACCAATAATTTAATAAAGTGACTCGGATCGAATATTGATAAAAGTTCAAATCTATAATAAACGGATTTGTGTATCTAGAAATTCATATTTGTGTTAAAAAAGATTTTTGTGTCTAAATGACTCGAATCGAATCTTGATAAAAGTTCAAATCTATAATAAAAGGATTTGTGTATCTAAATATTCATATTTGTATTAAAAAAGATTTTTGTGTCTAAATGACTCGAATCGAATCTTGATAAAAGTTCAAATCTATAATAAAAGGATTTGTGTGTCTAAAAATTCATATTTGTATTAAAAAAGATTTTTGTGTCTAAAATATTTTTACCAATAATTTAATAAAGTGACTCGGATCGAATATTGATAAAAGTTCAAATCTATAATAAACGGATTTGTGTATCTAGAAATTCATATTTGTGTTAAAAAAGATTTTTGTGTCTAATGACTCGAATCGAATCTTGATAAAAGTTCAAATCTATAATAAAAGGATTTGTGTATCTAAAAATACATATTTGTATTAAAAAAGATTTTTGTGTCTAAATGATTCGAATCGAATCTTGATAAAAGTTCAAATCTATAATAAAAGGATTTGTGTGTCTAAAAATTCATATTTGTATTAAAAAAGATTTTTGTGTCTAAAATATTTTTACTACTAATTTAATAAAGTGACTCGGATCGAATATTGATAAAAGTTCAAATCTATAATAAAAGGATTTGTGTATCTAAAAATTCATTTTTGTATTAAAAAAGATTTTTGTGTCTAAATGACTCGAATCGAATCTTGATAAAAGTTCAAATCTATAATAAAAGGATTTGTGTATCTAAAAATTCATATTTGTATTAAAAAAGATTTTCGTGTCTAAATGACGCGAATCGAATCTTGATAAAAGTTCAAATCTATAATAAAAGGATTTGTGTGTCCAAAAATTCATATTTGTATTAAAAAAGATTTTTGTGTCTAAAATATTTTTACTACTAATTTAATAAAGTGACTCGGATCGAATATTGATAAAAGTTCAAATCTATAATAAAAGGATTTGTGTATCTAAAAATTCATATTTGTATTAAAAAAGATTTTTGTGTCTAAATGACTCGAATCGAATCTTGATAAAAGTTCAAATCTATAATAAAAGGATTTGTGTATCTAAAAATTCATATTTGTATTAAAAAAGATTTTCGTGTCTAAATGACTCGAATCGAATCTTGATAAAAGTTCAAATCTATAATAAAAGGATTTGTGTGTCTAAAAATTCATATTTGTATTGAAAAAGATTTTTGTGTCTAAAATATTTTTACTAATAATTTAATAAAGTTACTCGGATCGAATATTGATGAAAGTTCAAATCTATAATAAAAGGATTTGTGTATCTAAAAATTCATATTTGTTTTAAAAAAGATTTTTGTGTCTAAAATATTTTTACTAATAATTTAATAAAGTGACTCGGATCGAATATTGATGAAAGTTCAAATCTATAATAAAAGGATTTGTGTATCTAAAAATTCATATTTGTTTTAAAAAAGATTTTTGTGTCTAAAGTATTTTTACCAATAATTTAATAAAGTGACTCGGATCGAATATTGATAAATGTTCAAATCTATAATAAAAGGATTTGTGTATCTAGAAATTCATATTTGTGTTAAAAAAGATTTTTGTGTCTAAATGACTCGAATCGAATCTTGATAAAAGTTCAAATCTATAATAAAAGGATTTGTGTGTCTAAAAATTCATATTTGTATTAAAAAAGATTTTTGTGTCTAAAATATTTTTACCAATAATTTAATAAAGTGACTCGGATCGAATATTGATAAAAGTTCAAATCTATAATAAACGGATTTGTGTATCTAGAAATTCATATTTGTGTTAAAAAAGATTTTTGTGTCTAAATGACTCGAATCGAATCTTGATAAAAGTTCAAATCTATAATAAAAGGATTTGTGTATCTAAAAATTCATATTTGTATTAAAAAAGATTTTTGTGTCTAAATGACTCGAATCGAATCTTGATAAAAGTTCAAATCTATAATAAAAGGATTTGTGTGTCTAAAAATTCATATTTGTATTAAAAAAGATTTTTGTGTCTAAAATATTTTTACTAATAATTTAATAAAGTGACTCGGATCGAATATTGATAAAAGTTCAAATCTATAATAAAAGGATTTGTGTATCTAAAAATTCATATTTGTATTAAAAAAGATTTTTGTGTCTAAATGACTCGAATCGAATCTTGATAAAAGTTCAAATCTATAATAAAAGGATTTGTGTATCTAAAAATTCATATTTGTATTAAAAAAGATTTTCGTGTCTAAATGACTCGAATCGAATCTTGATAAAAGTTCAAATCTATAATAAAAGGATTTGTGTGTCTAAAAATTCATATTTGTATTAAAAAAGATTTTTGTGTCTAAATATATTTACTAATATTTTAATAAAGTGACTCGGATCGAATATTGATGAAAGTTCAAATTTATAATAAAAGTATTTGTGTATCTAAAAATTTATATTTGTTTTAAAAAAGATTTTTGTGTCTAAAGTATTTTCACCAATAATTTAATAAAGTGACTCGGATCGAATATTGATAAAAGTTCAAATCTATGATAAAAGGATTTGTGTATCTAGAAATTCATATTTGTGTTAAAAAAGATTTTTGTGTCTAAATGACTCGAATCGAATCTTGATAAAAGTTCAAATCTATAATAAAAGGATTTGTGTGTCTAAAAATTCATATTTGTATTAAAAAAGATTTTTGTGTCTAAAATATTTTTACCAATAATTTAATAAAGTGACTCGGATCGAATATTGATAAAAGTTCAAATCTATAATAAACGGATTTGTGTATCTAGAAATTCATATTTGTGTTAAAAAAGATTTTTGTGTCTAAATGACTCGAATCGAATCTTGATAAAAGTTCAAATCTATAATAAAAGGATTTGTGTATCTAAAAATTCATATTTGTATTAAAAAAGATTTTTGTGTCTAAATGACTCGAATCGAATCTTGATAAAAGTTCAAAT
Organism: Dioctria rufipes; assembly: GCA_963924295.1. Taxonomy (NCBI): domain Eukaryota; kingdom Metazoa; phylum Arthropoda; class Insecta; order Diptera; family Asilidae; genus Dioctria; species Dioctria rufipes. The sequence continues at coordinate 87,867,864 of OZ002742.1, forward strand.
CTATAATAAAAGGATTTGTGTGTCTAAAAATTCATATTTGTATTAAAAAAGATTTTTGTGTCTAAAATATTTTTACCAATAATTTAATAAAGTGACTCGGATCGAATATTGATAAAAGTTCAAATCTATAATAAACGGATTTGTGTATCTAGAAATTCATATTTGTGTTAAAAAAGATTTTTGTGTCTAAATGACTCGAATCGAATCTTGATAAAAGTTCAAATCTATAATAAAAGGATTTGTGTATCTAAATATTCATATTTGTATTAAAAAAGATTTTTGTGTCTAAATGACTCGAATCGAATCTTGATAAAAGTTCAAATCTATAATAAAAGGATTTGTGTGTCTAAAAATTCATATTTGTATTAAAAAAGATTTTTGTGTCTAAAATATTTTTACCAATAATTTAATAAAGTGACTCGGATCGAATATTGATAAAAGTTCAAATCTATAATAAACGGATTTGTGTATCTAGAAATTCATATTTGTGTTAAAAAAGATTTTTGTGTCTAATGACTCGAATCGAATCTTGATAAAAGTTCAAATCTATAATAAAAGGATTTGTGTATCTAAAAATACATATTTGTATTAAAAAAGATTTCTGTGTCTAAATGATTCGAATCGAATCTTGATAAAAGTTCAAATCTATAATAAAAGGATTTGTGTGTCTAAAAATTCATATTTGTATTAAAAAAGATTTTTGTGTCTAAAATATTTTTACTACTAATTTAATAAAGTGACTCGGATCGAATATTGATAAAAGTTCAAACCTATAATAAACGGATTTGTGTATCTAGAAATTCATATTTGTGTTAAAAAAGATTTTTGTGTCTAATGACTCGAATCGAATCTTGATAAAAGTTCAAATCTATAATAAAAGGATTTGTGTATCTAAAAATACATATTTGTATTAAAAAAGATTTTTGTGTCTAAATGATTCGAATCGAATCTTGATAAAAGTTCAAATCTATAATAAAAGGATTTGTGTGTCTAAAAATTCATATTTGTATTAAAAAAGATTTTTGTGTCTAAAATATTTTTACCAATAATTTAATAAAGTGACTCGGATCGAATATTGATAAAAGTTCAAATCTATAATAAACGGATTTGTGTATCTAGAAATTCATATTTGTGTTAAAAAAGATTTTTGTGTCTAATGACTCGAATCGAATCTTGATAAAAGTTCAAATCTATAATAAAAGGATTTGTGTGTCTAAAAATTCATATTTGTATTAAAAAAGATTTTTGTGTCTAAAATATTTTTACCAATAATTTAATAAAGTGACTCGGATCGAATATTGATAAAAGTTCAAATCTATAATAAACGGATTTGTGTATCTAGAAATTCATATTTGTGTTAAAAAAGATTTTTGTGTCTAATGACTCGAATCGAATCTTGATAAAAGTTCAAATCTATAATAAAAGGATTTGTGTATCTAAAAATACATATTTGTATTAAAAAAGATTTTTGTGTCTAAATGATTCGAATCGAATCTTGATAAAAGTTCAAATCTATAATAAAAGGATTTGTGTGTCTAAAAATTCATATTTGTATTAAAAAAGATTTTTGTGTCTAAAATATTTTTACTACTAATTTAATAAAGTGACTCGGATCGAATATTGATAAAAGTTCAAACCTATAATAAACGGATTTGTGTATCTAGAAATTCATATTTGTGTTAAAAAAGATTTTTGTGTCTAATGACTCGAATCGAATCTTGATAAAAGTTCAAATCTATAATAAAAGGATTTGTGTATCTAAAAATACATATTTGTATTAAAAAAGATTTTTGTGTCTAAATGATTCGAATCGAATCTTGATAAAAGTTCAAATCTATAATAAAAGGATTTGTGTGTCTAAAAATTCATATTTGTATTAAAAAAGATTTTTGTGTCTAAAATATTTTTACCAATAATTTAATAAAGTGACTCGGATCGAATATTGATAAAAGTTCAAATCTATAATAAACGGATTTGTGTATCTAGAAATTCATATTTGTGTTAAAAAAGATTTTTGTGTCTAATGACTCGAATCGAATCTTGATAAAAGTTCAAATCTATAATAAAAGGATTTGTGTGTCTAAAAATTCATATTTGTATTAAAAAAGATTTTTGTGTCTAAAATATTTTTACCAATAATTTAATAAAGTGACTCGGATCGAATATTGATAAAAGTTCAAATCTATAATAAACGGATTTGTGTATCTAGAAATTCATATTTGTGTTAAAAAAGATTTTTGTGTCTAATGACTCGAATCGAATCTTGATAAAAGTTCAAATCTATAATAAAAGGATTTGTGTATCTAAAAATACATATTTGTATTAAAAAAGATTTTTGTGTCTAAATGATTCGAATCGAATCTTGATAAAAGTTCAAATCTATAATAAAAGGATTTGTGTGTCTAAAAATTCATATTTGTATTAAAAAAGATTTTTGTGTCTAAAATATTTTTACTACTAATTTAATAAAGTGACTCGGATCGAATATTGATAAAAGTTCAAACCTATAATAAACGGATTTGTGTATCTAGAAATTCATATTTGTGTTAAAAAAGATTTTTGTGTCTAATGACTCGAATCGAATCATGATAAAAGTTCAAATCTATAATAAAAGGATTTGTGTATCTAAAAATACATATTTGTATTAAAAAAGATTTTTGTGTCTAAATGATTCGAATCGAATCTTGATAAAAGTTCAAATCTATAATAAAAGGATTTGTGTGTCTAAAAATTCATATTTGTATTAAAAAAGATTTTTGTGTCTAAAATATTTTTACCAATAATTTAATAAAGTGACTCGGATCGAATATTGATAAAAGTTCAAATCTATAATAAACGGATTTGTGTATCTAGAAATTCATATTTGTGTTAAAAAAGATTTTTGTGTCTAATGACTCGAATCGAATCTTGATAAAAGTTCAAATCTATAATAAAAGGATTTGTGTGTCTAAAAATTCATATTTGTATTAAAAAAGATTTTTGTGTCTAAAATATTTTTACCAATAATTTAATAAAGTGACTCGGATCGAATATTGATAAAAGTTCAAATCTATAATAAACGGATTTGTGTATCTAGAAATTCATATTTGTGTTAAAAAAGATTTTTGTGTCTAATGACTCGAATCGAATCTTGATAAAAGTTCAAATCTATAATAAAAGGATTTGTGTATCTAAAAATACATATTTGTATTAAAAAAGATTTTTGTGTCTAAATGATTCGAATCGAATCTTGATAAAAGTTCAAATCTATAATAAAAGGATTTGTGTGTCTAAAAATTCATATTTGTATTAAAAAAGATTTTTGTGTCTAAAATATTTTTACCAATAATTTAATAAAGTGACTCGGATCGAATATTGATAAAAGTTCAAATCTATAATAAACGGATTTGTGTATCTAGAAATTCATATTTGTGTTAAAAAAGATTTTTGTGTCTAATGACTCGAATCGAATCTTGATAAAAGTTCAAATCTATAATAAAAGGATTTGTGTATCTAAAAATACATATTTGTATTAAAAAAGATTTTTGTGTCTAAATGATTCGAATCGAATCTTGATAAAAGTTCAAATCTATAATAAAAGGATTTGTGTATCTAAAAATTCATATTTGTATTAAAAAAGATTTTTGTGTCTAAATGACTCGAATCGAATCTTGATAAAAGTTCAAATCTATAATAAAAGGATTTGTGTATCTAAAAATTCATATTTGTATTAAAAAAGATTTTCGTGTCTAAATGACGCGAATCGAATCTTGATAAAAGTTCAAATCTATAATAAAAGGATTTGTGTGTCCAAAAATTCATATTTGTATTAAAAAAGATTTTTGGGTCTAAATGACTCGAATCGAATCTTGATAAAAGTTCAAATCTATAATAAAAGGATTTGTGTATCTAAAAATTCATATTTGTATTAAAAAAGATTTTTGTGTCTAAATGACTCGAATCGAATCTTGATAAAAGTTCAAATCTATAATAAAAGGATTTGTGTGTCTAAAAATTCATATTTGTATTAAAAAAGATTTTTGTGTCTAAAATATTTTTACTAATAATTTAATAAAGTGACTCGGATCGAATATTGATAAAAGTTCAAATCTATAATAAAAGGATTTGTGTATCTAAAAATTCATATTTGTATTAAAAAAGATTTTTGTGTCTAAATGACTCGAATCGAATCTTGATAAAAGTTCAAATCTATAATAAAAGGATTTGTGTATCTAAAAATTCATATTTGTATTAAAAAAGATTTTTGTGTCTAAAGTATTTTTACCAATAATTTAATAAAGTGACTCGGATCGAATATTGATAAAAGTTCAAATCTATAATAAAAGGATTTGTGTATCTAAAAATTCATATTTGTATTAAAAAAGATTTTTGTGTCTAAATGACTCGAATCGAATCTTGATAAAAGTTCAAATCTATAATAAAAGGATTTGTGTGTCTAAAAATTCATACTTGTATTAAAAAAGATTTTTGTGTCTAAAGTATTTTTACCAATAATTTAATAAAGTGACTCGGATCGAATATTGATAAAAGTTCAAATCTATAATAAAAGGATTTGTATCTAAAAATTCATATTTGTATTAAAAAAGATTTTTGTGTCTAAATGACTCGAATCGAATCTCGATAAAATCTCAAATCTATAATAAAAGGATTTGTGTGTCTAAAAATCATATTTGTATTAAAAAAGATTTTTGTGTCTAAAGTATTTTTACCAATAATTTAATAAAGTGACTCGGATCGAATATTGATAAAAGTTCAAATCTATAATAAAAGGATTTGTGTATCTAAAAATTCATATTTGTATTAAAAAAGATTTTTGTGTCTAAATGACTCGAATCGAATCTCGATAAAAGTTCAAATCTATAATAAAAGGATTTGTGTGTCTAAAAATTCATATTTGTATTAAAAAAGATTTTTGTGTCTAAAGTATTTTTACCAATAATTTAATAAAGTGACTCGGATCGAATATTGATAAAAGTTCAAATCTATAATAAAAGGATTTGTGTATCTAAAAATTCATATTTGTGTTAAAAAAGATTTTTGTGTCTAATGACTCGAATCGAATCTTGATAAAAGTTCAAATCTATAATAAAAGGATTTGTGTATCTAAAAATACATATTTGTATTAAAAAAGATTTTTGTGTCTAAATGATTCGAATCGAATCTTGATAAAAGTTCAAATCTATAATAAAAGGATTTGTGTGTCTAAAAATTCATATTTGTATTAAAAAAGATTTTTGTGTCTAAAATATTTTTACCAATAATTTAATAAAGTGACTCGGATCGAATATTGATAAAAGTTCAAATCTATAATAAACGGATTTGTGTATCTAGAAATTCATATTTGTGTTAAAAAAGATTTTTGTGTCTAATGACTCGAATCGAATCTTGATAAAAGTTCAAATCTATAATAAAAGGATTTGTGTGTCTAAAAATTCATATTTGTATTAAAAAAGATTTTTGTGTCTAAAATATTTTTACCAATAATTTAATAAAGTGACTCGGATCGAATATTGATAAAAGTTCAAATCTATAATAAACGGATTTGTGTATCTAGAAATTCATATTTGTGTTAAAAAAGATTTTTGTGTCTAATGACTCGAATCGAATCTTGATAAAAGTTCAAATCTATAATAAAAGGATTTGTGTATCTAAAAATACATATTTGTATTAAAAAAGATTTTTGTGTCTAAATGATTCGAATCGAATCTTGATAAAAGTTCAAATCTATAATAAAAGGATTTGTGTGTCTAAAAATTCATATTTGTATTAAAAAAGATTTTTGTGTCTAAAATATTTTTACTACTAATTTAATAAAGTGACTCGGATCGAATATTGATAAAAGTTCAAACCTATAATAAACGGATTTGTGTATCTAGAAATTCATATTTGTGTTAAAAAAGATTTTTGTGTCTAATGACTCGAATCGAATCATGATAAAAGTTCAAATCTATAATAAAAGGATTTGTGTATCTAAAAATACATATTTGTATTAAAAAAGATTTTTGTGTCTAAATGATTCGAATCGAATCTTGATAAAAGTTCAAATCTATAATAAAAGGATTTGTGTGTCTAAAAATTCATATTTGTATTAAAAAAGATTTTTGTGTCTAAAATATTTTTACCAATAATTTAATAAAGTGACTCGGATCGAATATTGATAAAAGTTCAAATCTATAATAAACGGATTTGTGTATCTAGAAATTCATATTTGTGTTAAAAAAGATTTTTGTGTCTAATGACTCGAATCGAATCTTGATAAAAGTTCAAATCTATAATAAAAGGATTTGTGTGTCTAAAAATTCATATTTGTATTAAAAAAGATTTTTGTGTCTAAAATATTTTTACCAATAATTTAATAAAGTGACTCGGATCGAATATTGATAAAAGTTCAAATCTATAATAAACGGATTTGTGTATCTAGAAATTCATATTTGTGTTAAAAAAGATTTTTGTGTCTAATGACTCGAATCGAATCTTGATAAAAGTTCAAATCTATAATAAAAGGATTTGTGTATCTAAAAATTCATATTTGTATTAAAAAAGATTTTTGTGTCTAAATGATTCGAATCGAATCTTGATAAAAGTTCAAATCTATAATAAAAGGATTTGTGTGTCTAAAAATTCATATTTGTATTAAAAAAGATTTTTGTGTCTAAAATATTTTTACCAATAATTTAATAAAGTGACTCGGATCGAATATTGATAAAAGTTCAAATCTATAATAAACGGATTTGTGTATCTAGAAATTCATATTTGTGTTAAAAAAGATTTTTGTGTCTAATGACTCGAATCGAATCTTGATAAAAGTTCAAATCTATAATAAAAGGATTTGTGTATCTAAAAATACATATTTGTATTAAAAAAGATTTTTGTGTCTAAATGATTCGAATCGAATCTTGATAAAAGTTCAAATCTATAATAAAAGGATTTGTGTATCTAAAAATTCATATTTGTATTAAAAAAGATTTTTGTGTCTAAATGACTCGAATCGAATCTTGATAAAAGTTCAAATCTATAATAAAAGGATTTGTGTATCTAAAAATTCATATTTGTATTAAAAAAGATTTTCGTGTCTAAATGACGCGAATCGAATCTTGATAAAAGTTCAAATCTATAATAAAAGGATTTGTGTGTCCAAAAATTCATATTTGTATTAAAAAAGATTTTTGGGTCTAAATGACTCGAATCGAATCTTGATAAAAGTTCAAATCTATAATAAAAGGATTTGTGTATCTAAAAATTCATATTTGTATTAAAAAAGATTTTTGTGTCTAAATGACTCGAATCGAATCTTGATAAAAGTTCAAATCTATAATAAAAGGATTTGTGTGTCTAAAAATTCATATTTGTATTAAAAAAGATTTTTGTGTCTAAAATATTTTTACTAATAATTTAATAAAGTGACTCGGATCGAATATTGATAAAAGTTCAAATCTATAATAAAAGGATTTGTGTATCTAAAAATTCATATTTGTATTAAAAAAGATTTTTGTGTCTAAATGACTCGAATCGAATCTTGATAAAAGTTCAAATCTATAATAAAAGGATTTGTGTATCTAAAAATTCATATTTGTATTAAAAAAGATTTTTGTGTCTAAAGTATTTTTACCAATAATTTAATAAAGTGACTCGGATCGAATATTGATAAAAGTTCAAATCTATAATAAAAGGATTTGTGTATCTAAAAATTCATATTTGTATTAAAAAAGATTTTTGTGTCTAAATGACTCGAATCGAATCTTGATAAAAGTTCAAATCTATAATAAAAGGATTTGTGTGTCTAAAAATTCATACTTGTATTAAAAAAGATTTTTGTGTCTAAAGTATTTTTACCAATAATTTAATAAAGTGACTCGGATCGAATATTGATAAAAGTTCAAATCTATAATAAAAGGATTTGTATCTAAAAATTCATATTTGTATTAAAAAAGTAAATGACTCGAATCGAATCTCGATAAAATCTCAAATCTATAATAAAAGGATTTGTGTGTCTAAAAATCATATTTGTATTAAAAAAGATTTTTGTGTCTAAAGTATTTTTACCAATAATTTAATAAAGTGACTCGGATCGAATATTGATAAAAGTTCAAATCTATAATAAAAGGATTTGTGTATCTAAAAATTCATATTTGTATTAAAAAAGATTTTTGTGTCTAAATGACTCGAATCGAATCTCGATAAAAGTTCAAATCTATAATAAAAGGATTTGTGTGTCTAAAAATTCATATTTGTATTAAAAAAGATTTTTGTGTCTAAAGTATTTTTACCAATAATTTAATAAAGTGACTCGGATCGAATATTGATAAAAGTTCAAATCTATAATAAAAGGATTTGTGTATCTAAAAATTCATATTTGTATTAAAAAAGATTTTTGTGTCTAAATGACTCGAATCGAATCTCGATAATAGTTCAAATCTATAATAAAAGGATTTGTGTGTCTAAAAATTCATATTTGTATTAAAAAAGATTTTTGTGTCTAAAATATTTTTACCAATAATTTAATAAAGTGACTCGGATCGAATATTGATAAAAGTTCAAATCTATAATAAACGGATTTGTGTATCTAGAAATTCATATTTGTGTTAAAAAAGATTTTTGTGTCTAAATGACTCGAATCGAATCTTGATAAAAGTTCAAATCTATAATAAAAGGATTTGTGTATCTAAAAATTCATATTTGTATTAAAAAAGATTTTTGTGTCTAAATGACTCGAATCGAATCTTGATAAAAGTTCAAATCTATAATAAAAGGATTTGTGTGTCTAAAAATTCATATTTGTATTAAAAAAGATTTTTGTGTCTAAAATATTTTTACTAATAATTTAATAAAGTGACTCGGATCGAATATTGATAAAAGTTCAAATCTATAATAAAAGGATTTGTGTATCTAAAAATTCATATTTGTATTAAAAAAGATTTTTGTGTCTAAATGACTCGAATCGAATCTTGATAAAAGTTCAAATCTATAATAAAAGGATTTGTGTATCTAAAAATTCATATTTGTATTAAAAAAGATTTTCGTGTCTAAATGACTCGAATCGAATCTTGATAAAAGTTCAAATCTATAATAAAAGGATTTGTGTGTCTAAAAATTCATATTTGTATTAAAAAAGATTTTTGTGTCTAAAATATATTTACTAATATTTTAATAAAGTGACTCGGATCGAATATTGATGAAAGTTCAAATCTATAATAAAAGGATTTGTGTATCTAAAAATTTATATTTGTTTTAAAAAAGATTTTTGTGTCTAAAGTATTTTTACCAATAATTTAATAAAGTGACTCGGATCGAATATTGATAAAAGTTCAAATCTATAATAAAAGGATTTGTGTATCTAGAAATTCATATTTGTGTTAAAAAAGATTTTTGTGTCTAAATGACTCGAATCGAATGTTGATAAAAGTTCAAATCTTTAATAAAAGGATTTGTGTATCTAAAAATTCATATTTGTATTAAAAAAGATTTTTGTGTCTAAAATATTTTTACCAATAATTTAATAAAGTGACTCGGATCGAATATTGATAAAAGTTCAAATCTATAATAAACGGATTTGTGTATCTAAAAATTCATATTTGTGTTAAAAAAGATTTTTGTGTCTAAATGACTCGAATCGAATCTTGATAAAAGTTCAAATCTATAATAAAAGGATTTGTGTATCTAAAAATTCATATTTGTATTAAAAAAGATTTTTGTGTCTAAATGACTCGAATCGAATCTTGATAAAAGTTCAAATCTATAATAAAAGGATTTGTGTGTCTAAAAATTCATATTTGTATTAAAAAAGATTTTTGTGTCTAAAATATTTTTACCAATAATTTAATAAAGTGACTCGGATCGAATATTGATAAAAGTTCAAATCTATAATAAACGGATTTGTGTATCTAGAAATTCATATTTGTGTTAAAAAAGATTTTTGTGTCTAAATGACTCGAATCGAATCTTGATAAAAGTTCACATGTATAATAAAAGGATTTGTGTATCTAAATATTCATATTTGTATTAAAAAAGATTTTTGTGTCTAAATGACTCGAATCGAATCTTGATAAAAGTTCAAATCTATAATAAAAGGATTTGTGTGTCTAAAAATTCATATTTGTATTAAAAAAGATTTTTGTGTTCAAAATATTTTTACCAATAATTTAATAAAGTGACTCGGATCGAATATTGATAAAAGTTCAAATCTATAATAAACGGATTTGTGTATCTAGAAATTCATATTTGTGTTAAAAAAGATTTTTGTGTCTAAATGACTCGAATCGAATCTTGATAAAAGTTCAAATCTATAATAAAAGGATTTGTGTATCTAAAAATACATATTTGTATTAAAAAAGATTTTTGTGTCTAAATGATTCGAATCGAATCTTGATAAAAGTTCAAATCTATAATAAAAGGATTTGTGTGCCTAAAAATTCATATTTGTATTAAAAAATATTTTTGTGTCTAAAATATTTTTACTACTAATTTAATAAAGTGACTCGGATCGAATATTGATAAAAGTTCAAATCTATAATAAAAGGATTTGTGTATCTAAAAATTCATATTTGTATTAAAAAAGATTTTTGTGTCTAAATGACTCGAATCGAATCTTGATAAAAGTTCAAATCTATAATAAAAGGATTTGTGTATCTAAAAATTCATATTTGTATTAAAAAAGATTTTCGTGTCTAAATGACTCGAATCGAATCTTGATAAAAGTTCAAATCTATAATAAAAGGATTTGTGTGTCTAAAAATTCATATTTGTATTAAAAAAGATTTTTGTGTCTAAAATATTTTTACTAATAATTTAATAAAGTTACTCGGATCGAATATTGATGAAAGTTCAAATCTATAATAAAAGGATTTGTGTATCTAAAAATTCATATTTGTTTTAAAAAAGATTTTTGTGTCTAAAATATTTTTACTAATAATTTAATAAAGTGACTCGGATCGAATATTGATGAAAGTTCAAATCTATAATAAAAGGATTTGTGTATCTAAAAATTCATATTTGTTTTAAAAAAGATTTTTGTGTCTAAAGTATTTTTACCAATAATTTAATAAAGTGACTCGGATCGAATATTGATAAATGTTCAAATCTATAATAAAAGGATTTGTGTATCTAGAAATTCATATTTGTGTTAAAAAAGATTTTTGTGTCTAAATGACTCGAATCGAATCTTGATAAAAGTTCAAATCTATAATAAAAGGATTTGTGTGTCTAAAAATTCATATTTGTATTAAAAAAGATTTTTGTGTCTAAAATATTTTTACCAATAATTTAATAAAGTGACTCGGATCGAATATTGATAAAAGTTCAAATCTATAATAAACGGATTTGTGTATCTAGAAATTCATATTTGTGTTAAAAAAGATTTTTGTGTCTAAATGACTCGAATCGAATCTTGTTAAAAGTTCAAATCTATAATAAAAGGATTTGTGTATCTAAAAATTCATATTTGTATTAAAAAAGATTTTTGTGTCTAAAATATTTTTACTAATAATTTAATAAAGTGACTCGGATCGAACCTTGATAAAAGTTCAAATCTATAATAAAACGATTTGTGTGTCTAAAAATTCATATTTGTATTAAAAAATATTTTTGTGTCTAAAATATTTTTACCAATAATTTAATAAAGTGACTCGAATCGAATCTTGATAAAAGTTCAAATCTATAATAAAAGGATTTGTGTGTCTAAAAATTCATATTTGTATTAAAAAAGATTTTTGTGTCTAAAATATTTTTACTAATAATTTAATAAAGTGACTCGGATCGAATATTGATGAAAGTTCAAATCTATAATAAAAGGATTTGTGTATCTAAAAATTCATATTTGTTTTAAAAAAGATTTTTGTGTCTAAAGTATTTTTGCCAATAATTTAATAAAGTGACTCGGATCGAATATTGATAAAAGTTCAAATCTATAATAAAAGGATTTGTGTATTTAGAAATTCATATTTGTGTTAAAAAAGATTTTTGTGTCTAAATGACTCGAATCGAATCTTGATAAAAGTTCAAATCTATAATAAAAGGATTTGTGTGTCTAAAAATTCATATTTGTATTAAAAAAGATTTTTGTGTCTAAAATATTTTTACCAATATTTTAATAAAGTGACTCGGATCGAATATTGATAAAAGTTCAAATCTATAATAAACGGATTTGTGTATCTAGAAATTCATACTTGTGTTAAAAAAGATTTTTGTGTCTAAATGACTCGAATCGAATCTTGATAAAAGTTCAAATCTATAATAAAAGGATTTGTGTATCTAAAAATTCATATTTGTATTAAAAAAGATTTTTTGTCTAAATGACTCGAATCGATTCTTGATAAAAGTTCAAATCTATAATAAAAGGATTTGTGTGTCTAAAAATTCATATTTGTATTAAAAAAGATTTTTGTGTCTAAAATATTTTTACCAATAATTTAATAAAGTGACTCGGATCGAATATTGATAAAAGTTCAAATCTATAATAAACGGATTTGTGTATCTAGAAATTCATATTTGTGTTAAAAAAGATTTTTGTGTCTAAATGACTCGAATCGAATCTTGATAAAAGTTCAAATCTATAATAAAAGGATTTGTGTATCTAAAAATTCATATTTGTATTAAAAAAGATTTTTGTGCCTAAATGACTCGAATCGAATCTTGATAAAAGTTCAAATCTATAATAAAAGGATTTGTGTGTCTAAAAATTCATATTTGTATTAAAAAAGATTTTTGTGTCTAAAATATTTTTACCAATAATTTAATAAAGTGACTCGGATCGAATATTGATAAAAGTTCAAATCTATAATAAACGGATTTGTGTATCTAGAAATTCATATTTGTGTTAAAAAAGATTTTTGTGTCTAAATGACTCGAATCGAATCTTGATAAAAGTTCAAATCTATAATAAAAGGATTTGTGTGTCTAAAAATTCATATTTGTATTAAAAAAGATTTTTGTGTCTAAAATATTTTTACTAATAATTTAATAAAGTGACTCGGATCGAATATTGATGAAAGTTCAAATCTATAATAAAAGGATTTGTGTATCTAAAAATTCATATTTGTTTTAAAAAAGATTTTTGTGTCTAAATGACTCGAACCGAATCTTGATAAAAGTTCAAATCTATAATAAAAGGATTTGTGTATCTAAAAATTCATATTTGTATTAAAAAAGATTTTCGTGTCTAAATGACTCGAATCGAATCTTGATAAAAGTTCAAATCTATAATAAAAGGATTTGTGTGTCTAAAAATTCATATTTGTATTAAAAAAGATTTTTGTGTCTAAAATATTTTTACTAATAATTTAATAAAGTGACTCGGATCGAATATTGATGAAAGTTCAAATCTATAATAAAAGGATTTGTGTATCTAAAAATTCATATTTGTTTTAAAAAAGATTTTTGTGTCTAAATGACTCGAATCGAATCTTGATAAAAGTTCTAATCTATAATAAAAGGATTTGTGTGTCTAAAAATTCATATTTGTATTAAAAAAGATTTTTGTGTCTAAAATATTTTTACCAATAATTTAATAAAGTGACTCGGATCGAATATTGATAAAAGTTCAAATCTATAATAAAAGGATTTGTGTATCTAAAAATTCATATTTGTATTAAAAAAGATTTTTGTGTCTAAATGACTCGAATCGAATATCGATAAAAGTTCAAATCTATAATAAAAGGATTTGTGTGTCTAAAAATTCATATTTGTATTAAAAAAGATTTTTGTGTCTAAAGTATTTTTACCAATAATTTAATAAAGTGACTCGGATCGAATATTGATAAAAGTTCAAATCTATAATAAAAGGATTTGTGTATCTAAAAATTCATATTTGTATTAAAAAAGATTTTTGTGTCTAAATGACTCGAATCGAATCTTGATAAAAGTTCAAATCTATAATAAAAGGATTTGTGTGTCTAAAAATTCATATTTGTATTAAAAAAGATTTTTGTGTCTAAAATATTTTTACCAATAATTTAATAAAGTGACTCGGATCGAATATTGATAAATGTTCAAATCTATAATAAAAGGATTTGTGTGTCTAAAAATTCATATTTGTATTAAAAAAGATTTTTGTGTCTAAAATATTTTTACCAATAATTTAATAAAGTGACTCGGATCGAATATTGATAAAAGTTCAATTCTTTAATAAAAGGATTTGTGTATCTAAAAATTCATATTTGTATTAAAAAAGATTTTTGTGTCTAAAGTATTTTTACCAATAATTTAATAAAGTGACTCGGATCGAATATTGATAAAATTTCAAATCTATAATAAAAGGATTTGTGTATCTAAAAATTCATATTTGTATTAAAAAAGATTTTTGTGTCTAAATGACTCGAATCGAATCTTGATAAAAGTTCAAATCTATAATAAAAGGATTTGTGTGTCTAAAAATTCATATTTGTATTAAAAAAGATTTTTGTGTCTAAAATATTTTTACCAATAATTTAATAAAGTGACTCGGATCGAATATTGATAAATGTTCAAATCTATAATAAAAGGATTTGTGTATCTAAAAATTCATATTTGTATTAAAAAAGATTTTTATGTCTAAAATATTTTTACCAATAATTTAATAAAGTGACTCGGATCGAATATTGATAAAAGTTCAAATCTATAATAAAAGGATTTGTGTATCTAAAAATTCATATTTGTATTAAAAAAGATTTTTGTGTCTAAAATATTTTTACCAATAATTTAATAAAGTGACTCGGATCGAATATTGATAAATGTTCAAATCTATAATAAAAGGATTTGTGTGTCTAAAAATTCATATTTGTATTAAAAAAGATTTTTGTGTCTAAAATATTTTTACCAATAATTTAATAAAGTGACTCGGATCGAATATTGATAAAAGTTCAATTCTTTAATAAAAGGATTTGTGTATCTAAAAATTCATATTTGTATTAAAAAAGATTTTTGTGTCTAAAGTATTTTTACCAATAATTTAATAAAGTGACTCGGATCGAATATTGATAAAATTTCAAATCTATAATAAAAGGATTTGTGTATCTAAAAATTCATATTTGTATTAAAAAAGATTTTTGTGTCTAAATGACTCGAATCGAATCTTGATAAAAGTTCAAATCTATAATAAAAGGATTTGTGTATCTAAAAATTCATATTTGTATTAAAAAAGATTTTTGTGTCTAAAATATTTTTACCAATAATTTAATAAAGTGACTCGGATCGAATATTGATAAATGTTCAAATCTATAATAAAAGGATTTGTGTGTCTAAAAATTCATATTTGTATTAAAAAAGATTTTTGTGTCTCAAATATTTTTACCAATAATTTAATAAAGTGACTCGGATCGAATATTGATAAAAGTTCAAATCTATAATAAAAGGATTTGTGTATCTAAAAATTCATATTTGTATTAAAAAAGATTTTTGTGTCTAAAGTATTTTTACCAATAATTTAATAAAGTGACTCGGATCGAATATTGATAAAATTTCAAATCTATAATAAAAGGATTTGTGTATCTAAAAATTCATATTTGTATTAAAAAAGATTTTTGTGTCTAAATGACTCGAATCGAATCTCGATAAAAGTTCAAATCTATAATAAAAGGATTTGTGTGTCTAAAAATTCATATTTGTATTAAAAAAGATTTTTGTGTCTAAAATATTTTTACTAATAATTTAATAAAGTGACTCGGATCGAATATTGATAAAAGATCAAATTTATAATAAAAGGATTTGTGTATCTAAAAATTCATATTTGTATTAAAAAAGATTTTTGTGTCTAAATGACTCGAATCGAATCTTGATAAAAGTTCAAATCTATAATAAAAGGATTTGTGTATCTAAAAATTCATATTTGTATTAAAAAAGATTTTTATGTCTAAAATATTTTTACCAATAATTTAATAAAGTGACTCGGATCGAATATTGATAAAAGTTCAAATCTATAATAAAAGGATTTGTGTATCTAAAAATTCATATTTGTATTAAAAAAGATTTTTGTGTCTAAATGACTCGAATCGAATCTCGATAAAAGTTCAAATCTATAATAAAAGGATTTGTGTGTCTAAAAATTCATATTTGTATTAATAAAGATTTTTGTGTCTAAAGTATTTTTACCAATAATTTAATAAAGTGACTCGGATCGAATATTGATAAAAGTTCAAATCTATAATAAAAGGATTTGTGTATCTAAAAATTCATATTTGTATTAAAAAAGATTTTTGTGTCTAAATGACTCGAATCGAATCTTGATAAAAGTTCAAATCTATAATAAAAGGATTTGTGTGTCTAAAAATTCATATTTGTATTAAAAAAGATTTTTGTGTCTAAAATATTTTTACCAATAATTTAATAAAGTGACTCGGATCGAATATTGATAAATGTTCAAATCTATAATAAAAGGATTTGTGTGTCTAAAAATTCATATTTGTATTAAAAAAGATTTTTGTGTCTCAAATATTTTTACCAATAATTTAATAAAGTGACTCGGATCGAATATTGATAAAAGTTCAAATCTATAATAAAAGGATTTGTGTATCTAAAAATTCATATTTGTATTAAAAAAGATTTTTGTGTCTAAAGTATTTTTACCAATAATTTAATAAAGTGACTCGGATCGAATATTGATAAAATTTCAAATCTATAATAAAAGGATTTGTGTATCTAAAAATTCATATTTGTATTAAAAAAGATTTTTGTGTCTAAATGACTCGAATCGAATCTCGATAAAAGTTCAAATCTATAATAAAAGGATTTGTGTGTCTAAAAATTCATATTTGTATTAAAAAAGATTTTTGTGTCTAAAATATTTTTACTAATAATTTAATAAAGTGACTCGGATCGAATATTGATAAAAGTTCAAATTTATAATAAAAGGATTTGTGTATCTAAAAATTCATATTTGTATTAAAAAAGATTTTTGTGTCTAAATGACTCGAATCGAATCTTGATAAAAGTTCAAATCTATAATAAAAGGATTTGTGTATCTAAAAATTCATATTTGTATTAAAAAAGATTTTTGTGTCTAAATGACTCGAATCGAATCTTGATAAAAGTTCAAATCTATAATAAAAGGATTTGTGTGTCTAAAAATTCATATTTGTATTAAAAAAGATTTTTGTGTCTAAAATATTTTTACCAATAATTTAATAAAGTGACTCGGATCGAATATTGATAAAAGTTCAAATCTATAATAAAAGGATTTGTGTGTCTAAAAATTCATATTTGTATTAAAAAAGATTTTTGTGTCTAAAGTATTTTTACCAATAATTTAATAAAGTGACTCGGATCGAATATTGATAAAAGTTCAAATCTATAATAAAAGGATTTGTGTATCTAAAAATTCATATTTGTATTAAAAAAGATTTTTGTGTCTAAATGACTCGAATCGAATCTCGATAAAAGTTCAAATCTATAATAAAAGGATTTGTGTGTCTAAAAATTCATATTTGTATTAAAAAAGATTTTTGTGTCTAAAATATTTTTACCAATAATTTAATAAAGTGACTCGGATCGAATATTGATAAAAGTTCAAATCTATAATAAAAGGATTTGTGTATCTAAAAATTCATATTTGTATTAAAAAAGATTTTTGTGTCTAAATGACTCGAATCGAATCTCGATAAAAGTTCAAATCTATAATAAAAGGATTTGTGTGTCTAAAAATTCATATTTGTATTAAAAAAGATTTTTGTGTCTAAAGTATTTTTACCAATAATTTAATAAAGTGACTCGGATCGAATATTGATAAAAGTTCAAATCTATAATAAAAGGATTTGTGTATCTAAAAATTCATATTTGTATTAAAAAAGATTTTTGTGTCTAAAATATTTTTACCAATAATTTAATAAAGTGACTCGGATCGAATATTGATAAAAGTTCAAATCTGTAATAAAAGGATTTGTGTAGCTAAAAATTCATATTTGTATTAAAAAAGATTTTTGTGTCTAAAATATTTTTACCAATAATTTAATAAAATGACTCGAATCGAATCTTGATAAAAGTTCAAATCTATAATAAAAGGATTTGTGTGTCTAAAAATTCATATTTGTATTAAAAAAGATTTTTGTGCCTAAAATATTTTTACCAATAATTTAATAAAGTGACTCGGATCGAATATTGATAAAAGTTCAAATCTATAATAAAAGGATTTGTGTATCTAAAAATTCATATTTGTATTAAAAAAGATTTTTGTGTCTAAATGACTCGAATCGAATCTCGATAAAAGTTCAAATCTATAATAAAAGGATTTGAGTGTCTAAAAATTCATATTTGTATTAAAAAAGATTTTTGTGTCTAAAGTATTTTTACCAATAATTTAATAAAGTGACTCGGATCGAATATTGATAAAAGTTCAAATCTATAATAAAAGGATTTGTGTATCTAAAAATTCATATTTGTATTAAAAAAGATTTTTGTGTCTAAATGACTCGAATCGAATCTCGATAAAAGTTCAAATCTATAATAAAAGGATTTGTGTGTCTAAAAATTCATATTTGTATTAAAAAAGATTTTTGTGTCTAAAGTATTTTTACCAATAATTTAATAAAGTGACTCGGATCGAATATTGATAAAAGTTCAAATCTATAATAAAAGGATTTGTGTATCTAAAAATTCATATTTGTATTAAAAAAGGTTTTTGTGTCTAAATGACTCGAATCGAATCTCGATAAAAGTTCAAATCTATAATAAAAGGATTTGTGTGTCTAAAAATTCATATTTGTATTAAAAAAGATTTTTGTGTCTAAAGTATTTTTACCAATAATTTAATAAAGTGACTCGGATCGAATATTGATAAAAGTTCAAATCTATAATAAAAGGATTTGTGTATCTAAAAATTCATATTTGTATTAAAAAAGATTTTTGTGTCTAAAGTATTTTTACCAATAATTTAATAAAGTGACTCGGATCGAATATTGATAAAAGTTCAAATCTATAATAAAAGGATTTGTGTATCTAAAAATTCATATTTGTATTAAAAAAGATTTTTGTGTCTAAATGACTCGAATCGAATCTCGATAAAAGTTCAAATCTATAAAAAAAGGATTTGTGTATCTAAAAATTCATATTTGTATTAAAAAAGATTTTTGTGTCTAAATGACTCGAATCGAATCTCGATAAAAGTTCAAATCTATAATAAAAGGATTTGTGTGTCTAAAAATTCATATTTGTATTAAAAAAGATTTTTGTGTCTAAAGTATTTTTACCAATAATTTAATAAAGTGACTCGGATCGAATATTGATAAAAGTTCAAATCTATAATAAAAGGATTTGTGTATCTAAAAATTCATATTTGTATTAAAAAAGATTTTTGTGTCTAAATGACTCGAATCGAATCTTGATAAAAGTTCAAATCTATAATAAAAGGATTTGTGTGTCTAAAAATTCATATTTGTATTAAAAAAGATTTTTGTGTCTAAAATATTTTTACCAATAATTTAATAAAGTGACTCGGATCGAATATTGATAAAAGTTCAAATCTATAATAAAAGGATTTGTGTAACTAAAAATTCATATTTGTATTAAAAAAGATTTTTGTGTCTAAATGACTCGAATCGAATCTCGATAAAAGTTCAAATCTATAATAAAAGGATTTGTGTGTCTAAAAATTCATATTTGTATTAAAAAAGATTTTTGTGTCTAAAGTATTTTTACCAATAATTTAATAAAGTGACTCGGATCGAATATTGATAAAAGTTCAAATCTATAATAAAAGGATTTGTGTATCTAAAAATTCATATTTGTATTAAAAAAGATTTTTGTGTCTAAATGACTCGAATCGAATCTCGATAAAAGTTCAAATCTATAATAAAAGGATTTGTGTGTCTAAAAATTCATATTTGTATTACAAAAGATTTTTGTGTCTAAAGTATTTTTACCAATAATTTAATAAAGTGACTCGGATCGAATATTGATAAAAGTTCAAATCTATAATAAAAGGATTTGTGTATCTAAAAATTCATATTTGTATTAAAAAAGATTTTTGTGTCTAAATGACTCGAATCGAATCTCGATAAAAGTTCAAATCTATAATAAAAGGATTTGTGTGTCTAAAAATTCATATTTGTATTAAAAAAGATTTTTGTGTCTAAAGTATTTTTACCAATAATTTAATAAAGTGACTCGGATCGAATATTGATAAAAGTTCAAATCTATAATAAAAGGATTTGTGTATCTAAAAATTCATATTTGTATTAAAAAAGATTTTTGTGTCTAAATGACTCGAATCGAATCTCTATAAAAGTTCAAATCTATAATAAAAGGATTTGTGTGTCTAAAAATTCATATTTGTATTAAAAAAGATTTTTGTGTCTAAAGTGTTTTTACCAATAATTTAATAAAGTGACTCGGATCGAATATTGATAAAAGTTCAAGTCTATAATAAAAGGATTTGTGTATCTAAAAATTCATATTTGTATTAAAAAAGATTTTTGTGTCTAAAATATTTTTACCAATAATTTAATAAAATGACTCGAATCGAATCTTGATAAAAGTTCAAATCTATAATAAAAGGATTTGTGTGTCTAAAAATTCATATTTGTATTAAAAAAGATTTTTGTGTCTAAAATATTTTTACCAATAATTTAATAAAGTGACTCGGATCGAATATTGATAAAAGTTCAAATCTATAATAAAAGGATTTGTGTATCTAAAAATTCATATTTGTATTAAAAAAGATTTTTGTGTCTAAATGACTCGAATCGAATCTCGATAAAAGTTCAAATCTATAATAAAAGGATTTGTGTGTCTAAAAATTCATATTTGTATTAAAAAAGATTTTTGTGTCTAAAGTATTTTTACCAATAATTTAATAAAGTGACTCGGATCGAATATTGATAAAAGTTCAAATCTATAATAAAAGGATTTGTGTATCTAAAAATTCATATTTGTATTAAAAAAGATTTTTGTGTCTAAATGACTCGAATCGAATCTTGATAAAAGTTCAAATCTATAATAAAAGGATTTGTGTATCTAAAAATTCATATTTGTATTAAAAAAGATTTTTGTGTCTAAAATATTTTTACCAATAATTTAATAAAGTGACTCGGATCGAATATTGATAAATGTTCAAATCTATAATAAAAGGATTTGTGTGTCTAAAAATTCATATTTGTATTAAAAAAGATTTTTGTGTCTCAAATATTTTTACCAATAATTTAATAAAGTGACTCGGATCGAATATTGATAAAAGTTCAAATCTATAATAAAAGGATTTGTGTATCTAAAAATTCATATTTGTATTAAAAAAGATTTTTGTGTCTAAAGTATTTTTACCAATAATTTAATAAAGTGACTCGGATCGAATATTGATAAAAGTTCAAATCTATAATAAAAGGATTTGTGTATCTAAAAATTCATATTTGTATTAAAAAAGATTTTTGTGTCTAAAATATTTTTACCAATAATTTAATAAAGTGACTCGGATCGAATATTGATAAATGTTCAAATCTATAATAAAAGGATTTGTGTGTCTAAAAATTCATATTTGTATTAAAAAAGATTTTTGTGTCTCAAATATTTTTACCAATAATTTAATAAAGTGACTCGGATCGAATATTGATAAAAGTTCAAATCTATAATAAAAGGATTTGTGTATCTAAAAATTCATATTTGTATTAAAAAAGATTTTTGTGTCTAAAGTATTTTTACCAATAATTTAATAAAGTGACTCGGATCGAATATTGATAAAATTTCAAATCTATAATAAAAGGATTTGTGTATCTAAAAATTCATATTTGTATTAAAAAAGATTTTTGTGTCTAAATGACTCGAATCGAATCTCGATAAAAGTTCAAATCTATAATAAAAGGATTTGTGTGTCTAAAAATTCATATTTGTATTAAAAAAGATTTTTGTGTCTAAAATATTTTTACTAATAATTTAATAAAGTGACTCGGATCGAATATTGATAAAAGATCAAATTTATAATAAAAGGATTTGTGTATCTAAAAATTCATATTTGTATTAAAAAAGATTTTTGTGTCTAAATGACTCGAATCGAATCTTGATAAAAGTTCAAATCTATAATAAAAGGATTTGTGTATCTAAAAATTCATATTTGTATTAAAAAAGATTTTTATGTCTAAAATATTTTTACCAATAATTTAATAAAGTGACTCGGATCGAATATTGATAAAAGTTCAAATCTATAATAAAAGGATTTGTGTATCTAAAAATTCATATTTGTATTAAAAAAGATTTTTGTGTCTAAATGACTCGAATCGAATCTCGATAAAAGTTCAAATCTATAATAAAAGGATTTGTGTGTCTAAAAATTCATATTTGTATTAATAAAGATTTTTGTGTCTAAAGTATTTTTACCAATAATTTAATAAAGTGACTCGGATCGAATATTGATAAAAGTTCAAATCTATAATAAAAGGATTTGTGTATCTAAAAATTCATATTTGTATTAAAAAAGATTTTTGTGTCTAAATGACTCGAATCGAATCTTGATAAAAGTTCAAATCTATAATAAAAGGATTTGTGTGTCTAAAAATTCATATTTGTATTAAAAAAGATTTTTGTGTCTAAAATATTTTTACCAATAATTTAATAAAGTGACTCGGATCGAATATTGATAAATGTTCAAATCTATAATAAAAGGATTTGTGTGTCTAAAAATTCATATTTGTATTAAAAAAGATTTTTGTGTCTCAAATATTTTTACCAATAATTTAATAAAGTGACTCGGATCGAATATTGATAAAAGTTCAAATCTATAATAAAAGGATTTGTGTATCTAAAAATTCATATTTGTATTAAAAAAGATTTTTGTGTCTAAAGTATTTTTACCAATAATTTAATAAAGTGACTCGGATCGAATATTGATAAAATTTCAAATCTATAATAAAAGGATTTGTGTATCTAAAAATTCATATTTGTATTAAAAAAGATTTTTGTGTCTAAATGACTCGAATCGAATCTCGATAAAAGTTCAAATCTATAATAAAAGGATTTGTGTGTCTAAAAATTCATATTTGTATTAAAAAAGATTTTTGTGTCTAAAATATTTTTACTAATAATTTAATAAAGTGACTCGGATCGAATATTGATAAAAGTTCAAATTTATAATAAAAGGATTTGTGTATCTAAAAATTCATATTTGTATTAAAAAAGATTTTTGTGTCTAAATGACTCGAATCGAATCTTGATAAAAGTTCAAATCTATAATAAAAGGATTTGTGTATCTAAAAATTCATATTTGTATTAAAAAAGATTTTTGTGTCTAAATGACTCGAATCGAATCTTGATAAAAGTTCAAATCTATAATAAAAGGATTTGTGTGTCTAAAAATTCATATTTGTATTAAAAAAGATTTTTGTGTCTAAAATATTTTTACCAATAATTTAATAAAGTGACTCGGATCGAATATTGATAAAAGTTCAAATCTATAATAAAAGGATTTGTGTGTCTAAAAATTCATATTTGTATTAAAAAAGATTTTTGTGTCTAAAGTATTTTTACCAATAATTTAATAAAGTGACTCGGATCGAATATTGATAAAAGTTCAAATCTATAATAAAAGGATTTGTGTATCTAAAAATTCATATTTGTATTAAAAAAGATTTTTGTGTCTAAATGACTCGAATCGAATCTCGATAAAAGTTCAAATCTATAATAAAAGGATTTGTGTGTCTAAAAATTCATATTTGTATTAAAAAAGATTTTTGTGTCTAAAATATTTTTACCAATAATTTAATAAAGTGACTCGGATCGAATATTGATAAAAGTTCAAATCTATAATAAAAGGATTTGTGTATCTAAAAATTCATATTTGTATTAAAAAAGATTTTTGTGTCTAAATGACTCGAATCGAATCTCGATAAAAGTTCAAATCTATAATAAAAGGATTTGTGTGTCTAAAAATTCATATTTGTATTAAAAAAGATTTTTGTGTCTAAAGTATTTTTACCAATAATTTAATAAAGTGACTCGGATCGAATATTGATAAAAGTTCAAATCTATAATAAAAGGATTTGTGTATCTAAAAATTCATATTTGTATTAAAAAAGATTTTTGTGTCTAAAATATTTTTACCAATAATTTAATAAAGTGACTCGGATCGAATATTGATAAAAGTTCAAATCTGTAATAAAAGGATTTGTGTAGCTAAAAATTCATATTTGTATTAAAAAAGATTTTTGTGTCTAAAATATTTTTACCAATAATTTAATAAAATGACTCGAATCGAATCTTGATAAAAGTTCAAATCTATAATAAAAGGATTTGTGTGTCTAAAAATTCATATTTGTATTAAAAAAGATTTTTGTGCCTAAAATATTTTTACCAATAATTTAATAAAGTGACTCGGATCGAATATTGATAAAAGTTCAAATCTATAATAAAAGGATTTGTGTATCTAAAAATTCATATTTGTATTAAAAAAGATTTTTGTGTCTAAATGACTCGAATCGAATCTCGATAAAAGT
Organism: Dioctria rufipes; assembly: GCA_963924295.1. Classification (NCBI taxonomy): domain Eukaryota; kingdom Metazoa; phylum Arthropoda; class Insecta; order Diptera; family Asilidae; genus Dioctria; species Dioctria rufipes. Next base: position 87,892,238 of record OZ002742.1, read on the forward strand.
TCAAATCTATAATAAAAGGATTTGAGTGTCTAAAAATTCATATTTGTATTAAAAAAGATTTTTGTGTCTAAAGTATTTTTACCAATAATTTAATAAAGTGACTCGGATCGAATATTGATAAAAGTTCAAATCTATAATAAAAGGATTTGTGTATCTAAAAATTCATATTTGTATTAAAAAAGATTTTTGTGTCTAAATGACTCGAATCGAATCTCGATAAAAGTTCAAATCTATAATAAAAGGATTTGTGTGTCTAAAAATTCATATTTGTATTAAAAAAGATTTTTGTGTCTAAAGTATTTTTACCAATAATTTAATAAAGTGACTCGGATCGAATATTGATAAAAGTTCAAATCTATAATAAAAGGATTTGTGTATCTAAAAATTCATATTTGTATTAAAAAAGGTTTTTGTGTCTAAATGACTCGAATCGAATCTCGATAAAAGTTCAAATCTATAATAAAAGGATTTGTGTGTCTAAAAATTCATATTTGTATTAAAAAAGATTTTTGTGTCTAAAGTATTTTTACCAATAATTTAATAAAGTGACTCGGATCGAATATTGATAAAAGTTCAAATCTATAATAAAAGGATTTGTGTATCTAAAAATTCATATTTGTATTAAAAAAGATTTTTGTGTCTAAAGTATTTTTACCAATAATTTAATAAAGTGACTCGGATCGAATATTGATAAAAGTTCAAATCTATAATAAAAGGATTTGTGTATCTAAAAATTCATATTTGTATTAAAAAAGATTTTTGTGTCTAAATGACTCGAATCGAATCTCGATAAAAGTTCAAATCTATAAAAAAAGGATTTGTGTATCTAAAAATTCATATTTGTATTAAAAAAGATTTTTGTGTCTAAATGACTCGAATCGAATCTCGATAAAAGTTCAAATCTATAATAAAAGGATTTGTGTGTCTAAAAATTCATATTTGTATTAAAAAAGATTTTTGTGTCTAAAGTATTTTTACCAATAATTTAATAAAGTGACTCGGATCGAATATTGATAAAAGTTCAAATCTATAATAAAAGGATTTGTGTATCTAAAAATTCATATTTGTATTAAAAAAGATTTTTGTGTCTAAATGACTCGAATCGAATCTTGATAAAAGTTCAAATCTATAATAAAAGGATTTGTGTGTCTAAAAATTCATATTTGTATTAAAAAAGATTTTTGTGTCTAAAATATTTTTACCAATAATTTAATAAAGTGACTCGGATCGAATATTGATAAAAGTTCAAATCTATAATAAAAGGATTTGTGTAACTAAAAATTCATATTTGTATTAAAAAAGATTTTTGTGTCTAAATGACTCGAATCGAATCTCGATAAAAGTTCAAATCTATAATAAAAGGATTTGTGTGTCTAAAAATTCATATTTGTATTAAAAAAGATTTTTGTGTCTAAAGTATTTTTACCAATAATTTAATAAAGTGACTCGGATCGAATATTGATAAAAGTTCAAATCTATAATAAAAGGATTTGTGTATCTAAAAATTCATATTTGTATTAAAAAAGATTTTTGTGTCTAAATGACTCGAATCGAATCTCGATAAAAGTTCAAATCTATAATAAAAGGATTTGTGTGTCTAAAAATTCATATTTGTATTACAAAAGATTTTTGTGTCTAAAGTATTTTTACCAATAATTTAATAAAGTGACTCGGATCGAATATTGATAAAAGTTCAAATCTATAATAAAAGGATTTGTGTATCTAAAAATTCATATTTGTATTAAAAAAGATTTTTGTGTCTAAATGACTCGAATCGAATCTCGATAAAAGTTCAAATCTATAATAAAAGGATTTGTGTGTCTAAAAATTCATATTTGTATTAAAAAAGATTTTTGTGTCTAAAGTATTTTTACCAATAATTTAATAAAGTGACTCGGATCGAATATTGATAAAAGTTCAAATCTATAATAAAAGGATTTGTGTATCTAAAAATTCATATTTGTATTAAAAAAGATTTTTGTGTCTAAATGACTCGAATCGAATCTCTATAAAAGTTCAAATCTATAATAAAAGGATTTGTGTGTCTAAAAATTCATATTTGTATTAAAAAAGATTTTTGTGTCTAAAGTGTTTTTACCAATAATTTAATAAAGTGACTCGGATCGAATATTGATAAAAGTTCAAGTCTATAATAAAAGGATTTGTGTATCTAAAAATTCATATTTGTATTAAAAAAGATTTTTGTGTCTAAAATATTTTTACCAATAATTTAATAAAATGACTCGAATCGAATCTTGATAAAAGTTCAAATCTATAATAAAAGGATTTGTGTGTCTAAAAATTCATATTTGTATTAAAAAAGATTTTTGTGTCTAAAATATTTTTACCAATAATTTAATAAAGTGACTCGGATCGAATATTGATAAAAGTTCAAATCTATAATAAAAGGATTTGTGTATCTAAAAATTCATATTTGTATTAAAAAAGATTTTTGTGTCTAAATGACTCGAATCGAATCTCGATAAAAGTTCAAATCTATAATAAAAGGATTTGTGTGTCTAAAAATTCATATTTGTATTAAAAAAGATTTTTGTGTCTAAAGTATTTTTACCAATAATTTAATAAAGTGACTCGGATCGAATATTGATAAAAGTTCAAATCTATAATAAAAGGATTTGTGTATCTAAAAATTCATATTTGTATTAAAAAAGATTTTTGTGTCTAAAATATTTTTACCAATAATTTAATAAAGTGACTCGGATCGAATATTGATAAAAGTTCAAATCTATAATAAAAGGATTTGTGTGTCTAAAAATTCATATTTGTATTAAAAAAGATTTTTATGTCTAAAGTATTTTTACCAATAATTTAATAAAGTGACTCGGATCGAATATTGATAAAAGTTCAAATCTATAATAAAAGGATTCGTGTATCTAAAAATTCATATTTGTATTAAAAAAGATTTTTGTGTCTAAATGACTCGAATCGAATCTTGATAAAAGTTCAAATCTATAATAAAAGGATTTGTGTGTCTAAAAATTCATATTTGTATTAAAAAAGATTTTTATGTCTAAAATATTTTTACCAATAATTTAATAAAGTGACTCGGATCGAATATTGATAAAAGTTCAAATCTATAATAAAAGGATTTGTGTATCTAAAAATTCATATTTGTATTAAAAAAGATTTTTGTGTCTAAATGACTCGAATCGAATCTCGATAAAAGTTCAAATCTATAATAAAAGGATTTGTGTGTCTAAAAATTCATATTTGTATTAAAAAAGATTTTTGTGTCTAAAGTATTTTTACCAATAATTTAATAAAGTGACTCGGATCGAATATTGATAAAAGTTCAAATCTATAATAAAAGGATTTGTGTATCTAAAAATTCATATTTGTATTAAAAAAGATTTTTGTGTCTAAATGACTCGAATCGAATCTCGATAAAAGTTCAAATCTATAATAAAAGGATTTGTGTGTCTAAAAATTCATATTTGTATTACAAAAGATTTTTGTGTCTAAAGTATTTTTACCAATAATTTAATAAAGTGACTCGGATCGAATATTGATAAAAGTTCAAATCTATAATAAAAGGATTTGTGTATCTAAAAATTCATATTTGTATTAAAAAAGATTTTTGTGTCTAAATGACTCGAATCGAATCTCGATAAAAGTTCAAATCTATAATAAAAGGATTTGTGTGTCTAAAAATTCATATTTGTATTAAAAAAGATTTTTGTGTCTAAAGTATTTTTACCAATAATTTAATAAAGTGACTCGGATCGAATATTGATAAAAGTTCAAATCTATAATAAAAGGATTTGTGTATCTAAAAATTCATATTTGTATTAAAAAAGATTTTTGTGTCTAAATGACTCGAATCGAATCTCGATAAAAGTTCAAATCTATAATAAAAGGATTTGTGTGTCTAAAAATTCATATTTGTATTAAAAAAGATTTTTGTGTCTAAAGTGTTTTTACCAATAACTTAATAAAGTGACTCGGATCGAATATTGATAAAAGTTCAAGTCTATAATAAAAGGATTTGTGTATCTAAAAATTCATATTTGTATTAAAAAAGATTTTTGTGTCTAAAATATTTTTACCAATAATTTAATAAAATGACTCGAATCGAATCTTGATAAAAGTTCAAATCTATAATAAAAGGATTTGTGTGTCTAAAAATTCATATTTGTATTAAAAAAGATTTTTGTGTCTAAAATATTTTTACCAATAATTTAATAAAGTGACTCGGATCGAATATTGATAAAAGTTCAAATCTATAATAAAAGGATTTGTGTATCTAAAAATTCATATTTGTATTAAAAAAGATTTTTGTGTCTAAATGACTCGAATCGAATCTCGATAAAATTTCAAATCTATAATAAAAGGATTTGTGTGTCTAAAAATTCATATTTGTATTAAAAAAGATTTTTGTGTCTAAAGTATTTTTACCAATAATTTAATAAAGTGACTCGGATCGAATATTGATAAAAGTTCAAATCTATAATAAAAGGATTTGTGTATCTAAAAATTCATATTTGTATTAAAAAAGATTTTTGTGTCTAAAATATTTTTACCAATAATTTAATAAAGTGACTCGGATCGAATATTGATAAAAGTTCAAATCTATAATAAAAGGATTTGTGTGTCTAAAAATTCATATTTGTATTAAAAAAGATTTTTATGTCTAAAATATTTTTACCAATAATTTAATAAAGTGACTCGGATCGAATATTGATAAAAGTTCAAATCTATAATAAAAGGATTTGTGTATCTAAAAATTCATATTTGTATTAAAAAAGATTTTTGTGTCTAAATGACTCGAATCGAATCTCGATAAAAGTTCAAATCTATAATAAAAGGATTTGTGTGTCTAAAAATTCATATTTGTATTAAAAAAGATTTTTGTGTCTAAAGTATTTTTACCAATAATTTAATAAAGTGACTCGGATCGAATATTGATAAAAGTTCAAATCTATAATAAAAGGATTCGTGTATCTAAAAATTCATATTTGTATTAAAAAAGATTTTTGTGTCTAAATGACTCGAATCGAATCTTGATAAAAGTTCAAATCTATAATAAAAGGATTTGTGTGTCTAAAAATTCATATTTGTATTAAAAAAGATTTTTATGTCTAAAATATTTTTACCAATAATTTAATAAAGTGACTCGGATCGAATATTGATAAAAGTTCAAATCTATAATAAAAGGATTTGTGTATCTAAAAATTCATATTTGTATTAAAAAAGATTTTTGTGTCTAAATGACTCGAATCGAATCTCGATAAAAGTTCAAATCTATAATAAAAGGATTTGTGTGTCTAAAAATTCATATTTGTATTAAAAAAGATTTTTGTGTCTAAAGTATTTTTACCAATAATTTAATAAAGTGACTCGGATCGAATATTGATAAAAGTTCAAATCTATAATAAAAGGATTTGTGTATCTAAAAATTCATATTTGTATTAAAAAAGATTTTTGTGTCTAAATGACTCGAATCGAATCTCGATAAAAGTTCAAATCTATAATAAAAGGATTTGTGTGTCTAAAAATTCATATTTGTATTAAAAAAGATTTTTGTGTCTAAAGTATTTTTACCAATAATTTAATAAAGTGACTCGGATCGAATATTGATAAAAGTTCAAATCTATAATAAAAGGATTTGTGTATCTAAAAATTCATATTTGTATTAAAAAAGATTTTTGTGTCTAAATGACTCGAATCGAATCTTGATAAAAGTTCAAATCTATAATAAAAGGATTTGTGTGTCTAAAAATTCATATTTGTATTAAAAAAGATTTTTGTGTCTAAAATATTTTTACCAATAATTTAATAAAGTGACTCGGATCGAATATTGATAAAAGTTCAAATCTATAATAAAAGGATTTGTGTAACTAAAAATTCATATTTGTATTAAAAAAGATTTTTGTGTCTAAATGACTCGAATCGAATCTCGATAAAAGTTCAAATCTATAATAAAAGGATTTGTGTGTCTAAAAATTCATATTTGTATTAAAAAAGATTTTTGTGTCTAAATTATTTTTACCAATAATTTAATAAAGTGACTCGGATCGAATATTGATAAAAGTTCAAATCTATAATAAAAGGATTTGTGTATCTAAAAATTCATATTTGTATTAAAAAAGATTTTTGTGTCTAAATGACTCGAATCGAATCTCGATAAAAGTTCAAATCTATAATAAAAGGATTTGTGTGTCTAAAAATTCATATTTGTATTACAAAAGATTTTTGTGTCTAAAGTATTTTTACCAATAATTTAATAAAGTGACTCGGATCGAATATTGATAAAAGTTCAAATCTATAATAAAAGGATTTGTGTATCTAAAAATTCATATTTGTATTAAAAAAGATTTTTGTGTCTAAATGACTCGAATCGAATCTCGATAAAAGTTCAAATCTATAATAAAAGGATTTGTGTGTCTAAAAATTCATATTTGTATTAAAAAAGATTTTTGTGTCTAAAGTATTTTTACCAATAATTTAATAAAGTGACTCGGATCGAATATTGATAAAAGTTCAAATCTATAATAAAAGGATTTGTGTATCTAAAAATTCATATTTGTATTAAAAAAGATTTTTGTGTCTAAATGACTCGAATCGAATCTCTATAAAAGTTCAAATCTATAATAAAAGGATTTGTGTGTCTAAAAATTCATATTTGTATTAAAAAAGATTTTTGTGTCTAAAGTGTTTTTACCAATAATTTAATAAAGTGACTCGGATCGAATATTGATAAAAGTTCAAGTCTATAATAAAAGGATTTGTGTATCTAAAAATTCATATTTGTATTAAAAAAGATTTTTGTGTCCAAAATATTTTTACCAATAATTTAATAAAATGACTCGAATCGAATCTTGATAAAAGTTCAAATCTATAATAAAAGGATTTGTGTGTCTAAAAATTCATATTTGTATTAAAAAAGATTTTTGTGTCTAAAATATTTTTACCAATAATTTAATAAAGTGACTCGGATCGAATATTGATAAAAGTTCAAATCTATAATAAAAGGATTTGTGTATCTAAAAATTCATATTTGTATTAAAAAAGATTTTTGTGTCTAAATGACTCGAATCGAATCTCGATAAAAGTTCAAATCAATAATAAAAGGATTTGTGTGTCTAAAAATTCATATTTGTATTAAAAAAGATTTTTGTGTCTAAAGTATTTTTACCAATAATTTAATAAAGTGACTCGGATCGAATATTGATAAAAGTTCAAATCTATAATAAAAGGATTTGTGTATCTAAAAATTCATATTTGTATTAAAAAAGATTTTTGTGTCTAAAATATTTTTACCAATAATTTAATAAAGTGACTCGGATCGAATATTGATAAAAGTTCAAATCTATAATAAAAGGATTTGTGTGTCTAAAAATTCATATTTGTATTAAAAAAGATTTTTATTTCTAAAATATTTTTACCAATAATTTAATAAAGTGACTCGGATCGAATATTGATAAAAGTTCAAATCTATAATAAAAGGATTTGTGTATCTAAAAATTCATATTTGTATTAAAAAAGATTTTTGTGTCTAAATGACTCGAATCGAATCTCGATAAAAGTTCAAATCTATAATAAAAGGATTTGTGTGTCTAAAAATTCATATTTGTATTAAAAAAGATTTTTGTGTCTAAAGTATTTTTACCAATAATTTACTAAAGTGACTCGGATCGAATATTGATAAAAGTTCAAATCTATAATAAAAGGATTCGTGTATCTAAAAATTCATATTTGTATTAAAAAAGATTTTTGTGTCTAAATGACTCGAATCGAATCTTGATAAAAGTTCAAATCTATAATAAAAGGATTTGTGTGTCTAAAAATTCATATTTGTATTAAAAAAGATTTTTATGTCTAAAATATTTTTACCAATAATTTAATAAAGTGACTCGGATCGAATATTGATAAAAGTTCAAATCTATAATAAAAGGATTTGTGTATCTAAAAATTCATATTTGTATTAAAAAAGATTTTTGTGTCTAAATGACTCGAATCGAATCTCGATAAAAGTTCAAATCTATAATAAAAGGATTTGTGTGTCTAAAAATTCATATTTGTATTAAAAAAGATTTTTGTGTCTAAAGTATTTTTACCAATAATTTAATAAAGTGACTCGGATCGAATATTGATAAAAGTTCAAATCTATAATAAAAGGATTTGTGTATCTAAAAATTCATATTTGTATTAAAAAAGATTTTTGTGTCTAAAATATTTTTACCAATAATTTAATAAAATGACTCGAATCGAATCTTGATAAAAGTTCAAATCTATAATAAAAGGATTTGTGTGTCTAAAAATTCATATTTGTATTAAAAAAGATTTTTGTGTCTAAAATATTTTTACCAATAATTTAATAAAGTGACTCGGATCGAATATTGATAAAAGTTCAAATCTATAATAAAAGGATTTGTGTATCTAAAAATTCATATTTGTATTAAAAAAGATTTTTGTGTCTAAAATATTTTTACCAATAATTTAATAAAATGACTCGAATCGAATCTTGATAAAAGTTCAAATCTATAATAAAAGGATTTGTGTGTCTAAAAATTCATATTTGTATTAAAAAAGATTTTTGTGTCTAAAGTATTTTTACCAATAATTTAATAAAGTGACTCGGATCGAATATTGATAAAAGTTCAAATCTATAATAAAAGGATTTGTTTATCTAAAAATTCATATTTGTATTAAAAAAGATTTTTGTGTCTAAAATATTTTTACCAATAATTTAATAAAGTGACTCGGATCGAATATTGATAAAAGTTCAAATCTATAATAAAAGGATTTGTGTGTCTAAAAATTCATATTTGTATTAAAAAAGATTTTTATGTCTAAAATATTTTTACCAATAATTTAATAAAGTGACTCGGATCGAATATTGATAAAAGTTCAAATCTATAATAAAAGGATTTGTGTATCTAAAAATTCATATTTGTATTAAAAAAGATTTTTGTGTCTAAATGACTCGAATCGAATCTCGATAAAAGTTCAAATCTATAATAAAAGGATTTGTGTGTCTAAAAATTCATATTTGTATTAAAAAAGATTTTTGTGTCTAAAGTATTTTTACCAATAATTTAATAAAGTGACTCAGATCGAATATTGATAAAAGTTCAAATCTATAATAAAAGGATTTGTGTGTCTAAAAATTCATATTTGTATTAAAAAAGATTTTTGTGTCTAAAATATTTTTACCAATAATTTAATAAAGTGACTCGGATCGAATATTGATAAAAGTTCAAATCTATAATAAAAGGATTTGTTTATCTAAAAATTCATATTTGTATTAAAAAAGATTTTTGTGTCTAAAATATTTTTACCAATAATTTAATAAAATGACTCGAATCGAATCTTGATAAAAGTTCAAATCTATAATAAAAGGATTTGTGTGTCTAAAAATTCATATTTGTATTAAAAAAGATTTTTGTGTCTAAAATATTTTTACCAATAATTTAATAAAGTGACTCGGATCGAATATTGATAAAAGTTCAAATCTATAATAAAAGGATTTGTGTATCTAAAAATTCATATTTGTATTAAATAAGATTTTTGTGTCTAAATGACTCGGATCGAATATTGATAAAAGTTCAAATCTATAATAAAAGGATTTGTGTGTCTAAAAATTCATATTTGTATTAAAAAAGATTTTTATGTCTAAAATATTTTTACCAATAATTTAATAAAGTGACTCGGATCGAATATTGATAAAAGTTCAAATCTATAATAAAAGGATTTGTGTATCTAAAAATTCATATTTGTATTAAAAAAGATTTTTGTGTCTAAATGACTCGAATCGAATCTCGATAAAAGTTCAAATCTATAATAAAAGGATTTGTGTGTCTAAAAATTCATATTTGTATTAAAAAAGATTTTTGTGTCTAAAGTATTTTTACCAATAATTTAATAAAGTGACTCAGATCGAATATTGATAAAAGTTCAAATCTATAATAAAAGGATTTGTTTATCTAAAAATTCATATTTGTATTAAAAAAGATTTTTGTGTCTAAAATATTTTTACCAATAATTTAATAAAGTGACTCGGATCGAATATTGATAAAAGTTCAAATCTATAATAAAAGGATTTGTGTGTCTAAAAATTCATATTTGTATTAAAAAAGATTTTTGTGTCTAAAGTATTTTTACCAATAATTTAATAAAGTGACTCGGATCGAATATTGATAAAAGTTCAAATCTATAATAAAAGGATTTGTTTATCTAAAAATTCATATTTGTATTAAAAAAGATTTTTGTGTCTAAAATATTTTTACCAATAATTTAATAAAATGACTCGAATCGAATCTTGATAAAAGTTCAAATCTATAATAAAAGGATTTGTGTGTCTAAAAATTCATATTTGTATTAAAAAAGATTTTTGTGTCTAAAATATTTTTACCAATAATTTAATAAAGTGACTCGGATCGAATATTGATAAAAGTTCAAATCTATAATAAAAGGATTTGTGTATCTAAAAATTCATATTTGTATTAAATAAGATTTTTGTGTCTAAATGACTCGAATCGAATCTCGATAAAAGTTCAAATCTATAATAAAAGGATTTGTGTGTCTAAAAATTCATATTTGTATTAAAAAAGATTTTTGTGTCTAAAGTATTTTTACCAATAATTTAATAAAGTGACTCGGATCGAATATTGATAAAAGCTCAAATCTATAATAAAAGGATTTGTTTATCTAAAAATTCATATTTGTATTAAAAAAGATTTTTGTGTCTAAAATATTTTTACCAATAATTTAATAAAGTGACTCGGATCGAATATTGATAAAAGTTCAAATCTATAATAAAAGGATTTGTGTGTCTAAAAATTCATATTTGTATTAAAAAAGATTTTTATGTCTAAAATATTTTTACCAATAATTTAATAAAGTGACTCGGATCGAATATTGATAAAAGTTCAAATCTATAATAAAAGGATTTGTGTATCTAAAAATTCATATTTGTATTAAAAAAGATTTTTGTGTCTAAATGACTCGAATCGAATCTCGATAAAAGTTCAAATCTATAATAAAAGGATTTGTGTGTCTAAAAATTCATATTTGTATTAAAAAAGATTTTTATGTCTAAAATATTTTTACCAATAATTTAATAAAGTGACTCGGATCGAATATTGATAAAAGTTCAAATCTATAATAAAAGGATTTGTGTGTCTAAAAATTCATATTTGTATTAAAAAAGATTTTTATGTCTAAAATATTTTTACCAATAATTTAATAAAGTGACTCGGATCGAATATTGATAAAAGTTCAAATCTATAATAAAAGGATTTGTGTATCTAAAAATTCATATTTGTATTAAAAAAGATTTTTGTGTCTAAATGACTCGAATCGAATCTCGATAAAAGTTCAAATCTATAATAAAAGGATTTGTGTGTCTAAAAATTCATATTTGTATTAAAAAATATTTTTGTGTCTAAAGTATTTTTACCAATAATTTAATAAAGTGACTCGGATCAAATATTGATAAAAGTTCAAATCTATAATAAAAGGATTTGTGTATCTAAAAATTCATATTTGTATTAAAAAAGATTTTTGTGTCTAAATGACTCGAATCGGATCTTGATAAAAGTTCAAATCTATAATAAAAGGATTTGTGTGTCTAAAAATTCATATTTGTATTAAAAAAGATTTTTATGTCTAAAATATTTTTACCAATAATTTAATAAAGTGACTCGGATCGAATATTGATAAAAGTTCAAATCTATAATAAAAGGATTTGTGTATCTAAAAATTCATATTTGTATTAAAAAAGATTTTTGTATCTAAATGACTCGAATCGAATCTCGATAAAAGTTCAAATCTATAATAAAAGGATTTGTGTGTCAAAAAATTCATATTTGTATTAAAAAAGATTTTTGTGTCTAAAGTATTTTTACCAATAATTTAATAAAGTGACTCGGATCGAATATTGATAAAAGTTCAAATCTATAATAAAAGGGTTTGTGTATCTAAAAATTCATATTTGTATTAAAAAAGATTTTTGTGTCTAAAATATTTTTACCAATAATTTAATAAAATGACTCGAATCGAATCTTGATAAAAGTTCAAATCTATAATAAAAGGATTTGTGTGTCTAAAAATTCATATTTGTATTAAAAAAGATTTTTGTGTCTAAAATATTTTTACCAATAATTTAATAAAGTGACTCGGATCGAATATTGATAAAAGTTCAAATCTATAATAAAAGGATTTGTGTATCTAAAAATTCATATTTGTATTAAAAAAGATTTTTGTGTCTAAATGACTCGAATCGAATCTCGATAAAAGTTCAAATCTATAATAAAAGGATTTGTGTGTCTAAAAATTCATATTTGTATTAAAAAAGATTTTTGTGTCTAAAGTATTTTTACCAATAATTTAATAAAGTGACTCGGATCGAATATTGATAAAAGTTCAAATCTATAATAAAAGGATTTGTGTATCTAAAAATTCATATTTGTATTAAAAAAGATTTTTGTGTCTAAAATATTTTTACCAATAATTTAATAAAGTGACTCGGATCGAATATTGATAAAAGTTCAAATCTATAATAAAAGGATTTGTGTGTCTAAAAATTCATATTTGTATTAAAAAAGATTTTTATGTCTAAAATATTTTTACCAATAATTTAATAAAGTGACTCGGATCGAATATTGATAAAAGTTCAAATCTATAATAAAAGGATTTGTGTATCTAAAAATTCATATTTGTATTAAAAAAGATTTTTGTGTCTAAATGACTCGAATCGAATCTCGATAAAAGTTCAAATCTATAATAAAAGGATTTGTGTGTCTAAAAATTCATATTTGTATTAAAAAAGATTTTTGTGTCTAAAGTATTTTTACCAATAATTTAATAAAGTGACTCGGATCGAATATTGATAAAAGTTCAAATCTATAATAAAAGGATTTGTGTATCTAAAAATTCATATTTGTATTAAAAAAGATTTTTGTGTCTAAAATATTTTTACCAATAATTTAATAAAGTGACTCGGATCGAATATTGATAAAAGTTCAAATCTATAATAAAAGGATTTTTGTGTCTAAAAATTCATATTTGTATTAAAAAAGATTTTTATGTCTAAAATATTTTTACCAATAATTTAATAAAGTGACTCGGATCGAATATTGATAAAAGTTCAAATCTATAATAAAAAGAATTTGTGTATCTAAAAATTCATATTTGTATTAAAAAAGATTTTTGTGCCTAAATGACTCGAATCGAATCTCGATAAAAGTTCAAATCTATAATAAAAGGATTTGTGTGTCTAAAAATTCATATTTGTATTAAAAAAGATTTTTGTGTCTAAAGTATTTTTACCAATAATTTAATAAAGTGACTCGGATCGAATATTGATAAAAGTTCAAATCTATAATAAAAGGATTTGTGTATCTAAAAATTCATATTTGTATTAAAAAAGATTTTTGTGTCTAAATGACTCGAATCGAATCTTGATAAAAGTTCAAATCTATAATAAAAGGATTTGTGTGTCTAAAAATTCATATTTGTATTAAAAAAGATTTTTATGTCTAAAATATTTTTACCAATAATTTAATAAAGTGACTCGGATCGAATATTGATAAAAGTTCAAATCTATAATAATAGGATTTGTGTATCTAAAAATTCATATTTGTATTAAAAAAGATTTTTGTGTCTAAATGACTCGAATCGAATCTCGATAAAAGTTCAAATCTATAATAAAAGGATTTGTGTGTCTAAAAATTCATATTTGTATTAAAAAAGATTTTTGTGTCTAAAGTATTTTTACCAATAATTTAATAAAGTGACTCGGATCGAATATTGATAAAAGTTCAAATCTATAATAAAAGGATTTGTGTATCTAAAAATTCATATTTGTATTAAAAAAGATTTTTGTGTCTAAAATATTTTTACCAATAATTTAATAAAATGACTCGAACGAATCTTGATAAAAGTTCAAATCTATAATAAAAGGATTTGTGTGTCTAAAAATTCATATTTGTATTAAAAAAGATTTTTGTGTCTAAAATATTTTTACCAATAATTTAATAAAGTGACTCGGATCGAATATTGATAAAAGTTCAAATCTATAATAAAAGGATTTGTGTATCTAAAAATTCATATTTGTATTAAAAAAGATTTTTGTGTCTAAATGACTCGAATCGAATCTCGATAAAAGTTCAAATCTATCATAAAAGGATTTGTGTGTCTAAAAATTCATATTTGTATTAAAAAAGATTTTTGTGTCTAAAGTATTTTTACCAATAATTTAATAAAGTGACTCGGATCGAATATTGATAAAAGTTCAAATCTATAATAAAAGGATTTGTTTATCTAAAAATTCATATTTGTATTAAAAAAGATTTTTGTGTCTAAAATATTTTTACCAATAATTTAATAAAGTGACTCGGATCGAATATTGATAAAAGTTCAAATCTATAATAAAAGGATTTGTGTGTCTAAAAATTCATATTTGTATTAAAAAAGATTTTTATGTCTAAAATATTTTTACCAATAATTTAATAAAGTGACTCGGATCGAATATTGATAAAAGTTCAAATCTATAATAAAAGGATTTGTGTATCTAAAAATTCATATTTGTATTAAAAAAGATTTTTGTGTCTAAATGACTCGAATCGAATCTCGATAAAAGTTCAAATCTATAATAAAAGGATTTGTGTGTCTAAAAATTCATATTTGTATTAAAAAAGATTTTTGTGTCTAAAGTATTTTTACCAATAATTTAATAAAGTGACTCGGATCGAATATTGATAAAAGTTCAAATCTATAATAAAAGGATTTGTGTATCTAAAAATTCATATTTGTATTAAAAAAGATTTTTGTGTCTAAAATATTTTTACCAATAATTTAATAAAATGACTCGAATCGAATCTTGATAAAAGTTCAAATCTATAATAAAAGGATTTGTGTGTCTAAAAATTCATATTTGTATTAAAAAAGATTTTTGTGTCTAAAATATTTTTACCAATAATTTAATAAAGTGACTCGGATCGAATATTGATAAAAGTTCAAATCTATAATAAAAGGATTTGTGTATCTAAAAATTCATATTTGTATTAAATAAGATTTTTGTGTCTAAATGACTCGAATCGAATCTCGATAAAAGTTCAAATCTATAATAAAAGGTTTTGTGTGTCTAAAAATTCATATTTGTATTAAAAAAGATTTTTGTGTCTAAAGTATTTTTACCAATAATTTAATAAAGTGACTCGGATCGAATATTGATAAAAGCTCAAATCTATAATAAAAGGATTTGTTTATCAAAAAATTCATATTTGTATTAAAAAAGATTTTTATGTCTAAAATATTTTTACCAATAATTTAGTAAAGTGACTCGGATCAAGTTCAAATCTATAATAAAAGGATTTGTGTATCTAAAAATTCATATTTGTATTAAAAAAGATTTTTGTGTCTAAATGACTCGAATCGAATCTCGATAAAAGTTCAAATCTATAATAAAAGGATTTGTGTGTCTAAAAATTCATATTTGTATTAAAAAAGATTTTTATGTCTAAAATATTTTTACCAATAATTTAATAAAGTGACTCGGATCGAATATTGATAAAAGTTCAAATCTATAATAAAAGGATTTGTGTATCTAAAAATTCATATTTGTATTAAAAAAGATTTTTGTGTCTAAAATATTTTCACCAATAATTTAATAAAGTGACTCGGATCGAATATTGATAAAAGTTCAAATCTATAATAAAAGGATTTGTGTGTCTAAAAATTCATATTTGTATTAAAAAAGATTTTTATGTCTAAAATATTTTTACCAATAATTTAATAAAGTGACTCGGATCGAATATTGATAAAAGTTCAAATCTATAATAAAAGGATTTGTGTGTCTAAAAATTCATATTTGTATTAAAAAAGATTTTTATGTCTAAAATATTTTTACCAATAATTTAATAAAGTGACTCGGATCGAATATTGATAAAAGTTCAAATCTATAATAAAAGGATTTGTGTATCTAAAAATTCATATTTGTATTAAAAAAGATTTTTGTGTCTAAATGACTCGAATCGAATCTCGATAAAAGTTCAAATCTATAATAAAAGGATTTGTGTGTCTAAAAATTCATATTTGTATTAAAAAATATTTTTGTGTCTAAAGTATTTTTACCAATAATTTAATAAAGTGACTCGGATCAAATATTGATAAAAGTTCAAATCTATAATAAAAGGATTTGTGTATCTAAAAATTCATATTTGTATTAAAAAAGATTTTTGTGTCTAAATGTCTCGAATCGAATCTTGATAAAAGTTCAAATCTATAATAAAAGGATTTGTGTGTCTAAAAATTCATATTTGTATTAAAAAAGATTTTTATGTCTAAAATATTTTTACCAATAATTTAATAAAGTGACTCGGATCGAATATTGATAAAAGTTCAAATCTATAATAAAAGGATTTGTGTATCTAAAAATTCATATTTGTATTAAAAAAGATTTTTGTGTCTAAATGACTCGAATCGAATCTCGATAAAAGTTCAAATCTATAATAAAAGGATTTGTGTGTCAAAAAATTCATATTTGTATTAAAAAAGATTTTTGTGTCTAAAGTATTTTTACCAATAATTTAATAAAGTGACTCGGATCGAATATTGATAAGAGTTCAAATCTATAATAAAAGGATTTGTGTATCTAAAAATTCATATTTGTATTAAAAAAGATTTTTGTGTCTAAAATATTTTTACCAATAATTTAATAAAATGACTCGAATCGAATCTTGATAAAAGTTCAAATCTATAATAAAAGGATTCGTGTGTCTAAAAATTCATATTTGTATTAAAAAAGATTTTTGTGTCTAAAATATTTTTACCAATAATTTAATAAAGTGACTCGGATCGAATATTGATAAAAGTTCAAATCTATAATAAAAGGATTTGTGTATCTAAAAATTCATATTTGTATTAAAAAAGATTTTTGTGTCTAAATGACTCGAATCGAATCTCGATAAAAGTTCAAATCTATAATAAAAGGATTTGTGTGTCTAAAAATTCATATTTGTATTAAAAAAGATTTTTGTGTCTAAAGTATTTTTACCAATAATTTAATAAAGTGACTCGGATCGAATATTGATAAAAGTTCAAATCTATAATAAAAGGATTTGTGTATCTAAAAATTCATATTTGTATTAAAAAAGATTTTTGTGTCTAAATGACTCGAATCGAATATTGATAAAAGTTGAAATCTATAATAAAAGGATTTGTGTGTCTAAAAATTCATATTTGTATTAAAAATGATTTTTATGTCTAAAATATTTTTACCAATAATTTAATAAAGTGACTCGGATCGAATATTGATAAAAGTTCAAATCTATAATAAAAGGATTTGTGTATCTAAAAATTCATATTTGTATTAAAAAAGATTTTATTGTCTAAATGACTCGAATCGAATCTCGATAAAAGTTCAAATCTATAATAAAAGGATTTGTGTGCCTAAAAATTCATATTTGTATTAAAAAAATTTTTGTGTCTAAAGTATTTTTACCAATAATTTAATAAAGTGACTCGGATCGAATATTGATAAAAGTTCAAATCTATAATAAAAGGATTTGTGTATCTAAAAATTCATATTTGTATTAAAAGAGATTTTTGTGTCTAAATGACTCGAATCGAATCTTGATAAAAGTTCAAATCTATAATAAAAGGATTTGTGTGTCTAAAAATTCATATTTGTATTAAAAAAGATTTTTGTGTCTAAAATATTTTTACCAATAATTTAATAAAGTGACTCGGATCGAATATTGATAAATGTTCAAATCTATAATAAAAGGATTTGTGTGTCTAAAAATTCATATTTGTATTAAAAAAGATTTTTGTGTCTAAAATATTTTTACCAATAATTTAATAAAGTGACTCGGATCGAATATTGATAAAAGTTCAAATCTATAATAAAAGGATTTGTGTATCTAAAAATTCATATTTGTATTAAAAAAGATTTTTGTGTCTAAAGTATTTTTACCAATAATTTAATAAAGTGACTCGGATCGAATATTGATAAAATTTCAAATCTATAATAAAAGGATTTGTGTATCTAAAAATTCATATTTGTATTAAAAAAGATTTTTGTGTCTAAATGACTCGAATCGAATCTCGATAAAAGTTTAAATCTATAATAAAAGGATTTGTGTGTCTAAAAATTCATATTTGTATTAAAAAAGATTTTTGTGTCTAAAATATTTTTACTAATAATTTAATAAAGTGACTCGGATCGAATATTGATAAAAGTTCAAATTTATAATAAAAGGATTTGTGTATCTAAAAATTCATATTTGTATTAAAAAAGATTTTTGTGTCTAAATGACTCGAATCGAATCTTGATAAAAGTTCAAATCTATAATAAAAGGATTTGTGTATCTAAAAATTCATATTTGTATTAAAAAAGATTTTTATGTCTAAAATATTTTTACCAATAATTTAATAAAGTGACTCGGATCGAATATTGATAAAAGTTCAAATCTATAATAAAAGGATTTGTGTGTCTAAAAATTCATATTTGTATTAAAAAAGATTTTTGTGTCTAAAGTATTTTTACCAATAATTTAATAAAGTGACTCGGATCGAATATTGATAAAATTTCAAATCTATAATAAAAGGATTTGTGTATCTAAAAATTCATATTTGTATTAAAAAAGATTTTTGTGTTTAAATGACTCGAATCGAATCTCGATAAAAGTTTAAATCTATAATAAAAGGATTTGTGTGTCTAAAAATTCATATTTGTATTAAAAAAGATTTTTGTGTCTAAAATATTTTTACTAATAATTTAATAAAGTGACTCGGATCGAATATTGATAAAAGTTCAAATCTATAATAAAAGGATTTGTGTATCTAAAAATTCATATTTGTATTAAAAAAGATTTTTGTGTCTAAATGACTCGAATCGAATCTTGATAAAAGTTCAAATCTATAATAAAAGGATTTGTGTGTCTAAAAATTCATATTTGTATTAAAAAAGATTTTTGTGTCTAAAATATTTTTACCAATAATTTAATAAAGTGACTCGGATCGAATATTGATAAAAGTTCAAATCTATAATAAAAGGATTTGTGTATCTAAAAATTCATATTTGTATTAAAAAAGATTTTTGTGTCTAAATGACTCGAATCGATAAAAGTTCAAATCTATAATAAAAGGATTTGTGTGTCTAAAAATTCATATTTGTATTAAAAAAGATTTTTGTGTCTAAAGTATTTTTACCAATAATTTAATAAAGTGACTCGGATCGAATATTGATAAAAGTTCAAATCTATAATAAAAGGATTTGTGTATCTAAAAATTCATATTTGTATTAAAAAAGATTTTTGTGTCTAAAATATTTTTACCAATAATTTAATAAAGTGACTCGGATCGAATATTGATAAAAGTTCAAATCTATAATAAAAGGATTTGTGTATCTAAAAATTCATATTTGTATTAAAAAAGATTTTTGTGTCTAAAATATTTTTACCAATAATTTAATAAAATGACTCGAATCGAATCTTGAAAAAAGTTCAAATCTATAATAAAAGGATTTGTGTGTCTAAAAATTCATATTTGTATTAAAAAAGATTTTTGTGTCTAAAATATTTTTACCAATAATTTAATAAAGTGACTCGGATCGAATATTGATAAAAGTTCAAATCTATAATAAAAGGATTTGTGTATCTAAAAATTCATATTTGTATTAAAAAAGATTTTTGTGTCTAAATGACTCGAATCGAATCTCGATAAAAGTTCAAATCTATAATAAAAGGATTTGTGTGTCTAAAAATTCATATTTGTATTAAAAAAGATTTTTGTGTCTAAAGTATTTTTACCAATAATTTAATAAAGTGACTCGGATCGAATATTGATAAAAGTTCAAATCTATAATAAAAGGATTTGTGTATCTAAAAATTCATATTTGTATTAAAAAAGATTTTTGTGTCTAAATGACTCGAATCGAATCTCGATAAAAGTTCAAATCTATAATAAAAGGATTTGTGTGTCTAAAAATTCATATTTGTATTAAAAAAGATTTTTGTGTCTAAAGTATTTTTACCAATAATTTAATAAAGTGACTCGGATCGAATATTGATAAAAGTTCAAATCTATAATAAAAGGATTTGTGTATCTAAAAATTCATATTTGTATTAAAAAAGATTTTTGTGTCTAAATGACTCGAATCGAATCTCGATAAAAGTTCAAATCTATAATAAAAGGATTTGTGTGTCTAAAAATTCATATTTGTATTAAAAAAGATTTTTGTGTCTAAAGTATTTTTACCAATAATTTAATAAAGTGACTCGGATCGAATATTGATAAAAGTTCAAATCTATAATAAAAGGATTTGTGTATCTAAAAATTCATATTTGTATTAAAAAAGATTTTTGTGTCTAAATGACTCGAATCGAATCTCGATAAAAGTTCAAATCTATAATAAAAGGATTTGTGTGTCTAAAAATTCATATTTGTATTAAAAAAGATTTTTGTGTCTAAAGTATTTTTACCAATAATTTAATAAAGTGACTCGGATCGAATATTGATAAAAGTTCAAATCTATAATAAAAGGATTTGTGTATCTAAAAATTCATATTTGTATTAAAAAAGATTTTTGTGTCTAAATGACTCGAATCGAATCTCGATAAAAGTTCAAATCTATAATAAAAGGATTTGTGTGTCTAAAAATTCATATTTGTATTAAAAAAGATTTTTGTGTCTAAAGTATTTTTACCAATAATTTAATAAAGTGACTCGGATCGAATATTGATAAAAGTTCAAATCTATAATAAAAGGATTTGTGTATCTAAAAATTCATATTTGTATTAAAAAAGATTTTTGTGTCTAAATGACTCGAATCGAATCTTGATAAAAGTTCAAATCTATAATAAAAGGATTTGTGTGTCTAAAAATTCATATTTGTATTAAAAAAGATTTTTGTGTCTAAAATATTTTTACCAATAATTTAATAAAGTGACTCGGATCGAATATTGATAAAAGTTCAAATCTATAATAAAAGGATTTGTGTATCTAAAAATTCATATTTGTATTAAAAAAGATTTTTGTGTCTAAATGACTCGAATCGAATCTCGATAAAAGTTCAAATCTATAATAAAAGGATTTGTGTGTCTAAAAATTCATATTTGTATTAAAAAAGATTTTTGTGTCTAAATGACTCGAATCGAACCTTGATAAAAGTTCAAATCTATAATAAAAGGATTTGTGTGTCTAAAAATTCATATTTGTATTAAAAAAGATTTTTGTGTCTAAAATATTTTTACCAATAATTTAATAAAGTGACTCGGATCGAATATTGATAAAAGTTCAAATCTATAATAAAAGGATTTGTGTATCTAAAAATTCATATTTGTATTAAAAAAGATTTTTGTGTCTAAATGACTCGAATCGAATCTTGATAAAAGTTCAAATCTATAATAAAAGGATTTGTGTGTCTAAAAATTCATATTTGTATTAAAAAAGATTTTTGTGTCTAAAATATTTTTACCAATAATTTAATAAAGTGACTCGGATCGAATATTGATAAAAGTTCAAATCTATAATAAAAGGATTTGTGTATCTAAAAATTCATATTTGTATTAAAAAAGATTTTTGTGTCTAAATGACTCGAATCGAATCTCGATAAAAGTTCAAATCTATAATAAAAGGATTTGTGTGTCTAAAAATTCATATTTGTATTAAAAAAGATTTTTGTGTCTAAAGTATTTTTACCAATAATTTAATAAAGTGACTCGGATCGAATATTGATAAAAGTTCAAATCTATAATAAAAGGATTTGTGTATCTAAAAATTCATATTTGTATTAAAAAAGATTTTTGTGTCTAAATGACTCGAATCGAATCTTGATAAAAGTTCAAATCTATAATAAAAGGATTTGTGTGTCTAAAAATTCATATTTGTATTAAAAAAGATTTTTGTGTCTAAAATATTTTTACCAATAATTTAATAAAGTGACTCGGATCGAATATTGATAAAAGTTCAAATCTATAATAAAAGGATTTGTGTATCTAAAAATTCATATTTGTATTAAAAAAGATTTTTGTGTCTAAATGACTCGAATCGAATCTCGATAAAAGTTCAAATCTATAATAAAAGGATTTGTGTGTCTAAAAATTCATATTTGTATTAAAAAAGATTTTTGTGTCTAAAGTATTTTTACCAATAATTTAATAAAGTGACTCGGATCGAATATTGATAAAAGTTCAAATCTATAATAAAAGGATTTGTGTATCTAAAAATTCATATTTGTATTAAAAAAGATTTTTGTGTCTAAATGACTCGAATCGAATCTCGATAAAAGTTCAAATCTATAATAAAAGGATTTGTGTGTCTAAAAATTCATATTTGTATTAAAAAAGATTTTTGTGTCTAAAGTATTTTTACCAATAATTTAATAAAGTGACTCGGATCGAATATTGATAAAAGTTCAAATCTATAATAAAAGGATTTGTGTATCTAAAAATTCATATTTGTATTAAAAAAGATTTTTGTGTCTAAATGACTCGAATCGAATCTCGATAAAAGTTCAAATCTATAATAAAAGGATTTGTGTGTCTAAAAATTCATATTTGTATTAAAAAAGATTTTTGTGTCTAAATGACTCGAATCGAATCTCGATAAAAGTTCAAATCTATAATAAAAGGATTTGTGTGTCTAAAAATTGATATTTGTATTAAAAAAGATTTTTGTGTCTAAAGTATTTTTACCAATAATTTAATAAAGTGACTCGGATCGAATATTGATAAAAGTTCAAATCTATAATAAAAGGATTTGTGTATCTAAAAATTCATATTTGTATTAAAAAAGATTTTTGTGTCTAAAATATTTTTACCAATAATTTAATAAAATGACTCGAATCGAATCTTGATAAAAGTTCAAATCTATAATAAAAGGATTTATGTGTCTAAAAATTTATGTTTGTATTAAAAAAGATTTTTGTGTCTAAATTATTTTTACCAATAATTTAATAAAGTTACTCGGATCGAATATTGATAAAAGTTCAAATCTATAATAAAAGGATTTGTGTATCTAAAAATTCATATTTGTATTAAAAAAGATTTTTGTGTCTAAATGACTCGAATCGAATCTCGATAAAAGTTCAAATCTATAATAAAAGGATTTGTGTGTCTAAAAATTCATATTTGTAGTAAAAAAGATTTTTGTGTCTAAAGTATTTTTACCAATAATTTAATAAAGTGACTCGGATCGAATATTGATAAAAGTTCAAATCTATAATAAAAGGATTTGTGTATCTAAAAATTCATATTTGTATTAAAAAAGATTTTTGTGTCTAAAATATTTTTACCAATAATTTAATAAAGTGACTCGGATCGAATATTGATAAAAGTTCAAATCTATAATAAAAGGATTTGTGTGTCTAAAAATTCATATTTGTATTAAAAAAGATTTTTATGTCTAAAATATTTTTACCAATAATTTAATAAAGTGACTCGGATCGAATATTGATAAAAGTTCAAATCTATAATAAAAGGATTTGTGTATCTAAAAATTCATATTTGTATTAAAAAAGATTTCTGTGTCTAAATGACTCGAATCGAATCTCGATAAAAGTTCAAATCTATAATAAAAGGATTTGTGTGTGTAAAAATTCATATTTGTATTAAAAAAGATTTTTGTGTCTAAAGTATTTTTACCAATAATTTAATAAAGTGACTCGGATCGAATATTGATAAAAGTTCAAATCTATAATAAAAGGATTTGTGTATCTAAAAATTCATATTTGTATTAAAAAAGATTTTTGTGTCTAAATGACTCGAATCGAATCTTGATAAAAGTTCAAATCTATAATAAAAGGATTTGTGTGTCTAAAAATTCATATTTGTATTAAAAAAGATTTTTGTGTCTAAAATATTTTTACCAATAATTTAATAAAGTGACTCGGATCGAATATTGATAAATGTTCAAATCTATAATAAAAGGATTTGTGTGTCTAAAAATTCATATTTGTATTAAAAAAGATTTTTGTGTCTAAAATATTTTTACCAATAATTTAATAAAGTGACTCGGATCGAATATTGATAAAAGTTGAAATCTATAATAAAAGGATTTGTGTATCTAAAAATTCATATTTCTATTAAAAAAGATTTTTGTGTCTAAAGTATTTTTACCAATAATTTAATAAAGTGACTCGGATCGAATATTGGTAAAATTTCAAATCTATAATAAAAGGATTTGTGTATCTAAAAATTCATATTTGTATTAAAAAAGATTTTTGTGTCTAAATGACTCGAATCGAATCTCGATAAAAGTTTAAATCTATAATAAAAGGATTTGTGTGTCTAAAAATTCATATTTGTATTAAAAAAGATTTTTGTGTCTAAAATATTTTTACTAATAATTTAATAAAGTGACTCGGATCGAATATTGATAAAAGTTCAAATTTATAATAAAAGGATTTGTGTATCTAAAAATTCATATTTGTATTAATAAAGATTTTTGTGTCTAAATGACTCGAATCGAATCTTGATAAAAGTTCAAATCTATAATAAAAGGATTTGTGTATCTAAAAATTCATATTTGTATTAAAAAAGATTTTTATGTCTAAAATATTTTTACCAATAATTTAATAAAGTGACTCGGATCGAATATTGATAAAAGTTCAAATCTATAATAAAAGGATTTGTGTATCTAAAAATTCATATTTGTATTAAAAAAGATTTTTGTGTCTAAATGACTCGAATCGAATCTTGATAAAAGTTCAAATCTATAATAAAAGGATTTGTGTGTCTAAAAATTCATATTTGTATTAAAAAACATTTTTGTGTCTAAAATATTTTTACCAATAATTTAATAAAGTGACTCGGATCGAATATTGATAAAAGTTCAAATCTATAATAAAAGGATTTGTGTGTCTAAAAATTCATATTTGTATTAAAAAAGATTTTTGTGTCTAAAGTATTTTTACCAATAATTTAATAAAGTGACTCGGATCGAATATTGATAAAATTTCAAATCTATAATAAAAGGATTTGTGTATCTAAAAATTCATATTTGTATTAAAAAAGATTTTTGTGTTTAAATGACTCGAATCGAATCTCGATAAAAGTTTAAATCTATAATAAAAGGATTTGTGTGTCTAAAAATTCATATTTGTATTAAAAAAGATTTTTGTGTCTAAAATATTTTTACTAATAATTTAATAAAGTGACTCGGATCGAATATTGATAAAAGTTCAAATCTATAATAAAAGGATTTGTGTATCTAAAAATTCATATTTGTATTAAAAAAGATTTTTGTGTCTAAATGACTCGAATCGAATCTCGATAAAAGTTCAAATCTATAATAAAAGGATTTGTGTGTCTAAAAATTCATATTTGTATTAAAAAAGATTTTTGTGTCTAAAGTATTTTTACCAATAATTTAATAAAGTGACTCGGATCGAATATTGATAAAAGTTCAAATCTATAATAAAAGGATTTGTGTATCTAAAAATTCATATTTGTATTAAAAAAGATTTTTGTGTCTAAATGACTCGAATCGAATCTCGATAAAAGTTCAAATCTATAATAAAAGGATTTGTGTGTCTAAAAATTCATATTTGTATTAAAAAAGATTTTTGTGTCTAAAGTATTTTTACCAATAATTTAATAAAGTGTCTCGGATCGAATATTGATAAAAGTTCAAATCTATAATAAAAGGATTTGTGTATCTAAAAATTCATATTTGTATTAAAAAAGATTTTTGTGTCTAAATGACTCGAATCGAATCTCGATAAAAGTTCAAATCTATAATAAAAGGATTTGTGTGTCTAAAAATTCATATTTGTATTAAAAAAGATTTTTGTGTCTAAAGTATTTTTACCAATAATTTAATAAAGTGACTCGGATCGAATATTGATAAAAGTTCAAATCTATAATAAAAGGATTTGTGTATCTAAAAATTCATATTTGTATTAAAAAAGATTTTTGTGTCTAAAGTATTTTTACCAATAATTTAATAAAGTGACTCGGATCGAATATTGATAAAAGTTCAAATCTATAATAAAAGGATTTGTGTATCTAAAAATTCATATTTGTATTAAAAAAGATTTTTGTGTCTAAAATATTTTTACCAATAATTTAATAAAATGACTCGAATCGAATCTTGATAAAAGTTCAAATCTATAATAAAAGGATTTATGTGTCTAAAAATTCATATTTGTATTAAAAAAGATTTTTGTGTCTAAAATATTTTTACCAATAATTTAATAAAGTGACTCGGATCGAATATTGATAAAAGTTCAAATCTATAATAAAAGGATTTGTGTATCTAAAAATTCATATTTGTATTAAAAAAGATTTTTGTGTCTAAATGACTCGAATCGAATCTCGATAAAAGTTCAAATCTATAATAAAAGGATTTGTGTGTCTAAAAATTCATATTTGTATTAAAAAAGATTTTTGTGTCTAAAGTATTTTTACCAATAATTTAATAAAGTGACTCGGATCGAATATTGATAAAAGTTCAAATCTATAATAAAAGGATTTGTGTATCTAAAAATTCATATTTGTATTAAAAAAGATTTTTGTGTCTAAAATATTTTTACCAATAATTTAATAAAGTGACTCGGATCGAATATTGATAAAAGTTCAAATCTATAATAAAAGGATTTGTGTGTCTAAAAATTCATATTTGTATTAAAAAAGATTTTTATGTCTAAAATATTTTTACCAATAATTTAATAAAGTGACTCGGATCGAATATTGATAAAAGTTCAAATCTATAATAAAAGGATTTGTGTATCTAAAAATTCATATTTGTATTAAAAAAGATTTTTGTGTCTAAATGACTCGAATCGAATCTCGATAAAAGTTCAAATCTATAATAAAAGGATTTGTGTGTCTAAAAATTCATATTTGTATTAAAAAAGATTTTTGTGTCTAAAGTATTTTTACCAATAATTTAATAAAGTGACTCGGATCGAATATTGATAAAAGTTCAAATCTATAATAAAAGGATTTGTGTATCTAAAAATTCATATTTGTATTAAAAAAGATTTTTGTGTCTAAATGACTCGAATCGAATCTTGATAAAAGTTCAAATCTATAATAAAAGGATTTGTGTGTCTAAAAATTCATATTTGTATTAAAAAAGATTTTTGTGTCTAAAATATTTTTACCAATAATTTAATAAAGTGACTCGGATCGAATATTGATAAATGTTCAAATCTATAATAAAAGGATTTGTGTGTCTAAAAATTCATATTTGTATTAAAAAAGATTTTTGTGTCTAAAATATTTTTACCAATAATTTAATAAAGTGACTCGGATCGAATATTGATAAAAGTTCAAATCTATAATAAAAGGATTTGTGTATCTAAAAATTCATATTTGTATTAAAAAAGATTTTTGTGTCTAAAGTATTTTTACCAATAATTTAATAAAGTGACTCGGATCGAATATTGATAAAATTTCAAATCTATAATAAAAGGATTTGTGCATCTAACAATTCATATTTGTATTAAAAAAGATTTTTATGTCTAAAATATTTTTACCAATAATTTAATAAAGTGACTCGGATCGAATATTGATAAAAGTTCAAATCTATAATAAAAGGATTTGTGTATCTAAAAATTCATATTTGTATTAAAAAAGATTTTTGTGTCTAAATGACTCGAATCGAATCTTGATAAAAGTTCAAATCTATAATAAAAGGATTTGTGTGTCTAAAAATTCATATTTGTATTAAAAAAGATTTTTGTGTCTAAAATATTTTTACCAATAATTTAATAAAGTGACTCGGATCGAATATTGATAAAAGTTCAAATCTATAATAAAAGGATTTGTGTGTCTAAAAATTCATATTTGTATTAAAAAAGATTTTTGTGTCTAAAGTATTTTTACCAATAATTTAATAAAGTGACTCGGATCGAATATTGATAAAATTTCAAATCTATAATAAAAGGATTTGTGTATCTAAAAATTCATATTTGTATTAAAAAAGATTTTTGTGTTTAAATGACTCGAATCGAATCTCGATAAAAGTTTAAATCTATAATAAAAGGATTTGTGTGTCTAAAAATTCATATTTGTATTAAAAAAGATTTTTGTGTCTAAAATATTTTTACTAATAATTTAATAAAGTGACTCGGATCGAATATTGATAAAAGTTCAAATCTATAATAAAAGGATTTGTGTATCGAAAAATTCATATTTGTATTAAAAAAGATTTTTGTGTCTAAATGACTCGAATCGAATCTTGATAAAAGTTCAAATCTATAATAAAAGGATTTGTGTGTCTAAAAATTCATATTTGTATTAAAAAAGATTTTTGTGTCTAAAATATTTTTACCAATAATTTAATAAAGTGACTCGGATCGAATATTGATAAATGTTCAAATCTATAATAAAAGGATTTGTGTGTCTAAAAATTCATATTTGTATTAAAAAAGATTTTTGTGTCTAAAATATTTTTACCAATAATTTAATAAAGTGACTCGGATCGAATATTGATAAAAGTTCAAATCTATAATAAAAGGATTTGTGTATCTAAAAATTCATATTTGTATTAAAAAAGATTTTTGTGTCTAAAGTATTTTTACCAATAATTTAATAAAGTGACTCGGATCGAATATTGATAAAATTTCAAATCTATAATAAAAGGATTTGTGTATCTAAAAATTCATATTTGTATTAAAAAAGATTTTTGTGTCTAAATGACTCGAATCGAATCTCGATAAAAGTTTAAATCTATAATAAAAGGATTTGTGTGTCTAAAAATTCATATTTGTATTAAAAAAGATTTTTGTGTCTAAAATATTTTTACTAATAATTTAATAAAGTGACTCGGATCGAATATTGATAAAAGTTCAAATTTATAATAAAAGGATTTGTGTATCTAAAAATTCATATTTGTATTAAAAAAGATTTTTGTGTCTAAATGACTCGAATCGAATCTTGATAAAAGTTCAAATCTATAATAAAAGGATTTGTGTGTCTAAAAATTCATATTTGTATTAAAAAAATTTTTGTGTCTAAAATATTTTTACCAATAATTTAATAAAGTGACTCGGATCGAATATTGATAAAAGTTCAAATCTATAATAAAAGGATTTGTGTGTCTAAAAATTCATATTTGTATTAAAAAAGATTTTTGTGTCTAAAGTATTTTTACGAATAATTTAATAAAGTGACTCGGATCGAATATTGATAAAATTTCAAATCTATAATAAAAGGATTTGTGTATCTAAAAATTCATATTTGTATTAAAAAAGATTTTTGTGTTTAAATGACTCGAATCGAATCTCGATAAAAGTTTAAATCTATAATAAAAGGATTTGTGTGTCTAAAAATTCATATTTGTATTAAAAAAGATTTTTGTGTCTAAAACATTTTTACTAATAATTTAATAAAGTGACTCGGATCGAATATTGATAAAAGTTCAAATCTATAATAAAAGGATTTGTGTATCTAAAAATTCATATTTGTATTAAAAAAGATTTTTGTGTCTAAATGACTCGAATCGAATCTTGATAAAAGTTCAAATCTATAATAAAAGGATTTGTGTGTCTAAAAATTCATATTTGTTTTAAAAAAGATTTTTGTGTCTAAAATATTTTTAGTAATAATTTAATAAAGTGACTCGGATCGAAATCTATAATAAAAGGATTTGTGTATCTAAAAATTCATATTTGTATTAAAAAAGATTTTTGTGTCTAAATGACTCGAATCGAATCTTGATAAAAGTTCAAATCTATAATAAAAGGATTTGTGTGTCTAAAAATTCATATTTGTATTAAAAAAGATTTTTGTGTCTAAAATATTTTTACTAATAATTTAATAAAGTGACTCGGATCGAATATTGATGAAAGTTCAAATCTATAATAAAAGGATTTGTGTATCTAAAAATTCATATTTGTTTTAAAAAAGATTTTTGTGTCTAAAGTATTTTTACCAATAATTTAATAAAGTGACTCGGATCGAATATTGATAAAAGTTCAAATCTATAATAAAAGGATTTGTGTATCTAAAAATTCATATTTGTATTAAAAAAGATTTTTGGGTCTAAATGACTCGAATCGAATCTCGATAAAAGTTCAAATCTATAATAAAAGGATTTATGTGTCTAAAAATTCATATTTGTATTAAAAAAGATTTTTGTGTCTAAAGTATTTTTACCAATAATTTAAGAAAGTGACTCGGATCGAATATTGATAAAAGTTCAAATCTATAATAAAAGGATTTGTGTATCTAAAAATTCATATTTGTATTAAAAAAGATTTTTGTGTCTAAATGACGCGAATCGAATCTTGATAAAAGTTCAAATCTATAATAAAAGGATTTGTGTGTCTAAAAATTCATATTTGTATTAAAAAAGATTTTTGTGTCTAAAATATTTTTACCAATAATTTAATAAAGTGACTCGGATCGAATATTGATAAAAGTTCAAATCTATAATAAAAGGATTTGTGTGTCTAAAAATTCATATTTATATTAAAAAAGATTTTTGTGTCTAAAATATTTTTACCAATAATTTAATAAAGTGACTCGGATCGAATATTGATAAAAGTTCAAATCCATAATAAAAGGATTTGTGTATCTAAAAATTCATATTTGTATTAAAAAAGATTTTTGTGTCTAAAGTATTTTTACCAATAATTTAATAAAGTGACTCGGATCGAATATTGATAAAATTTCAAATCTATAATAAAAGGATTTGTGTATCTAAAAATTCATATTTGTATTAAAAAAAATTTTCGTGTCTAAATGACTCGAATCGAATCTCGATAAAAGTTTAAATCTATAATAAAAGGATTTGTGTGTCTAAAAATTCATATTTGTATTAAAAAAGATTTCTGTGTCTAAAATATTTTTACTAATAATTTAATAAAGTGACTCGGATCGAATATTGATAAAAGTTCATATTTATAATAAAAGGTTTTGTGTATCTAAAAATTCATATTTGTATTAAAAAAGATTTTTGTGTCTAAATGACTCGAATCGAATCTTGATAAAAGTTCAAATCTATAATAAAAGGATTTGTGTATCTAAAAATTCATATTTGTATTAAAAAAGATTTTTATGTCTAAAATATTTTTACCAATAATTTAATAAAGTGACTCGGATCGAATATTGATAAAAGTTCAAATCTATAATTAAAGGATTTGTGTATCTAAAAATTCATATTTGTATTAAAAAAGATTTTTGTGTCTAAATGACTCGAATCGAATCTCGATAAAAGTTCAAATCTATAATAAAAGGATTTGTGTGTCTAAAAATTCATATTTGTATTAAAAAAGATTTTTGTGTCTAAAATATTTTTACTAATAATTTAATAAAGTGACTCTTATCGAATATTGATAAAAGTTCAAATTTATAATAAAAGGATTTGTGTATCTAAAAATTCATATTTGTATTAAAAAAGATTTGTGTGTCTAAATGATTCGAATCGAATCTTGATAAAAGTTCAAATCTATAATAAAAGGATTTGTGTATCTAAAAATTCATATTTGTATTAAAAAAGATTTTTATGTCTAAAATATTTTTACCAATAATTTAATAAAGTGACTCGGATCGAATATTGATAAAAGTTCAAATCTATAATAAATGGATTTGTGTATCTAAATATTCATATTTGTATTAAAAAAGATTTTTGTGTCTAAATGACTCGAATCGAATCTTGATAAAAGTTCAAATCTATAATAAAAGGATTTGTGTGTCTAAAAATTCATATTTGTATTAAAAAAGATTTTTGTGTCTAAAATATTTTTACCAATAATTTAATAAAGTGACTCGGATCGAATATTGATAAAAGTTCAAATCTATAATAAAAGGATGTGTGTCTAAAAATTCATATTTGTATTAAAAAAGATTTTTGTGTCTAAAATATTTTTACCAATAATTTAATAAAGTGACTCGGATCGAATATTGATAAAAGTTCAAATCTATAATAAAAGGATTTGTGTATCTAAAAATTCATATTTGTATTAAAAAAGATTTTTGTGTCTAAAGTATTTTTACTAATAATTTAATAAAGTGACTCGAATCGAATCTTGATAAAAGTTCAAATCTATAATAAAAGGATTTGTGTGTTTAAAAATTCATATTTGTATTAAAAAGGATTTTTGCGTCTGAAGTATTTTTACCAATAATTTAATAAAGTGACTCGGATCGAATCTTGATAAAAGTTCAAATCTATAATAAAAGGATTTGTGTGTCTAAAAATTCATATTTGTATTAAAAAAGATTTTTGTGTCTAAAATATTTTTACTAATAATTTAATAAAGTGACTCGGATCGAATCTTGATAAAAGTTCAAATCTATAAAAAAGGATTTGTGTGTCTAAAAATTCATATTTGTATTAAAAAAGATTTTTGTGTCTAAAATATTTTTACTAATAATTTAATAAAGTGACTCGGATCGAATATTGATAAAAGTTCAAATCTATAATAAAAGGATTTGTGTATCTAAAAATTCATATTTGTATTAAAAAAGATTTTTGTGTCTAAATGACTCGAATCGAATCTTGATAAAAGTTCAAATCTATAATAAAAGGATTTGTGTGTCTAAAAATTCATATTTGTATTAAAAAAGATTTTTGTGTCTAAAATATTTTTACCAATAATTTAATAAAGTGACTCGGATCGAATATTGATAAAAGTTCAAATCTATAATAAAAGGATTTGTGTGTCTAAAAATTCATATTTGTATTAAAAAAGATTTTTGTGTCTAAAGTATTTTTACCAATAATTTAATAAAGTGACTCGGATCGAATATTGATAAAATTTCAAATCTATAATAAAAGGATTTGTGTATCTAAAAATTCATATTTGTATTAAAAAAGATTTTTGTGTTTAAATGACTCGAATCGAATCTCGATAAAAGTTTAAATCTATAATAAAAGGATTTGTGTGTCTAAAAATTCATATTTGTATTAAAATGATTTTTGTGTCTAAAATATTTTTACTAATAATTTAATAAAGTGACTCGGATCGAATATTGATAAAAGTTCAAATCTATAATAAAAGGATTTGTGTATCTAAAAATTCATATTTGTATTAAAAAAGATTTTTGTGTCTAAATGACTCGAATCGAATCTTGATAAAAGTTCAAATCTATAATAAAAGGATTTGTGTGTCTAAAAATTCATATTTGTTTTAAAAAAGATTTTTGTGTCTAAAATATTTTTAGTAATAATTTAATAAAGTGACTCGGATCGAATATTGATAAAAGTTCAAATCTATAATAAAAGGATTTGTGTATCTAAAAATTCATATTTGTATTAAAAAAGATTTCTGTGTCTAAATGACTCGAATCGAATCTTGATAAAAGTTCAAATCTATAATAAAAAAAAGATTTGTGTGTCTAAAAATTCATATTTGTATTAAAAAAGATTTTTGTGTCTAAAATATTTTTACTAATAATTTAATAAAGTGACTCGGATCGAATATTGATGAAAGTTCAAATCTATAATAAAAGGATTTGTGTATCTAAAAATTCATATTTGTTTTAAAAAAGATTTTTGTGTCTAAAGTATTTTTACCAATAATTTAATAAAGTGACTCGGATCGAATATTGATAAAAGTTCAAATCTATAATAAAAGGATTTGTGTATCTAAAAATTCATATTTGTATTAAAAAAGATTTTTGTGTCTAAATGACTCGAATCGAATCTCGATAAAAGTTCAAAACTATAATAAAAGGATTTGTGTGTCTAAAAATTCATATTTGTATTAAAAAAATTTTTGTGTCTAAAGTATTTTTACCAATAATTTAAGAAAGTGACTCGGATCGAATATTGATAAAAGTTCAAATCTATAATAAAAGGATTTGTGTATCTAAAAATTCATATTTGTATTAAAAAAGATTTTTGTGTCTAAATGACTCGAATCGAATCTTGATAAAAGTTCAAATCTATAATAAAAGGATTTGTGTGTCTAAAAATTCATATTTGTATTAAAAAAGATTTTTGTGTCTAAAATATTTTTACCAATAATTTAATAAAGTGACTCGGATCGAATATTGATAAAAGTTCAAATCTATAATAAAAGGATTTGTGTGTCTAAAAATTCATATTTATATTAAAAAAGATTTTTGTGTCTAAAATATTTTTACCAATAATTTAATAAAGTGACTCGGATCGAATATTGATAAAAGTTCAAATCTATAATAAAAGGATTTGTGTATCTAAAAATTCATATTTGTAATAAAAAAGATTTTTGTGTCTAAAGTATTTTTACCAATAATTTAATAAAGTGACTCGGATCGAATATTGATAAAATTTCAAATCTATAATAAAAGGATTTGTGTATCTAAAAATTCATATTTGTATTAAAAAAAATTTTTGTGTCTAAATGACTCGAATCGAATCTCGATAAAAGTTTAAATCTATAATAAAAGGATTTGTGTGTCTAAAAATTCATATTTGTATTAAAAAAGATTTCTGTGTCTAAAATATTTTTACTAATAATTTAATAAAGTGACTCGGATCGAATATTGATAAAAGTTCAAATTTATAATAAAAGGATTTGTGTATCTAAAAATTCATATTTGTATTAAAAAAGATTTTTGTGTCTAAATGACTCGAATCGAATCTTGATAAAAGTTCAAATCTATAATAAAAGGATTTGTGTATCTAAAAATTCATATTTGTATTAAAAAAGATTTTTATGTCTAAAATATTTTTACCAATAATTTAATAAAGTGACTCGGATCGAATATTGATAAAAGTTCAAATCTATAATAAAAGAATTTGTGTATCTAAAAATTCATATTTGTATTAAAAAAGATTTTTGTGTCTAAATGACTCGAATCGAATTTCGATAAAAGTTCAAATCTATAATAAAAGGATTTGTGTGTCTAAAAATTCATATTTGTATTAAAAAAGATTTTTGTGTCTAAAATATTTTTACTAATAATTTAATAAAGTGACTCGGATCGAATATTGATAAAAGTTCAAATTTATAATAAAAGGATTTGTGTATCTAAAAATTCATATTTGTATTAAAAAAGATTTGTGTGTCTAAATGACTCGAATCGAATCTTGATAAAAGTTCAAATCTATAATAAAAGGATTTGTGTATCTAAAAATTCATATTTGTATTAAAAAAGATTTTTATGTCTAAAATATTTTTACCAATAATTTAATAAAGTGACTCGAATCGAATATTGATAAAAGTTCAAATCTATAATAAAAGGATTTGTGTATCTAAAAATTCATATTTGTATTAAAAAAGATTTTTGTGTCTAAAGTATTTTTACTAATAATTTATTAAAGTGACTCGAATCGAATCTTGATAAAAGTTCAAATCTATAATAAAAGGATTTGTGTGTTTAAAAATTCATATTTGTATTAAAAAGGATTTTTGCGTCTGAAGTATTTTTACCAATAATTTAATAAAGTGACTCGGATCGAATCTTGATAAAAGTTCAAATCTATAATAAAAGGATTTGTGTGTCTAAAAATTCATATTTGTATTAAAAAAGATTTTTGTGTCTAAAATATTTTTACTAATAATTTAATAAAGTGACTCGGATCGAATCTTGATAAAAGTTCAAATCTATAAAAAAGGATTTGTGTGTCTAAAAATTCATATTTGTATTAAAAAAGATTTTTGTGTCTAAAATATTTTTACTAATAATTTAATAAAGTGACTCGGATCGAATATTGATAAAAGTTCAAATCTATAATAAAAGGATTTGTGTATCTAAAAATTCATATTTGTATTAAAAAAGATTTTTGTGTCTAAATGACTCGAATCGAATCTTGATAAAAGTTCAAATCTATAATAAAAGGATTTGTGTGTCTAAAAATTCATATTTGTATTAAAAAAGATTTTTGTGTCTAAAATATTTTTACCAATAATTTAATAAAGTGACTCGGATCGAATATTGATAAAAGTTCAAATCTATAATAAAAGGATTTGTGTGTCTAAAAATTCATATTTGTATTAAAAAAGATTTTTGTGTCTAAAGTATTTTTACCAATAATTTAATAAAGTGACTCGGATCGAATATTGATAAAATTTCAAATCTATAATAAAAGGATTTGTGTATCTAAAAATTCATATTTGTATTAAAAAAGATTTTTGTGTTTAAATGACTCGAATCGAATCTCGATAAAAGTTTAAATCTATAATAAAAGGATTTGTGTGTCTAAAAATTCATATTTGTATTAAAATGATTTTTGTGTCTAAAATATTTTTACTAATAATTTAATAAAGTGACTCGGATCGAATATTGATAAAAGTTCAAATCTATAATAAAAGGATTTGTGTATCTAAAAATTCATATTTGTATTAAAAAAGATTTTTGTGTCTAAATGACTCGAATCGAATCTTGATAAAAGTTCAAATCTATAATAAAAGGATTTGTGTGTCTAAAAATTCATATTTGTTTTAAAAAAGATTTTTGTGTCTAAAATATTTTTAGTAATAATTTAATAAAGTGACTCGGATCGAATATTGATAAAAGTTCAAATCTATAATAAAAGGATTTGTGTATCTAAAAATTCATATTTGTATTAAAAAAGATTTCTGTGTCTAAATGACTCGAATCGAATCTTGATAAAAGTTCAAATCTATAATAAAAAAAAGATTTGTGTGTCTAAAAATTCATATTTGTATTAAAAAAGATTTTTGTGTCTAAAATATTTTTACTAATAATTTAATAAAGTGACTCGGATCGAATATTGATGAAAGTTCAAATCTATAATAAAAGGATTTGTGTATCTAAAAATTCATATTTGTTTTAAAAAAGATTTTTGTGTCTAAAGTATTTTTACCAATAATTTAATAAAGTGACTCGGATCGAATATTGATAAAAGTTCAAATCTATAATAAAAGGATTTGTGTATCTAAAAATTCATATTTGTATTAAAAAAGATTTTTGTGTCTAAATGACTCGAATCGAATCTCGATAAAAGTTCAAAACTATAATAAAAGGATTTGTGTGTCTAAAAATTCATATTTGTATTAAAAAAATTTTTGTGTCTAAAGTATTTTTACCAATAATTTAAGAAAGTGACTCGGATCGAATATTGATAAAAGTTCAAATCTATAATAAAAGGATTTGTGTATCTAAAAATTCATATTTGTATTAAAAAAGATTTTTGTGTCTAAATGACTCGAATCGAATCTTGATAAAAGTTCAAATCTATAATAAAAGGATTTGTGTGTCTAAAAATTCATATTTGTATTAAAAAAGATTTTTGTGTCTAAAATATTTTTACCAATAATTTAATAAAGTGACTCGGATCGAATATTGATAAAAGTTCAAATCTATAATAAAAGGATTTGTGTGTCTAAAAATTCATATTTATATTAAAAAAGATTTTTGTGTCTAAAATATTTTTACCAATAATTTAATAAAGTGACTCGGATCGAATATTGATAAAAGTTCAAATCTATAATAAAAGGATTTGTGTATCTAAAAATTCATATTTGTAATAAAAAAGATTTTTGTGTCTAAAGTATTTTTACCAATAATTTAATAAAGTGACTCGGATCGAATATTGATAAAATTTCAAATCTATAATAAAAGGATTTGTGTATCTAAAAATTCATATTTGTATTAAAAAAAATTTTTGTGTCTAAATGACTCGAATCGAATCTCGATAAAAGTTTAAATCTATAATAAAAGGATTTGTGTGTCTAAAAATTCATATTTGTATTAAAAAAGATTTCTGTGTCTAAAATATTTTTACTAATAATTTAATAAAGTGACTCGGATCGAATATTGATAAAAGTTCAAATTTATAATAAAAGGATTTGTGTATCTAAAAATTCATATTTGTATTAAAAAAGATTTTTGTGTCTAAATGACTCGAATCGAATCTTGATAAAAGTTCAAATCTATAATAAAAGGATTTGTGTATCTAAAAATTCATATTTGTATTAAAAAAGATTTTTATGTCTAAAATATTTTTACCAATAATTTAATAAAGTGACTCGGATCGAATATTGATAAAAGTTCAAATCTATAATAAAAGAATTTGTGTATCTAAAAATTCATATTTGTATTAAAAAAGATTTTTGTGTCTAAATGACTCGAATCGAATTTCGATAAAAGTTCAAATCTATAATAAAAGGATTTGTGTGTCTAAAAATTCATATTTGTATTAAAAAAGATTTTTGTGTCTAAAATATTTTTACTAATAATTTAATAAAGTGACTCGGATCGAATATTGATAAAAGTTCAAATTTATAATAAAAGGATTTGTGTATCTAAAAATTCATATTTGTATTAAAAAAGATTTGTGTGTCTAAATGACTCGAATCGAATCTTGATAAAAGTTCAAATCTATAATAAAAGGATTTGTGTATCTAAAAATTCATATTTGTATTAAAAAAGATTTTTATGTCTAAAATATTTTTACCAATAATTTAATAAAGTGACTCGGATCGAATATTGATAAAAGTTCAAATCTATAATAAAAGGATTTGTGTATCTAAAAATTCATATTTGTATTAAAAAAGATTTTTGTGTCTAAATGACTCGAATCGAATCTTGATAAAAGTTCAAATCTATAATAAAAGGATTTGTGTGTCTAAAAATTCATATTTGTATTAAAAAAGATTTTTGTGTCTAAAATATTTTTACCAATAATTTAATAAAGTGACTCGGATCGAATATTGATAAAAGTTCAAATCTATAATAAAAGGATGTGTGTGTCTAAAAATTCATATTTGTATTAAAAAAGATTTTTGTGTCTAAAATATTTTTACCAATAATTTAATAAAGTGACTCGGATCGAATATTGATAAAAGTTCAAATCTATAATAAAAGGATTTGTGTATCTAAAAATTCATATTTGTATTAAAAAAGATTTTTGTGTCTAAATGACTCGAATCGAATCTTGATAAAAGTTCAAATCTATAATAAAAGGGTTTGTGTATCTAAAAATTCATATTTGTATTAAAAAAGATTTTTGTGTCTAAATGACTCGAATCGAATCTTGATAAAAGTTCAAATCTATAATAAAAGGATTTGTGTATCTAAAAATTCATATTTGTATTAAAAAAGATTTTTATGTCTAAAATATTTTTACCAATAATTTAATAAAGTGACTCGGATCGAATATTGATAAAAGTTCAAATCTATAATAAAAGAATTTGTGTATCTAAAAATTCATATTTGTATTAAAAAAGATTTTTGTGTCTAAATGACTCGAATCGAATTTCGATAAAAGTTCAAATCTATAATAAAAGGATTTGTGTGTTTAAAAATTCATATTTGTATTAAAAAGGATTTTTGCGTCTGAAGAATTTTTACCAATAATTTAATAAAGTGACTCGGATCGAATATTGATAAAAGTTCAAATCTATAATAAAAGGATTTGTGTATCTAAAAATTCATATTTGTATTAAAAAAGATTTTTGTGTCTAAAGTATTTTTACCAATAATGTAATAAAGTGACTCGGATCGAATATTGATAAAAGTTCAAATCTATAATAAAAGGATTTGTGTATCTAAAAATTCATATTTGTATTAAAAAAGATTTTTGTGTCTAAATGACTCGAATCGAATATTGATAAAAGTTCAAATCTATAATAAAAGGATTAGTGTATCTAAAAATTCATATTTGTATTAAAAAAGATTTTTGTGTCTAAAGTATTTTTACCAATAATTTAATAAAGTGACTCGGATCGAATATTGATAAAAGTTCAAATCTATAATAAAAGGATTTGTGTATCTAAAAATTCATATTTGTATTAAAAAAGATTTTTGTGTCTAAATGAATCGAATCGAATCTTGATAAAAGTTCAAATCTATAATAAAAGGATTTGTGTGTTTAAAAATTCATATTTGTATTAAAAAGGATTTTTGCGTCTGAAGAATTTTTACCAATAATTTAATAAAGTGACTCGGATCGAATCTTGATAAAAGTTCAAATCTACAATAAAAGGATTTGTGTGTCTAAAAATTCATATTTGTATTAAAAAAGATTTTTGTGTCTAAAATATTTTTACTAATAATTTAATAAAGTGACTCGGATCGAATATTGATAAAAGTTCAAATCTATAATAAAAGGATTTGTGTGTCTAAAAATTCATATTTGTATTAAAAAAGATTTTTGTGTCTAAAATATTTTTACTAATAATTTAATAAAGTGACTCGGATCGAATATTGATAAAAGTTCAAATCTATAATACAAGGATTTGTGTATCTAAAAATTCATATTTGTACTAAAAAAGATTTTTGGGTCTAAAGTATTTTTACCAATAATTTAATAAAGTGACTCGGATCGAATATTGATAAAACTTCAAATCTATAATAAAAGGATTTGTGTATCTAAAAATTCATATTTGTATTAAAAAAGATTTTTGTGTCTAAATGACTCGAATCGAATCTTGATAAAAGTTCAAATCTATAATAAAAGGATTTGTGTGTCTAAAAATTCATATTTGTATTAAAAAAGATTTTTGTGTCTAAAGTATTTTTACCAATAATTTAATAAAGTGACTCGGATCGAATATTGATAAAAGTTCAAATCTATAATAAAAGGGTTTGTGTATCTAAAAATTCATATTTGTATTAAAAAAGATTTTTGTGTCTAAATGACTCGAATCGAATCTTGATAAAAGTTCAAATCTATAATAAAAGGATTAGTGTATCTAAAAATTCATATTTGTATTAAAAAAGATTTTTGTGTCTAAAGTATTTTTACCAATAATTTAATAAAGTGACTCGGATCGAATATTGATAAAAGTTCAAATCTATAATAAAAGGATTTGTGTATCTAAAAATTCATATTTGTATTAAAAAAGATTTTTGTGTCTAAAGTATTTTTACCAATAATGTAATAAAGTGACTCGGATCGAATATTGATAAAAGTTCAAATCTATAATAAAAGGATTTGTGTATCTAAAAATTCATATTTGTATTAAAAAAGATTTTTGTGTCTAAATGACTCGAATCGAATCTTGATAAAAGTTCAAATCTATAATAAAAGGATTAGTGTATCTAAAAATTCATATTTGTATTAAAAAAGATTTTTGTGTCTAAAGTATTTTTACCAATAATGTAATAAAGTGACTCGGATCGAATATTGATAAAAGTTCAAATCTATAATAAAAGGATTTGTGTATCTAAAAATTCATATTTGTATTAAAAAAGATTTTTGTGTCTAAATGACTCGAATCGAATCTTGATAAAAGTTCAAATCTATAATAAAAGGGTTTGTGTATCTAAAAATTCATATTTGTATTAAAAAAGATTTTTGTGTCTAAATGACTCGAATCGAATCTT
This sequence comes from Dioctria rufipes, assembly GCA_963924295.1. NCBI lineage: Eukaryota > Metazoa > Arthropoda > Insecta > Diptera > Asilidae > Dioctria > Dioctria rufipes. The sequence goes on from OZ002742.1 coordinate 87,933,382, forward strand.
GATAAAAGTTCAAATCTATAATAAAAGGATTAGTGTATCTAAAAATTCATATTTGTATTAAAAAAGATTTTTGTGTCTAAAGTATTTTTACCAATAATGTAATAAAGTGACTCGGATCGAATATTGATAAAAGTTCAAATCTATAATAAAAGGATTTGTGTATCTAAAAATTCATATTTGTATTAAAAAAGATTTTTGTGTCTAAATGACTCGAATCGAATCTTGATAAAAGTTCAAATCTATAATAAAAGGATTAGTGTATCTAAAAATTCATATTTGTATTAAAAAAGATTTTTGTGTCTAAAGTATTTTTACCAATAATTTAATAAAGTGACTCGGATCGAATATTGATAAAAGTTCAAATCTATAATAAAAGGATTTGTGTATCTAAAAATTCATATTTGTATTAAAAAAGATTTTTGTGTCTAAATGAATCGAATCGAATCTTGATAAAAGTTCAAATCTATAATAAAAGGATTTGTGTGTTTAAAAATTCATATTTGTATTAAAAAGGATTTTTGCGTCTGAAGAATTTTTACCAATAATTTAATAAAGTGACTCGGATCGAATCTTGATAAAAGTTCAAATCTATAATAAAAGGATTTGTGTGTCTAAAAATTCATATTTGTATTAAAAAAGATTTTTGTGTCTAAAATATTTTTACTAATAATTTAATAAAGTGACTCGGATCGAATCTTGATAAAAGTTCAAATCTATAATAAAAGGATTTGTGTGTCTAAAAATTCATATTTGTATTAAAAAAGATTTTTGTGTCTAAAATATTTTTACTAATAATTTAATAAAGTGACTCGGATCGAATATTGATAAAAGTTCAAATCTATAATAAAAGGATTTGTGTGTCTAAAAATTCATATTTGTATTAAAAAAGATTTTTGTGTCTAAAATATTTTTACCAATAATTTAATAAAGTGACTCGGATCGAATATTGATAAAAGTTCAAATCTATAATAAAAGGATGTGTGTGTCTAAAAATTCATATTTGTATTAAAAAAGATTTTTGTGTCTAAAATATTTTTACCAATAATTTAATAAAGTGACTCGGATCGAATATTGATAAAAGTTCAAATCTATAATAAAAGGATTTGTGTATCTAAAAATTCATATTTGTATTAAAAAAGATTTTTGTGTCTAAATGACTCGAATCGAATCTTGATAAAAGTTCAAATCTATAATAAAAGGGTTTGTGTATCTAAAAATTCATATTTGTATTAAAAAAGATTTTTGTGTCTAAATGACTCGAATCGAATCTTGATAAAAGTTCAAATCTATAATAAAAGGATTAGTGTATCTAAAAATTCATATTTGTATTAAAAAAGATTTTTGTGTCTAAAGTATTTTTACCAATAATGTAATAAAGTGACTCGGATCGAATATTGATAAAAGTTCAAATCTATAATAAAAGGATTTGTGTATCTAAAAATTCATATTTGTATTAAAAAAGATTTTTGTGTCTAAATGACTCGAATCGAATCTTGATAAAAGTTCAAATCTATAATAAAAGGATTAGTGTATCTAAAAATTCATATTTGTATTAAAAAAGATTTTTGTGTCTAAAGTATTTTTACCAATAATTTAATAAAGTGACTCGGATCGAATATTGATAAAAGTTCAAATCTATAATAAAAGGATTTGTGTATCTAAAAATTCATATTTGTATTAAAAAAGATTTTTGTGTCTAAATGAATCGAATCGAATCTTGATAAAAGTTCAAATCTATAATAAAAGGATTTGTGTGTTTAAAAATTCATATTTGTATTAAAAAGGATTTTTGCGTCTGAAGAATTTTTACCAATAATTTAATAAAGTGACTCGGATCGAATCTTGATAAAAGTTCAAATCTATAATAAAAGGATTTGTGTGTCTAAAAATTCATATTTGTATTAAAAAAGATTTTTGTGTCTAAAATATTTTTACTAATAATTTAATAAAGTGACTCGGATCGAATATTGATAAAAGTTCAAATCTATAATAAAAGGATTTGTGTGTCTAAAAATTCATATTTGTATTAAAAAAGATTTTTGTGTCTAAAATATTTTTACTAATAATTTAATAAAGTGACTCGGATCGAATATTGATAAAAGTTCAAATCTATAATACAAGGATTTGTGTATCTAAAAATTCATATTTGTACTAAAAAAGATTTTTGGGTCTAAAGTATTTTTACCAATAATTTAATAAAGTGACTCGGATCGAATATTGATAAAACTTCAAATCTATAATAAAAGGATTTGTGTATCTAAAAATTCATATTTGTATTAAAAAAGATTTTTGTGTCTAAATGACTCGAATCGAATCTTGATAAAAGTTCAAATCTATAATAAAAGGATTTGTGTGTCTAAAAATTCATATTTGTATTAAAAAAGATTTTTGTGTCTAAAGTATTTTTACCAATAATTTAATAAAGTGACTCGGATCGAATATTGATAAAAGTTCAAATCTATAATAAAAGGATTTGTGTATCTAAAAATTCATATTTGTATTAAAAAAGATTTTTGTGTCTAAAGTATTTTTACCAATAATTTAATAAAGTGACTCGGATCGAATATTGATAAAAGTTCAAATCTATAATAAAAGGATTTGTGTATCTAAAAATTCATATTTGTATTAAAAAAGATTTTTGTGTCTAAAGTATTTTTACCAATAATTTAATAAAGTGACTCGGATCGAATATTGATAAAAGTTCAAATCTATAATAAAAGGATTTGTGTGTCTAAAAATTCATATTTGTATTAAAAAAGATTTTTGTGTCTAAAGTATTTTTACCAATAATTTAATAAAGTGACTCGGATCGAATATTGATAAAAGTTCAAATCTATAATAAAAGGATTTGTGTATCTAAAAATTCATATTTGTATTAAAAAAGATTTTTGTGTCTAAATGACTCGAATCGAATCTCGATAAAAGTTCAAATCTATAATAAAAGGATTTGTGTGTCTAAAAATTCATATTTGTATTAAAAAAGATTTTTGTGTCTAAAGTATTTTTACCAATAATTTAATACAGTGACTCGGATCGAATATTGATAAAAATTCAAATCTATAATAAAAGGATTGGTGTATCTAAAAATTCATATTTGTATTAAAAAAAATTTTTGTGTCTAAATGACTCGAATCGAATCTTGATAAAAGTTCAAATCTATAATAAAAGGATTTGTGTGTCTAAAAATTGATATTTGTATTAAAAAAATTTTTGTGTCTAAAGTATTTTTACCAATAATTTAATAAAGTGACTCGGATCGAATATTGATAAAAGTTCAAATCTATAATAAAAGGATTTGTGTATCTAAAAATTCATATTTGTATTAAAAAAGATTTTTGTGTCTAAATGACTCGAATCGAACCTCGATAAAAGTTCAAATCTATAATAAAAGGATTTGTGTGTCTAAAAATTCATATTTGTATTAAAAAAGATTTTTGTGTCTAAAGTATTTTTACCAATAATTTAATAAAGTGACTCGGATCGAATATTGATAAAAGTTCAAATCTATAATAAAAGGATTTGTGTATCTAAAAATTCATATTTGTATTAAAAAAGATTTTTGTGTCTAAATGACTCGAATCGAATCTTGATAAAAGTTCAAATCTATAATAAAAGGATTTGTGTGTCTAAAAATTCATATTTGTATTAAAAAAGATTTTTGTGTCTAAAGTATTTTTACCAATAATTTAATAAAGTGACTCGGATCGAATATTGATAAAAGTTCAAATCTATAATAAAAGGATTTGTGTATCTAAAAATTCATATTTGTATTAAAAAAGATTTTTGTGTCTAAATGAATCGAATCGAATCTTGATAAAAGTTCAAATCTATAATAAAAGGATTTGTGTGTTTAAAAATTCATATTTGTATTAAAAAGGATTTTTGCGTCTGAAGAATTTTTACCAATAATTTAATAAAGTGACTCGGATCGAATCTTGATAAAAGTTCAAATCTATAATAAAAGGATTTGTGTGTCTAAAAATTCATATTTGTATTAAAAAAGATTTTTGTGTCTAAAATATTTTTACTAATAATTTAATAAAGTGACTCGGATCGAATATTGATAAAAGTTCAAATCTATAATAAAAGGATTTGTGTGTCTAAAAATTCATATTTGTATTAAAAAAGATTTTTGTGTCTAAAATATTTTTACTAATAATTTAATAAAGTGACTCGGATCGAATATTGATAAAAGTTCAAATCTATAATACAAGGATTTGTGTATCTAAAAATTCATATTTGTACTAAAAAAGATTTTTGGGTCTAAAGTATTTTTACCAATAATTTAATAAAGTGACTCGGATCGAATATTGATAAAACTTCAAATCTATAATAAAAGGATTTGTGTATCTAAAAATTCATATTTGTATTAAAAAAGATTTTTGTGTCTAAATGACTCGAATCGAATCTTGATAAAAGTTCAAATCTATAATAAAAGGATTTGTGTGTCTAAAAATTCATATTTGTATTAAAAAAGATTTTTGTGTCTAAAGTATTTTTACCAATAATTTAATAAAGTGACTCGGATCGAATATTGATAAAAGTTCAAATCTATAATAAAAGGATTTGTGTATCTAAAAATTCATATTTGTATTAAAAAAGATTTTTGTGTCTAAAGTATTTTTACCAATAATTTAATAAAGTGACTCGGATCGAATATTGATAAAAGTTCAAATCTATAATAAAAGGATTTGTGTATCTAAAAATTCATATTTGTATTAAAAAAGATTTTTGTGTCTAAAGTATTTTTACCAATAATTTAATAAAGTGACTAGGATCGAATATTGATAAAAGTTCAAATCTATAATAAAAGGATTTGTGTATCTAAAAATTCATATTTGTATTAAAAAAGATTTTTGTGTCTAAATGACTCGAATCGAATCTCGATAAAAGTTCAAATCTATAATAAAAGGATTTGTGTGTCTAAAAATTCATATTTGTATTAAAAAAGATTTTTGTGTCTAAAGTATTTTTACCAATAATTTAATAAAGTGACTCGGATCGAATATTGATAAAAGTTCAAATCTATAATAAAAGGATTTGTGTATCTAAAAATTCATATTTGTATTAAAAAAGATTCTTGTGTCTAAATGTCTCGAATCGAATCTCGATAAAAGTTCAAATCTATAATAAAAGGATTTGTGTGTCTAAAAATTCATATTTGTATTAAAAAAGATTTTTGTGTCTAAAGTATTTTTACCAATAATTTAATAAAGTGACTCGGATCGAATATTGATAAAAGTTCAAATCTATAATAAAAGGATTTGTGTATCTAAAAATTCATATTTGTATTAAAAAAGATTTTTGTGTCTAAATGACTCGAATCGAATCTCGATAAAAGTTCAAATCTATAATAAAAGGATTTGTGTGTCTAAAAATTCATATTTGTATTAAAAAAGATTTTTGTGTCTAAAGTATTTTTACCAATAATTTAATACAGTGACTCGGATCGAATATTGATAAAAGTTCAAATCTATAATAAAAGGATTGGTGTATCTAAAAATTCATATTTGTATTAAAAAAAATTTTTGTGTCTAAATGACTCGAATCGAATCTTGATAAAAGTTCAAATCTATAATAAAAGGATTTGTGTGTCTAAAAATTGATATTTGTATTAAAAAAATTTTTGTGTCTAAAGTATTTTTACCAATAATTTAATAAAGTGACTCGGATCGAATATTGATAAAAGTTCAAATCTATAATAAAAGGATTTGTGTATCTAAAAATTCATATTTGTATTAAAAAAGATTTTTGTGTCTAAATGACTCGAATCGAACCTCGATAAAAGTTCAAATCTATAATAAAAGGATTTGTGTGTCTAAAAATTCATATTTGTATTAAAAAAGATTTTTGTGTCTAAAGTATTTTTACCAATAATTTAATAAAGTGACTCGGATCGAATATTGATAAAAGTTCAAATCTATAATAAAAGGATTTGTGTATCTAAAAATTCATATTTGTATTAAAAAAGATTTTTGTGTCTAAATGACTCGAATCGAATCTCGATAAAAGTTCAAATCTATAATAAAAGGATTTGTGTGTCTAAAAATTCATATTTGTATTAAAAAAGATTTTTGTGTCTAAAGTGTTTTTACCAATAATTTAATAAAGTGACTAGGATCGAATATTGATAAAAGTTCAAATCTATAATAAAAGGATTTGTGTATCTAAAAATTCATATTTGTATTAAAAAAGATTTTTGTGTCTAAATGACTCGAATCGAATCTCGATAAAAGTTCAAATCTATAATAAAAGGATTTGTGTGTCTAAAAATTCATATTTGTATTAAAAAAGATTTTTGTGTCTAAAGTATTTTTACCAATAATTTAATAAAGTGACTCGGATCGAATATTGATAAAAGTTCAAATCTATAATAAAAGGATTTGTGTATCTAAAAATTCATATTTGTATTAAAAAAGATTCTTGTGTCTAAATGTCTCGAATCGAATCTCGATAAAAGTTCAAATCTATAATAAAAGGATTTGTGTGTCTAAAAATTCATATTTGTATTAAAAAAGATTTTTGTGTCTAAAGTATTTTTACCAATAATTTAATAAAGTGACTCGGATCGAATATTGATAAAAGTTCAAATCTATAATAAAAGGATTTGTGTATCTAAAAATTCATATTTGTATTAAAAAAGATTTTTGTGTCTAAATGACTCGAATCGAATCTCGATAAAAGTTCAAATCTATAATAAAAGGATTTGTGTGTCTAAAAATTCATATTTGTATTAAAAAAGATTTTTGTGTCTAAAGTATTTTTACCAATAATTTAATACAGTGACTCGGATCGAATATTGATAAAAATTCAAATCTATAATAAAAGGATTGGTGTATCTAAAAATTCATATTTGTATTAAAAAAAATTTTTGTGTCTAAATGACTCGAATCGAATCTTGATAAAAGTTCAAATCTATAATAAAAGGATTTGTGTGTCTAAAAATTGATATTTGTATTAAAAAAATTTTTGTGTCTAAAGTATTTTTACCAATAATTTAATAAAGTGACTCGGATCGAATATTGATAAAAGTTCAAATCTATAATAAAAGGATTTGTGTATCTAAAAATTCATATTTGTATTAAAAAAGATTTTTGTGTCTAAATGACTCGAATCGAACCTCGATAAAAGTTCAAATCTATAATAAAAGGATTTGTGTGTCTAAAAATTCATATTTGTATTAAAAAAGATTTTTGTGTCTAAAGTATTTTTACCAATAATTTAATAAAGTGACTCGGATCGAATATTGATAAAAGTTCAAATCTATAATAAAAGGATTTGTGTATCTAAAAATTCATATTTGTATTAAAAAAGATTTTTGTGTCTAAATGACTCGAATCGAATCTTGATAAAAGTTCAAATCTATAATAAAAGGATTTGTGTGTCTAAAAATTCATATTTGTATTAAAAAAGATTTTTGTGTCTAAAGTATTTTTACCAATAATTTAATAAAGTGACTCGGATCGAATATTGATAAAAGTTCAAATCTATAATAAAAGGATTTGTGTATCTAAAAATTCATATTTGTATTAAAAAAGATTTTTGTGTCTAAATGACTCGAATCGAATCTCGATAAAAGTTCAAATCTATAATAAAAGGATTTGTGTATCTAAAAATTCATATTTGTATTAAAAAAGATTTTTGTGTCTAAAGTATTTTTACCAATAATTTAATAAAGTGACTCGGATCGAATATTGATAAAAGTTCAAATCTGTAATAAAAGGATTTGTGTATCTAAAAATTCATATTTGTATTAAAAAAGATTTTTGTGTCTAAATGAATCGAATCGAAACTTGATAAAAGTTCAAATCTATAATAAAAGGATTTGTGTATCTAAAAATTCATATTTGTATTAAAACAGATTTTTGTGTCTAAATGACTCGAATTGAATCTTGATAAAAGTTCAAATCTATAATAAAAGGATTTGTGTATCTAAAAATTCATATTTGTATTAAAAAAGATTTTTGTGTCTAAATGACTCGAATCGAATCTTGATAAAAGTTCAAATCTATAATAAAAGGATTTGTGTGTCTAAAAATTCATATTTGTATTAAAAAAGATTTTTGTGTCTAAAGTATTTTTACCAATAATTTAATAAAGTGACTCGGATCGAATATTGATAAAAGTTCAAATCTATAATAAAAGGATTGGTGTATCTAAAAATTCATATTTGTATTAAAAAAGATTTTTGTGTCTAAATGACTCGAATCGAATCTTGATAAAAGTTCAAATCTATAATAAAAGGATTTGTGTATCTAAAAATTCATATTTGTATTAAAAAAGATTTTTGTGTCTAAATGACTCCAATCGAATCTTGATAAAAGTTCAAATCTATAATAAAAGGATTTGTGTGTCTAAAAATTCATATTTGTATTAAAAAAGATTTTTGTGTCTAAAGTATTTTTACCAATAATTTAATAAAGTGACTCGGATCGAATATTGATAAAAGTTCAAATCTATAATAAAAGGATTTGTGTATCTAAAAATTCATATTTGTATTAAAAAAGATTTTTGTGTCTAAATGACTCGAATCGAATCTCGATAAAAGTTCAAATCTATAATAAAAGGATTTGTGTGTCTAAAAATTCATATTTGTATTAAAAAAGATTTTTGTGTCTAAAGTATTTTTACCAATAATTTAATAAAGTGACTCGGATCGAATATTGATAAAAGTTCAAATCTATAATAAAAGGATTTGTGTATCTAAAAATTCATATTTGTATTAAAAAAGATTTTTGTGTCTAAATGACTCGAATCGAATCTCGATAAAAGTTCAAATCTATAATAAAAGGATTTGTGTGTCTAAAAATTCATATTTGTATTAAAAAAGATTTTTGTGTCTAAAGTATTTTTACCAATAATTTAATACAGTGACTCGGATCGAATATTGATAAAAGTTCAAATCTATAATAAAAGGATTGGTGTATCTAAAAATTCATATTTGTATTAAAAAAGATTTTTGTGTCTAAATGACTCGAATCGAATCTTGATAAAAGTTCAAATCTATAATAAAAGGATTTGTGTATCTAAAAATTCATATTTGTATTAAAAAAGTTTTTAGTGTCTAAATGACTCGAATCGAATCTTGATAAAAGTTCAAATCTATAATAAAAGGATTTGTGTGTCTAAAAATTCATATTTGTATTAAAAAAGATTTTTGTGTCTAAAGTATTTTTACCAATAATTTAATACAGTGACTCGGATCGAATATTGATAAAAGTTCAAATCTATAATAAAAGGATTGGTGTATCTAAAAATTCATATTTGTATTAAAAAAGATTTTTGTGTCTAAATGACTCGAATCGAATCTCGATAAAAGTTCAAATCTATAATAAAAGGATTTGTGTGTCTAAAAATACATATTTGTATTAAAAAAGATTTTTGTGTCTAACGTATTTTTACCAATAATTTAATAAAGTGACTCGGATCGAATATTGATAAAAGTTCAAATCTATAATAAAAGGATTTGTGTATCTAAAAATTCATATTTGTATTAAAAAAGATTTTTGTGTCTAAATGACTCGAATCGAATCTCGATAAAAGTTCAAATCTATAATAAAAGGATTTGTGTGTCCAAAAATTCATATTTGTATTAAAAAAGATTTTTGTGTCTAAAGTATTTTTACCAATAATTTAATAAAGTGACTCGGATCGAATATTGATAAAAGTTCAAATCTATAATAAAAGGATTTGTGTATCTAAAAATTCATATTTGTATTAAAAAAGATTTTTGTGTCTAAATGACTCGAATCGAATCTCGATAAAAGTTCAAATCTATAATAAAAGGATTTGTGTGTCTAAAAATTCATATTTGTATTAAAAAAGATTTTTGTGTCTAAAATATTTTTACCAATAATTTAATAAAGTGACTCGGATCGAATATTGATAAAAGTTCAAATCTATAATAAAAGGATTTGTGTATCTAAAAATTCATATTTGTATTAAAAAATATTTTTGTGTCTAAATGACTCGAATCGAATCTCGATAAAAGTTCAAATCTATAATAAAAGGATTTGTGTGTCTAAAAATTTATATTTGTATTAAAAATGATTTTTGTGTCTAAAGTATTTTTACCAATAATTTAATAAAGTGACTCGGATCGAATATTGATAAAAGTTCAAATCTATAATAAAAGGATTTGTGTATCTAAAAATTCATATTTGTATTAAAAAAGATTTTTGTGTCTAAATGACTCGAATCGAATCTTGATAAAAGTTCAAATCTATAATAAAAGGATTTGTGTATCTAAAAATTCATATTTGTATTAAAAAAGATTTTTGTGTCTAAATGACTCGAATCGAATCTTGATAAAAGTTCAAATCTATAATAAAAGGATTTGTGTGTCTAAAAATTTATATTTGTATTAAAAATGATTTTTGTGTCTAAAGTATTTTTACCAATAATTTAATAAAGTGACTCGGATCGAATATTGATAAAAGTTCAAATCTATAATAAAAGGATTTGTGTATCTAAAAATTCATATTTGTATTAAAAAAGATTTTTGTGTCTAAATGACTCGAATCGAATCTCGATAAAAGTTCAAATCTATAATAAAAGGATTTGTGTGTCTAAAAATTCATATTTGTATTAAAAAATATTTTTGTGTCTAAAGTATATTTACCAATAATTTAATAAAGTGACTCGGATCGAATATTGATAAAAGTTCAAATCTATAATAAAAGGATTTGTGTATCTAAAAATTCATATTTGTATTAAAAAAGATTTTTGTGTCTAAATGACTCGAATCGAATCTCGATAAAAGTTCAAATCTATAATAAAAGGATTTGTGTGTCTAAAAATTCATATTTGTATTAAAAAATATTTTTGTGTCTAAAGTATTTTTACCAATAATTTAATAAAGTGACTCGGATCGAATATTGATAAAAGTTCAAATCTATAATAAAAGGATTTGTGTATCTAAAAATTCATATTTGTATTAAAAAAGACTTTTGTGTCTAAATGACTCGAATCGAATCTTGATAAAAGTTCAAATCTATAATAAAAGGATTTGTGTGTCTAAAAATTCATATTTGTATTAAAAAAGATTTTTGTGTCTAAAGTATTTTTACCAATAATTTAATAAAGTGACTCGGATCGAATATTGATAAAAGTTCAAATCTATAATAAAAGGATTTGTGTATCTAAAAATTCATATTTGTATTAAAAAAGATTTCTGTGTCTAAATGACTCGAATCGAATCTCGATAAAAGTTCAAATCTATAATAAAAGGATTTGTTTGTCCAAAAATTCATATTTGTATTAAAAAAGATTTTTGTGTCTAAAGTATTTTTACCAATAATTTAATAAAGTGACTCGGATCGAATATTGATAAAAGTTCAAATCTATAATAAAAGGATTTGTGTGTCTAAAAATTCATATTTGTATTAAAAAAATTTTTGTGTCTAAATGACTCGAATCGAATCTTGATAAAAGTTCAAATCTATAATAAAAGGATTTGTGTATCTAAAAATTCATATTTGTATTAAAAAAGATTTTTGTGTCTAAAGTATTTTTACCAATAATTTAATAAAGTGACTCGGATCGAATATTGATAAAAGTTCAAATCTGTAATAAAAGGATTTGTGTATCTAAAAATTCATATTTGTATTAAAAAAGATTTTTGTGTCTAAATGACTCGAATCGAATCTTGATAAAAGTTCAAATCTATAATAAAAGGATTTGTGTATCTAAAAATTCATATTTGTATTAAAACAGATTTTTGTGTCTAAATGACTCGAATCGAATCTTGATAAAAGTTCAAATCTATAATAAAAGGATTTGTGTATCTAAAAATTCATATTTGTATTAAAAAAGATTTTTGTGTCTAAATGACTCGAATCGAATCTTGATAAAAGTTCAAATCTATAATAAAAGGATTTGTGTGTCTAAAAATTCATATTTGTATTAAAAAAGATTTTTGTGTCTAAAATATTTTTACCAATAATTTAATAAAGTGACTCGGATCGAATATTGATAAAAGTTCAAATCTATAATAAAAGGATTTGTGTATCTAAAAATTCATATTTGTATTAAAAAATATTTTTGTGTCTAAATGACTCGAATCGAATCTTGATAAAAGTTCAAATCTATAATAAAAGGATTTGTGTATCTAAAAATTCATATTTGTATTAAAAAAGATTTTTGTGTCTAAATGACTCGAATCGAATCTTGATAAAAGTTCAAATCTATAATAAAAGGATTTGTGTGTCTAAAAATTCATATTTGTATTAAAAAAGATTTTTGTGTCTAAAATATTTTTACTAATAATTTAATAAAGTGACTCGGATCGAATATTGATAAAAGTTCAAATCTATAATAAAAGGATTTGTGTATCTAAAAATTCATATTTGTATTAAAAAAGATTTTTGTGTCTAAAGTATTTTTACCAATAATTTAATAAAGTGACTCGGATCGAATATTGATAAAAGTTCAAATCTATAATAAAAGGATTTGTGTATCTAAAAATTCATATTTGTATTAAAAAAGATTTTTGTGTCTAAATGACTCGAATCGAATCTTGATAAAAGTTCAAATCTATAATAAAAGGATTTGTGTGTCTAAAAATTCATATTTGTATTAAAAAAGATTTTTGTGTCTAAAGTATTTTTACCAATAATTTAATAAAGTGACTCGGATCGAATATTGATAAAAGTTCAAATCTATAATAAAAGGATTTGTGTGTCTAAAAATTCATATTTGTATTAAAAAAGATTTTTGTGTCTAAATGACTCGAATCGAATCTTGATAAAAGTTCAAATCTATAATAAAAGGATTTGTGTATCTAAAAATTCATATTTGTATTAAAAAAATTTTTGTGTCTAAATGACTCGAATCGAATCTTGATAAAAGTTCAAATCTATAATAAAAGGATTTGTGTGTCTAAAAATTCATATTTGTATTAAAAAAGATTTTTGTGTCTAAAGTATTTTTACCAATAATTTAATAAAATGACTCGGATCGAATATTGATAAAAGTTCAAATCTATAATAAAAGGATTTGTGTGTCTAAAAATTCATATTTGTATTAAAAAAGATTTTTGTGTCTAAATGACTCGAATCGAATCTTGATAAAAGTTCAAATCTATAATAAAAGGATTTGTGTATCTAAAAATTCATATTTGTATTAAAAAAAATTTTTGTGTCTAAATGACTCGAATCGAATCTTGATAAAAGTTCAAATCTATAATAAAAGGATTTGTGTGTCTAAAAATTCATATTTGTATTAAAAAAGATTTTTGTGTCTAAAATATTTTTACCAATAATTTAATAAAGTGACTCCGATCGAATATTGATAAAAGTTCAAATCTATAATAAAAGGATTTGTGTATCTAAAAATTCATATTTGTATTAAAAAAGATTTTTGTGTCTAAATGACTCGAATCGAATCTTGATAAAAGTTCAAATCTATAATAAAAGGATTTGTGTATCTAAAAATTCATATTTGTATTAAAAAAGATTTTTGTGTCTAAAGTATTTTTACCAATAATTTAATAAAGTGACTCGGATCGAATATTGATAAAAGTTCAAATCTGTAATAAAAGGATTTGTGTATCTAAAAATTCATATTTGTATTAAAAAAGATTTTTGTGTCTAAATGACTCGAATCGAATCTTGATAAAAGTTCAAATCTATAATAAAAGGATTTGTGTATCTAAAAATTCATATTTGTATTAAAACAGATTTTTGTGTCTAAATGACTCGAATCGAATCTTGATAAAAGTTCAAATCTATAATAAAAGGATTTGTGTATCTAAAAATTCATATTTGTATTAAAAAAGATTTTTGTGTCTAAATGACTCGAATCGAATCTTGATAAAAGTTCAAATCTATAATAAAAGGATTTGTGTATCTAAAAATTCATATTTGTATTAAAAAAGATTTTTGTGTCTAAATGACTCGAATCGAATCTTGATAAAAGTTCAAATCTATAATAAAAGGATTTGTGTGTCTAAAAATTCATTTTTGTGTCTAAAATATTTTTACTAATAATTTAATAAAGTGACTCGGATCGAATATTGATAAAAGTTCAAATCTATAATAAAAGGATTTGTGTATCTAAAAATTCATATTTGTATTAAAAAAGTTTTTGTGTCTAAATGACTCGAATCGAATCTCGATAAAAGTTCAAATCTATAATAAAAGGATTTGTGTGTCTAAAAATTCATATTTGTATTAAAAAAGATTTTTGTGTCTAAAGTATTTTTACCAATAATTTAATAAAGTGACTCGGATCGAATATTGATAAAAGTTCAAATCTATAATAAAAGGATTTGTGTATCTAAAAATTCATATTTGTATTTAAAAAGATTTTTGTGTCTAAATGACTCGAATCGAATATTGATAAAAGTTCAAATCTATAATAAAAGGATTTGTGTGTCTAAAAATTCATATTTGTATTAAAAAAGATTTTTGTGTCTAAAGTATTTTTACCAATAATTTAATAAATTGACTCGGATCAAATCTATAATAAAAGGATTTGTGTATCTAAAAATTCATATTTAATATTAAAAAAGATTTTTGTGTCTAAATGACTCGAATCGAATATTGATAAAAGTTCAAATCTATAATAAAAGGATTTGTGTGTCTAAAAATTCATATTTGTATTAAAAAAGATTTTTGTGTCTAAAATATTTTTACTAATAATTTAATAAAGTGACTCGAATCGAATCTTGATAAAAGTTCAAATCTATAATAAAAGGATTCGTGTGTGTGAAAATTCATATTTGTATTAAAAAGGATTTTTGAGTCTGAAGTATTTTTACTAATAATTTAATAAAGTGACTCGGATCGAATCTTGATAAAAGTTCAAATCTATAATAAAAGGATTTGTGTGTCTAAAAATTCATATTTGTGTTAAAAACGATTTTTGTGTCTAAAGTAATTAAATCAAGGGACTCGAAACGGATACTGATAAGAGTTCTAATTTATAATAAAAAGATCTCGTGTCGAAAAATAAATATTCAACCGAAAAAAAAGAAGCTGTGCTTGAAGTTTTACTACAAACCTTTTCTCCGACCGCTTCTCTACCTATAACCGGGAGCACGAGCGGGCAAGTGACAACAACCGGCCGACCGTAAGACTTGTTTGGATTAATGGCAAGTTCATTATCCATTGCCTGGGCGAAATCCCGATTGCCAGTTTGACAATATATTCTCTGCCCCCACATACTCCATGATTTGCGTGTACATAATTTTTTCGAGTGTTTTAGCAAGAAAATTGAGTACACTAATAGGGCGGTGATCACTAGGTAGGGAGGGACGAGATTTCTTTGGAATGGGAACAACTATTGCTTGCTTCCATTGAGAGGGAAATTGCGAAGTGGTAAGACACATTGTTTTTATTTATTTTTTCTGTACATCTTCAATCAATTTTTTTTTTTTTTTTTTTTCAATTGCCGTCACTGAGAATGGCAACTTGTAAAGTCTGCTCTTTAGAGAAATCAGAGGAGGTGGTGGCTTGTGACGGTATATGTGGTAAATCTTTCCACGCTTCTTGCTTAAAACGGAGCTCCAGAGCTCCAACTCCTGGACTTACAACCTGCAGCGGATGCTCGGATATAAAGCTCTGCCACACATTAAGGTTTTTAAAAAGCTTTACCGAACGTCTTGATTCTTCCTCTACCGTTCAGTCTCTCATTCCGGATAAATTTAATAGCTTATCTATGAACTGGACTGGTCTTGAAGTATTTTCCGATGACATTAATGTTTTAAATGGTAAAATTGATAAGCTGTTGAAACTTGTGGAATTATTGAGCATGAATTCAGACACACTCCTTGAAAAGTCTCATAACCTATCTTTAAAGGTTCAAAATTTGTCTGACTCACTGCTTGATGTTAATGCAGTATTTGCCAAAGACTCACCATCTGCGTCTCAAAATTCCAACAGCACGTTACTTATCCCAGTAATCGACAACGTTCGGCGTAGTTTAAGGCGTGTTGAAGGCGATATTGGGTCTTGGGTATCTGCTGTTTCCGAAAACTCGAGACTTATCAGCTCCTTGGCGACTGATGTCAAGAAATTATCTCCAGTGGATAAGGAATTGTCTGACTCTCAACCATCACCTCTCGTGCAGCAAGGAGTAGACTCTAACCGTCCGGTACCTAATACGCATCGTAGTAAACCAGCCAAATAGCAGAGGAACCACCGAAGACGCCAACATAGCTCCAATGAGGCGATTCTTTCAAATCAGGACTCTGTTCAATCTACAGCAAGCGGTGTTCTGGCTTTAGTTACATCTGCTTCTGTAGTTGAAGTGAGGGAGCGTTCCACAGTATCGAATGATACTTCATCTGTGTCCTCTCTAGGTGCCTCTTTGAGAACGGTACCTAAACCTTCGAGTGTTTTTGTCACCCGTTTCTCTCCAGAAACGATGTGCGAGGACATATTGAAGTATTTGAAGTCCAAGAATATTGCAACAGATGGTATTTCTTGTCGAAAAATTAGTAAATCCTCTAAACCTGTTACATCTTTTGTTCTAACTGTGTCCGCGGATGAGCAGGATAAGTTATTGGATCCCACATTTTGGCCCTCTGGCGCTTTTACTAGATTGTTCGTACCTTCTGGGCACCAAAATAGAAGTTCAGCTAAAATAAGCAGCGATATCTAAAAAAACTCAAGTCGCTCTCCTTTTATTATCAAAACGTAAGGGGGATTCGAACAAAAACTGCAGAAGTCTTTAAATCCTCTGTTGCAAATTGTTTTGATATAGTTGCTTTCACTGAAACTTGGCTGCATCATGGTTTTCGCGATGCTGAAATCTTTGACAATTCTTATCAAATTTTTAGAAGAGATCGGTATACTGATTCTGAAGCTCGTGGCGGTGGCGTACTCCTCGCCTGTAAAAACCACTTAAATTGCAGCCAAGTTGAGCTCCCCAGTTTCTCCAACACTCTCGACATTGAACTTATAGTTCTTAAGGTGTCTCTCTTAAAATGTGACTTATACATACTTTGTGGCTATATTCCACCAGACTCCATAAATATCGTCGACGACAAAGGTCAGAATATTTATGACCTACTCATTTTAACATCTAATTTTATCCATGGTAAGATGGAACCTCTTGACGAATTACTACTTATTGGTGATTTTAACCTACCCAATATACAATGGGTACTTAATGATGATGACGATGACTATCTTCCACTTAATAACTTGACAACAAGGGAATCACTTTTCCTTGACACTATTTCATCTCTTGGTCTCAGCCAAATCAGTAATGTTAAGAATGACATGGGTAGGCAGTTAGACCTGGTATTTTCTACTGACGCGGGTAGCTTATTAGTTGAACCTAGCCCAGTTATAATGTGTACTCTTGACAAATACCACCCCCTCTTCTAATTACACATTGTTATGTAACCGAAAACCTCACATATTGTAACGAAGCGCAATACTTTTTCAATTTTAGAAAGGCTGACTTTTCAGAACTTTCCAGTAGACTTGCCTCTATTGATTTCAGCACAGTGCTGTCTTGCAATAGTGTTGATGACGATGTTTCTAAGTTTTACGCAATTCTTTTCGATTTATTTTCTTCTTGTATTCCCCGCCAGCGTCAGCGGTTGAATAAAACATCACCGCCATGGTTCAATAAAGAACTGAAACGTCTTAAAAATAGGAAGAATAAACTGTGGAAAAGTTATATGAGGGATAAGGACACTATAGCTCACAACAACTTCCTCACATCATATAATGAGTTCAGAGAACTTTCTTCTACACTTTATGATGAGTATGTTCAAATGATGCGTACGAAATTATTTAGTGACCCACGCATCTTTTTTAAGTTTATTAATATGAAGAAAAAAACTGAACTACCCCAATACCATGAGGTACAAGGATTCTGCTAGTGATGATTCGTCTGAAATTTGCGATATGTTTGCTTCATTTTTTGACAATGCCTTTGCCTCGTCAAATTTTCCTCCTCAAAATAGCGACTTCAGTCATATGAACGATTCCCATAACGTTTCATTCACTATCCCTTCAATTTCAGAAGAGGATATACTCATTCATATTAATGGGCTTCCAAATGACTTCACAACTGGTCCTGATGGGATCCCTCCAGCCTTTTTTTAGTCATGCTGCCTCGCCCTGGTAGCTCCTCTGAGAATTATCTTCCAAAAATCGCTCTATAGTGGTTGCTTCTCGCAGCTATGGAAAAACTCCTTTATCATACCTATCCACAAAAAAGGTAGTAAAAATGAGATTTCTAACTATAGACCTATTGCAAAATTATCTTGCATGCCCAAATTATTCGAATCTATCATTTACTCTCAACTATCATCTTCCTGTAAGAATTTGCTCTCTTCAAACCAACATGGGTTTATTTCAGGCAGGTCTACAACAACTAATTTGTTGGAATTTGTCTCGGATACCATTTTCGGGTTTGCAAAAGGCTATCAGGCAGATTGTATTTATACAGACTTTAGTAAGGCGTTCGACAAGTTATCTCACTCCGTGATACTCTTTAAAATGGAAAAGTATGGGTTTCCCCCAACATTTCTAAAATGGACGGAGTCTTATTTAGATAACAGAACATATCAAATCTTATTCCGCCATTCCATCTCTAGAGTCTTGAAGGCTTCGTCTGGCGTGCCTCAAGGTAGTCACTTGGGCCCATTGTTCTTTGTTCTATCTATTGACGACATTGTCTCTGTTGTGAGGCACTGTAAAGTCTTGATATATGCTGACGACATTAAGCTTTTCGCTCAGATTAAATCTGTTAGCGATTGTGAACAGGTACAGGCTGACCTTCACAAATTTTACGACTGGTGCAAAAGTAATAATTTGGTACTAAATATAGACAAATGTGAGGTTATGACTTTCCACAGAAATCAGAAACCAATCACTTATGATTACGAGCACTCGCATTCCTCGATTCGCCGTGTTAGCTCTGTCTGTGACTTGGGTGTCAAATGTGACCACAGATTGAATGTTATCTCCCATATAAACTACACAGTATCAAAGAGTAGTTCTATGCTGGGTTTTATAAAACGTTGGTCCCGAGAGTTTTCAAATCCTTCCATAACATTGCGTTTGTACACTTGCTTTGTAAGAAGACCACTTCTTGAATACGCTAGCCAGGTCTGGTCTCCATTTTACGGTATACACATCGACCGTGTCGAGTCTGTTCAGCGGAACTTCTTACGATTTGCTCTCAGGCACCTACCCTGGAATAATTCATTAATTCTTCCACCCTATGAGGATCACTTGAAGCTTTTAAATATGCACTCGCTTGAGAAACGTCGTATGGTTGCCGATATAACGTTTGTGCATCAACTCTTAAACGAGAATATTGGATCTCCATTTTTACTTAACAAAATCTCTTTCCGTGATAGTAGGCACAATTTAAGAAGGCTACCTTTGTTGTATGTTAACTCCTCAAGGTCTAACTTTAGCATGTATGAACCTGTTAATCGCATGTGTATTACTGTTAATAATATGGCTGAGCATTTTGTTCTCGACGTTTCTAAGCATGTTTTAAAAAAACGTCTATATAATATTTAATCTATTTTGTTTAATGTTTTCTGCATGTAATTTCATCTGGTGTTTGGTTTATGTTTAGTGTAACATACTAGTACTAACACCGACTAAATGATGAAACGCATGTATTGTTGACCGTTTATTTATTAAACGTGTCCATGCAGCGAGCTTGTGTTAAGCTGGTTCTGATAGTCATTCACAAATTATAAATATGCGTTAAGGGACATGACAAGTAGATCGCTAGTAGCTTTACGAACTTGGGTGGTAAAGCATCCACACAATGAAAGGAGAAACCCTCATTAGAGAAGTATTCCTGAAAGTTGTAAACAGGCGTAGTTGCAGCCACAGAGCTAGAAGCAAAGTAGTTGTTTAGGTCATCAGGATTGAAATTTGCAACTGGTGGGTCCTTCCCATGAATTCCGAGACTACGATCATTATTTCGTAGCTTTTTCGCAGGAAAATAGGCACATTTAGATGATCGAAGCAGAGAAATAACTTTATTGCACACTCTTTTATATCTACCATGAACTACACTGTCTTGAGTTCTTCTAAATCGCTTAAGCAAGAAATCACGCTCAGCCATCGCCTGACGAATTTCATCTGTAATCCAGGGACATTTATTGTCACGAATACTGCATACTGATATATACTGATTATATAAACGCATAATGATGTTAGTTAAGATAGAAACTTTACCATCCAGGGACTCCTCATCATATAGATGATTCCAAGATTAAATTGAAAGTTTTCATGGATCTTAAGATTTAAACTTTTTAGCCTCCAGCAGGAATGTTTTCTTTAAGTTGACTCGGTGGCTAGATAAGAACGTGTTAATTTCATGTTCATAATTTCATCTTGTGGTGAGCATATGAAGGTAGCAGAGTTTTTTTTATAAATCAAGCAGTTACGCTGCTATGAGATTTGATTGACTCCTATATCTAAAAAATAGTTCACATGAAGCTGATAAGAATATGATAATTTTATCTTCATACTATTGGGGCAGGTACATTGTTTACTTACCATTAAGTTGAGAGTGGGTTAAATCAAAAGCTTTGATAAAAGAACGCTGTGTTATGATATTAATGTGGTATGATATGTTGTCTGAGGTGAGTAGTGGAAGTTGTATGGGAGCTATGAATAAGCAGTAAAATCCTAATCAGCAATCTCGCTGGATTTATCTCCTCTGAAGTGTCACCCGAATGGTGGAGTATGAAGGAAGAAATAGTTGATAATGCTCCACAAGTCCATAGTGAAGATCGTGGTGGGGGTTGTGAGTAGGTACTGTAAGATATGTATTAATTTAAAAGTTTCGATGGATGGTATTTGATACTTATCTCCTGGGAATGATGTTGTATGAGTATCAGGAAGGTCGAAAAAAAAGTTAAAAAATTGATAATGCTTCAAGTTCAATAGTGAAGACTGCGATGTTGAGAGTGGGTATTTGGAATGATATAAGTCTAGTAGGATATGGAAGTATTATTTATTCATCTTTAAATATTGCCATGAAAGTATTAGGTTGGGAGTGGATTAAATTAAAAGTTTTGGTGAAAGAAGGTGGAGTTATTATATTAATATAGTATACTATGTTGTCTTAGATGAGTACTTGAGAGCTGTGAGTAATATGTGGAATATATTGTAGATGAGGAGAAAGTTGAAAATGTAAGATTCCCAATTCCTTTACTGAAAAACAACAACAACTGTAAATAGTATATAGCAAATCTATTTTTTCACATCAAATTCATTATTTATTTTTTATATCTTAAGTTATAAACTTTTTTCTCTGTGTTTCACATCCAAAAAGCGATCCAGAGCAAATGTCTCCCATGATTCTTTTCTGTGTTAGGCTATGAAAGTTCGGCAATGAAATCCCATGTTATTTCTTATCATCTGTCTTGCTCTAAAACATTAGGAAGGTTTAGTGAACACCATAGTTTGAAACCATCGCACTCGGGATTTCGTCATATACTTACCAGCTGTGGATATGTATGTATGCAACACTTATATGAATTAATGTAATGTTGTGTAGTGTAAAAGAAAAACTTTAATTGGTGATATGGGGATTGAATCGATGTATGTTATGCACTAAATTAGTGGTATATGTGCTTATTTGATTGTAACAAAATAGTTTTACGGCTTCCTTACCAAGACTTAAATTATTCATAAAAACGTTGAATCGATGTCAAAAACATGTTAATACTTGTTTTGAGTATGAGCAGAGGATATCGTGATAATTGCAGCATGTTATGAAATTCCATATCTAAAAATAGACCACATGAAGGTTATTGGGGTGGTATAAAACATCAAAGCATTAGGTTGAGAATGGCTTCAATTTAAGGCTTTGGTGAAAGAAGGTGGTAGTAGATATTAATGTAAGATGATAGAAGGCATCAGACAGTTTTGGAGCGCCTCAGCGATAGGTCAAATAAAAAATGTCAACCACGCTAATAAATGAAAGTTTTTTTAGTAAAAAAAATGGTACAAAACGGCATATGGGGAGCTGTATTGGACTAAATCGCCGAGAGTGTTATTGAAAGCCACCAGTCGAGGTGGAGAAATTACTCAGCGTGAAAGAAAAAGTGATTTTGTAAAGTGGGAGGAAATAAAATCAGTATTCACAGACAGAACTAGAATTATTGTAAATATAAACCATACAGATCCTAAGCTATTTATACAGGATGCTGGTGATTTATTTATACGCCGTATTAAGAATATTTTGAAACGCCATCTCAATATTAAAGTTAATACAAAGTTGTGTGCTGATTTTGGACTCCATTATACATTTAGCAGTACATATCAACAAATTTGAACAGCACCGAGGATCTTCGTATATACCTCTACCGAAGGAGATTATTTTAAAGCAAGCTTGCATCAATGTAAAAAATATGAATCATGCTTCGCTTGGGGCGTAACATCATCGATATATCCTGCAAATGTTCACTGCAATAGGACCCCATCATATCCACATTATTCTACGAAGCTAAATTTAACTGAAATAACATTTCCTACGACGCTTAAGCAAATTAAACAATTTGAAGACCAGAACGATATATCTATAAATGTATTCATCCTAAGGAAAGTGCGTTCCTTCACCACTGTTCTAGTTAGACCAACGAAACACAATATGAAGCGACATAGAATGATACACTAAGAATTAAATGCTAATATTTTTTTAATTTATAATAAATCGATAATGATATTTTATATATGTATGTTATTCTTTTTATTCAATTTCCCTACTAAGTTCAGAACTTCTGAAAGTATTCTTCAATAACTGGAATATTTGGCATACAAGTAATGTTTTCCCGCGATCATGATTCATCGCGTTTCAACAAGGCTGACTCTAAACGTTCAACAAGAGCACCCTTTTTTCCTGTTATAGGCAAATCCAAAGAACGCAGTTTTATTTGAAGCTCCCTTTTCTTCAGATTCCTGATTTAAAACGAATTCTGCATTTTCATAAAATAAGAATATCACAAATTGTTTCACATAAGATAATGCACTTTTCGATTCACTTATCCCTCTTCTGATTTATTGTAGGAGTCAGGAGGTCGAGGGCAATAATATTTAAAGAAAATTAAAAGTCTTATCAATCCACTTTATTCACTTATATTTATTAAATTTTAAGATGTCGTCCTAACGACACCGAACTTAACACATCTATCTTTCAACGAATAATTTTATAAGCCTCTTCTTCTTTCTATCCATCAAAAGATTAACTCAACTCAGGTTCTTTAGTCTGAACATATGCGCCTACGCTTACCATTGAATAAATAACTAATAAGGAAGCGGGGTTTCGTGCGAATACAGTGTACGTGAGTAGGCAATTTAATGACAGACAAACCCACGGAGCGGGGAGAGAAATGACAAGAGGGCTGGTCACTTATTTGAAAATTCTGCTGACAAGTCACTTAAATTATCATAGGCAACGCCCAGGAATATTGTCTGAAGATAAGGGGGCGCCAAAAATTTGTCTATTTTACATAGCAATTTGGATTATAAAAAATGTCCCCCTTCAAAATTTCACGGTTTCACTACTGCAATGACGAAACGAATACAAACACAGCACACTAATACATTTCGCCGAGTGGCTTAGGTTTTAACCTGATATGCCGTTTCCTTATTAGTTATTTATTCAATGACGCTTACCACTGTTCTGACAGTACAACAATGGCTTACAAAAGTAACTATAATGAGCCATCCTAAAGTCTTGTTAAATTGACTTACAATTAAAGTCATCAACATATTAAAATGGCCTACAAATTAGAATAATGGTTAATGTTTGTAATTGTGATAAAAGTAGTTAATTTATAATATATTTTCTTGATACAGGTTTACCAAAAATGAAATTTTAAGACAAGTTATTGGGCAAGCGAAGATGGATATAGGTTTACTGGGAAACGAGAAATATCAAAAAGTTGTTTTATATTACTAGCGCTCACTATGCTGCTGCTGGTATACAATTTTGCCTCACACTTTCAAAACTAGCGCCAAAATCCCTTGCATAAACTTTTCTTTTCATCCGCCTGCAATGCGAATTTTTTATAGTATGAGCTTACACATCTTTGAGATTGTCACGAAAATTTTTGATGATGGACCCCTCCTTTAGTTTCTTACTCGTAGTCACAAACATTTTCCTAACCCTTCCTCTTTCTTTCACACTTCAAAACAAGAACCGCGGTGCTTCTAGTCAAAAGCAGGAGCAGCTAGGGTTAACTCGGGGTTAACCCAAGTAGCAAACAAAAACAGGAACTGACAGCTTCGAGAGTCACGAGTGCCATTAATCTGGCAAATCGAACATCGAATGGACTTTAGGTTTAACACTGAACCAAAAACAAAAACACCCCATATAAGGAACTATGCGAAGCAACATCATTATTATGGCACGTCTAAGCCAAGGGAACGAAATTCCTTCCTTCCTTCCTTAAAACGTTCTCGTCTGGGTTGGGCCCTAGTCTAGAATGGCATGAGACATCTAGTTCTTGTGTCATCAATGGTATGAGGCTTTAAAAGCTGTCCGATCGAATATTTTCAGTGCTACACTGCTAGAAAAGGATAACACTGGGGCCACTTTACAAGTTGCAATATACTTCAATTTTCGTGGTCGGTTGGTGTGATTTTCCTTTCCCCAAGTGTATGAATTTCGAAAAGTGATGTATACCGGAGTGTGTAAGCCCTAGCCCACTGTTGCACTGAAATTCTATCGAAATCGACATAAGCCTGGCAACTTTAAAACATTTCTTCCATTTCGTGCAGCACAAGCATTGCACGAAAGGGGATTCAATTGTCAGCTGATATGTGTCATGGCAAAAAGTAAACATTCCGTGGTTGGAGAAGAAAGTTTGCCGTTGCCGGTAAAATGGGTACGGAAGAGAGTCATTCGAAAGCAGAGAAAATAATTCAGCAGTTAAATGCTACCAATGCAAAAAAGGTCGCACTTCTGATGGTTACTGGATTTATTGCTTACCATGGAATCTTGCACCTTCGTTTCGGTAATTAATAGAATAGAATGGAATAACTTAATGATAATGATGAAGACCAAATAAAATAATAGTTTTTCCTTAAGGCACAGATTCATGTACATGGCTTTTGTCCAAAGGACGATTTAAAGGAGATAAAGAGTGGCAGCCTTATGGATGCATGATGCACAAATATTCTCAAACGTATAAAGAACTTCTATTGATTCCGATTGCTATTTATAAAAATCAATAATTTTTATAGTGACACTAGGCGATGCTTCCGCTACTTAGCCTTTTGGGGCAATAAGAATCATTTTATTTTCATAGGAGATCTCCGGATACGAACCCTGTTTCAAACATTTATTAATCACCTTCATTCCCATGATGACGACAACGGCTCTATGCTGGCTGAAGGCAAAGCTAATAGTGATTATGCTGATTACAAGTTAAAGCTGCGGGCTGTTTATATTTTCGCAGATGAGTTATCCAACCAGCTAATGGATCAACTTACAAAATATGAGCAAGAAAGCGAGCCCCCATCTACTTTTATTGTGGGCTTTACGCACTCGGGCTTCTTGAATGGAAATGCAACCGATGATTTACTTCGAATGTATTCTGAAAATCTCACGAGACTAATACCGCCTCTTGATAAGCTGGTGGCTAAGAAATCAAAAGTTCTTTGGAAACTGCAGGACAGAGTTAACGAAGAGAAATTACCAGAAGAATGGAAAAATGTTTTTAACGATGACATTGAGAAATTTAACAAGGTCGCGCACAAAGTTTTTAGATATTCATCAGCACAAATTTGGGAGTCTTCGTACCACGTTGCACATGGTCTTTATAGTAAGGCTGTAGATGGATACACATTAAGTGCTTTAGCACTGCGCCACGATGTCCAAATTATTCTCAACATGTACTGTAATGATTATATGAACTACAACGATGGAACATGTTGCAGTAGCTCTGAGCCGTATACTATTATTCAAATAGTTGCATATGCCGTTTTTGGTGTTTGGTGAGTAAATTGAATTTTTTAGCAGATTTTTTTTTGAATTTGAGTTATAATTGTTTTAGCATCGTACTTGTGTTTGGAATGATGCTCCGCCGATGGATTTTCAAAATAAAGGGCCATACTTTATACATGCCTTTAAATCAAGGGAAATCAGGTCCAACAGCTGTAGGAACTGATTTAACGACGCCTGTATTTGCGCTGGCGAGCCTCGGCTTAATAATGGCTTATTTTTATCTGTGTGACCGAACGAATTTTTTCATGAAGGAGAATAAGTACTATTCGGAATTCAGTTTTTGGATTCCTGTTGGATACGTTTTTGCCCTGGGTTTCTTTTTTACCGAGGATAGCAGATTTACGAAAGTACTCAACCGTGACCAAATAGACGAAGTCAAAGGCTGGATGCTGTGGGTTATTCTCATCTATTACATGACTGGCGCTGATCGTGTACTACCAATTCATATGCATATAAAAGTGCTTATTAGCTCTTACCTCTTTCTAGCCGGTTATAGTAATTTTACATTTATGTGGCAAACTGGGAACTCAGGAATAGTGCGCTTCTTCCAGGTAATGTTCCGAATTAACTTCATGTCTGTTGTGCTGTGCTTTTGTATGAACCGTCCATATCAGTTTTACTACTTTGTGCCACTCATTTCATTCTGGACTTGTATGGTTTACTTTCTATTGTCTTTGCCTCCGAAAATAACATCTCAAAGTGTGGAAAGCAATGGATACCACTACCTCTACTTAGTTGTAAAGTTAGTTGGAATGTTGAGCGTGATAACGATCCTTTACATGTCGGAAGTGTTCTTTGAACGTATTTTTGTAACAAGGCCCTGGAAGGCACTATTTGTGACAACCGATGACGATATACATGAGTGGTGGTATCAATGGAAATTGGATAGATATACGGTAACTTTTGGCATGATATTTGGAGCACTATTTCATCTTGCTCAAAGAAATAATATTTTCGATGACAACAATCATGGCAACTTATTTTCAAGAAGGATTTCATTGACTGTAACTTTGGCCGCAATAATCGGTGTTGGATTCTATACAACATTCACGTTTCTATGTAAAATCAAGCAAAACTGTGAAGAAATTCACTCCTACATAGTATTTATTCCCATCATAAGTTACATAGTGTTGAGGAATATATCAGGTATCCTTCGGACTCGATATTCATCATTTTTTGCCTGGTTTGGGAAAATATCTCTAGAGCTCTTTATATGCCAGTATCATATTTGGCTAGCTGCTGATCGTCATGGTGTTCTAATGCTGTTGCCAAGATTCCCGACGCTTAACATGATTATCACTAGTTTTATATTTGTTTGTGCATCCCACGAAGTGCACAGGTTGACGCAAGTTCTGTTGCCCTATGCTGTTCCAAATGACTGGAAATTAGTTCTTAGAAACTTTGCATTGTTTCTTATTATCCTTATTCCCATTGGACGTTACGACGGTATGTTTTAGATTTAAGAGAAAAGTTAAGTGTGATTGATGATTGCGTCGCTTTTTTTTGTATGTACTTATATTGTATGAAATTTTTTTGATTGATTAGAACATTTTTTATTTGATGCTATCTTTACATCAATGTAATGGATCCTTATAATAAAGACTTACATATTACTTCAAAGTTTGTTTAAGCATACTCTAGGAGACCGACAGCAATGGCGTTCCATTAAACCGTCCTTCCAACAAGGATCGATGGTGTTGTATACAGACGGTTCAAAAACGAACAATGGACTGGGTGTATACGGCCCCAAATGCCATATATCAAAGGCTCTGGGCTCTACCCTTACCGTATTCTAAGCCGAGGTATTGGCTATAGTGAAATGTGCCAATACCTACATTAAAAGAACCATAAACGGCTCAGCCATTAATATCCTCGGACAGTCAAGCTGCCCTCAAGGCCCTTAAGTCCTACACTGTCAAGTCAAGGATAGTCTGGGAATGTCTACAAATCCCCAAAAACTTATCAAGGAGAATCAAAGGCCACAAAGGCAATGAAATTGCTGATGGCCTAGCCAAAAGAGAAGCAGAAACTCATTTTGTCGGACCAGAGCCATTTTGTGGCACCTCAAAGTGCTACTTCAGAGTTGCCCTAAACGACTCTGAGTATAAAGAAAAATCCTCGTATTGGGAAAGCCTACAAGGACTTTTTCAGTTTATCGACATCTCTAGCGGAAAAACAAAAGAACTCCTACTCCTTAGAAGAACTGAGCTCTTCTCAGGCCATTGCCCCTTGAGGTTTCACCTAAATAAACTGGGCTTGGATGAGATGAGACATCATCCTGCCGTTTCTGTCATGATGCTCACGAAGTCTCGTAGAACTTGCTCTGCAACTGCGAAGCATTGGCCAGGCAGAGACTGCACCATTCTACTTTTGGAGCCTCAATCCAAGAATAGTTCTAGACTTTATTAACAATCTGAACCTAGAAAGGGAGTAAATGCAACGGGGACTTACAATAGATCTTTCAGGTCGCAGTGATAGCGGGGCTAACGCCTACACACCCCTTTACAAATCTAATCTATATAACAATAATAATTTATTAGCAATATTATCGCTATACAATACCACTACCTTTCTTTTACAAATATGTGTTTAAAATTTACAATATTGCACTATTTTAAATATATTGCACACATCTATCCTTACGCATCTGAAATAGAATATAACTAGCAACCTTGTATTAAAAAAATTAATTTTTCATAAATATTCTTTTAGTCCCCAGAGCGAGCACTTATGTTGTCAACGAACAGGTTGCACATGAGGAATCCTGCTTTGTGCGAACAATCTGAAGACATTTATGTACCTAGGGCGGATTTTTTTTTAATTCCACCGTGAAATAAATCAACTGCATTTGAGGATATGAACTGCTTTGTTTTTACACAATTTAACCTCATCATACCAAACTGTGATATAATTCACCATCTAGAAGCCAGTAATCAAATCGACAAATACATTCGCAGAAAAATAAAGCCCAGTATCTCCAAAGAGAATTAGCTACTTTATTTATCACGTAATGTTTTGATGAGAATAAATTTTAAAATGGGCATGTGGATCAGGCACGTCAATGGAATCTACGAAGTCTCCGCTACCAGACGATGACAAATCTAACTTTACAAAAAAAAGTATTCAGGAGGTGTCCAAAAATTGTTTCAACGGTATGCACTGAATTACAAACAAATCGCCATTGTACCATCTTTTCAAAGAAAGATTAGCAGTATTCTTGAATATCCAATTCGACCATAAAACAGGTGTATTAAGACTTTGACACTAAGAACCCCTAAAGCACAATGTACAAGCATCTTTACAAAACCGTCACGGAGAAATTACTCATAAAATTAGGTTTGGGTCAGACAATATGTAAGTCATAGCTGCTTTGCGTCCTTTTACGGTTTGGTAGACCGTAGATACATCCTGGTGACGTGATTAAAGGGCGATTTCTTAGATTCCTTTTTGAGTACAAACTTGGTGGCACTACCTTTTCAGACAAAGAATCAAGTTTATAATTCAAATCAACGACTGAGCACTATGTAGAAATAATCGAAAAGAACACCTATCCACACAAAAATTTAAAAACATCTAAAAAGCAGATTTGAACAGTATTATGGAGTAGTCTGGAACATATTGATGTACTTTCGTAAGTGTTCCCAACGTGTATACGTAGATTAAAGCGAGAGTTATCAAAAATTAATTTCTGGTTTTAGTTTATATTCAAGGTTCCAAAGTTTTTTACCTTTGTACATTATTTCTACCCGTGTACTATCTCGCAATTTGAATTAAAACATTTTTAAAAATAAATATGCATGTGGTATATTACAATCATTTTTGGAAAGTACACTTCGTGCATAGCTTCTGTATTTTATTAACATTACTTCCATTAATGTTTTTAAATAAAATTAACTACTTATTCAATATTACAGAACTTAATTGGGCATTCGTCACGAATCTTCCTTGTGTTTAACTTGAGATGTAAATATATCGAAGCCTAGCGAGATGGTGTTATCATAGAGCACTCTGTACTTTGTAGGTAACCAGTAAAAATTTATCACTTGAGCAACTGGCCATATTGCCCATTCGGCAGCGTATAACTTCCAGGCTTTCTGTTTTATTTCATTTATTGTTTCTGGTAAAGTTTTATTCTCAAGAGCTCCTAAAGTCAAGAAGAAAACCGATATATACGCTGGTGAACAAATTAATTGGTCTAAGACTACTTTTTTTAGTACCACAGCAAAACTTCTACCCGGAAACCGTCTATCAAGATATTTATACCAATAGTGGCACACTGTTCCAACCGTCATTCCAGAAATTCCCATATGGGCAGTACGTCTTCGCTGCCATTGATCTAATTCTCCAAGATATTTTTCATATTGCTGTTCTAGGACGTCTCCCACGGAAGAAAGCGCTAGAGAAATAGTCACATTTGTGTACAAAAGATATTTTTCACTGAACGCTTTTCTACTGAATTCATTCGTTTTTTTCATAAAATCACTTTTCAATAAACTTCTGAATACAATTTTAATCGTTAACATTATATTAGAGATATTCCTGTGGGTTTTATAAATAGTTTACTTAGTATAAGGTGGTTTCGTAACTACATTTGCTTCTCCTACACAAAGCACCAACAGCACCCGATCCGTCAGATGACCGATGACCATGGAGAACTGTCATTACTACTGATATTTTTTAGAATTAAAGCATCGTTCAGATGTAAAGCGGGAAACACATTTGCAATTTAAGCCCAATTCAGAATCGGCGCAGCATGCAGCAAAGTTTGATATCATGGGATCATATGGCGCAATTCTCAATCGGCGCAGCATGCATCATGATGCAAGAGTTTAGAAAATTTTAAAATTTGATGCATGCTGCAACAGTTCTGCCAACATACTGAGGTAAGAAATAAATTTCAAATCTAATTTATCTCATATTTCCTCCGGATCTATTTTTTTTTAAAGAAAAACGACTAAATTAAAATTATGCACAATATAAAAACTCGGTATTACGGTGTTATGTTTGTAAATAATTGTGAATTATAAAAAAAGGTAGCATTACAAAGTTTCCTAGACTGCTTGCTGCGCCGATTGTGAATTGGTCGTCAAAATCTTTGCAGCATGCATCATGATGCATGTTGCGCCGATTCTGATTTGGGTTTTATTACACCTGATAGTACAGCTTGCATGCAAGCCTCTCTTCCAACACGATTTTTAACTTGACAGCGGAAGGCAGTTCGGTTGATGTCTTATCAGTTCATTTAAAAAATGGCATTGAGACGTAAAATCTTGCGTATATTGGAAAATTATGGCAATAAAGGAATCTCCCAGCTGCCATGATTTTACATCATGCAACTTCGCTGAAAGTTCAATGGCAGTTGGATTACACGTGCAAGAAGGATGGCAGTGCAAGTTGCATGCAAGATGTAGCTAGCTTCATGTGTAGCTTAGGTAAATTATTTTTGTAATTAGAAAAGAATTGAGGGACCAACAAACGATTTTATTAATAAAAACAAGTCCAACAAACGATTATGCATTGATTGAGCTGGTTAAAAATAAAATAAAATTAAAAATAAGAATTTTCCGGCTAACTTGATGGTGAATTTTCTTTTTAGATTTTCTAAAAAACTATTAATCAACAAACGTTTAAATTAAGCCAACAAATACCAATAAACGACCCACAATCGACATGTGCAATAAAAAATTAAAAAAGTAAAAGTTGACCGGCCAACTTGATGGAGCTCTTATAACAATGGACTGAGCGTATTGCCATAAGAATTGCACAAGTTTTACAGTTCTCTCTTTCGCCCTATGGCAGAGTTGGAGCTGCTAACACAAAATTTTTCTTACTGAACGTTTACTTATGCCATTTGATGTTTTTATGTTGCCTGCAGATGCAATCACCGCAGAAAGAATACGGTAAATAGATAATGTTTACCATGCGCAGTCTCTCTTGCCCATACGCAAGATTCAGTTAAGAATAACTTTTGAAAATTAAAGTCAGAATTAGTGTAATTTCTTATAAGAGTGCTTATAAGCGATTAAAACATCACTTGGACAAAAGGAAATATATTTTTTTTAATTTAATTCGATTTACGGGTGTAAAATATCATCTGATTGGCTGAGTTTTACATATTTTTATGTAGTTAACGTTTTAAAAGGTGCTCTATCGGTGATATACAGAAACACAATATTTTTTGTGCCACATGAAATAGCAAATCGTTCAGTCCATTGTTATAAGTCAGTGGGTGGACCGTAGCCCCCGGAATATACAAGCCATGAACAAAGTTGAAAAAGCAGCGGGCTGGTCAGCAGGCGACATCCACAGTCTTCTTGCCTTGTCTTACTGTAGGAGATTTCATATAAAAGTTGCTTGTATTTTGTTCAACCGCTATAATATCCATAGATTTGTTCTACATGCTATTATTTTTTTAAACTATTAGAAAGAAAACATATTTGGCTGCAATTAGTATTAACTTCATTTTCCTGTGAGAGCAATAGTTTTGGGCTTTAGGACCTCTTTAAGATGAAATTTTAGTTTTTCCTCCATGACGAGTATACAAAAAGCAGTGCCACTGAGCTCTTACTGCATGCTGTACCCGGCACGTTAAGACCTTTTAATGTGTTGGTGCCTTCGGCGACTTCATGGCTTGTATTATATTCTGGGGGTTACGGGTGGACGCGTCTGTTAAGAATATTAAGAACTTATAAAGGGTTATTTTAAATAAACTGTGTAAACCAGAAGTGTTTAATTATTCATCCTGACATAAAATGAAGTGTGTAAATCAGAAGTGGCATATTAATACCCGATTGCATAGATAATTTAGGATCTATTAAATTTATTAAAACAACATGGAAAACGATTTATTCCCAGTCGAATCGTACACGGTGATGGAGCTAAAGGGAAAACTAAAAAAAAACATGGTTTGTGTTTAACAGGGAGAAAACGTGTATTATATAACCGTTTAAATGGATTTTTGCAAAGTGCAAAAGCAAAACATTAAAATGCTGTACTTGTTTCTAGCGATGTCGTAAGTGATGATGACGATGATGATGTAGGAACTGCGCATTATGAGAAAGTGTACATTTTGGAATTATTAAATGAGTTTCATGGGGGAACCAACAGAAAGTATACAGCTTTTTATTAAACAAATAAAAGAAATAAAAAGGGTGTGCAAAGTGCCTGATCAGGAATTAAAACTGATTGTTGTCTTGTTATGGTCGTAGCGTACTGCATATAGCAGCATGTTACACTGAGAATTACTGAAACATGTATGCCGGCTGACTGCAAACCGACCGCTCGCAAGCACCCGAGCTCGGAGAATTCATGCTTGTTGTTAAAAAGAAGAAGAAGACTAAACCTTGTATTGCAGGCAACGAGGTAAGAACTAAAGGAGATGCAAATGAGAAAATATCGCGTACCCAATTCTAATACATTGACACTGATATTGTTTGTACATAAGCGCCGTAAAAATTTGTACACCTGTACACAATTGTACAACCTATGCGCAATTTTAATCGCTTTTATTTTCATATACTCAATTACTGAATTTGCAAACGTGAACGTAAAAAAATTAATAATTAAGAAGAAAAGTTCAGTGGTAAAAAGTTTGTGAGTAATATTTGCTTCGTGGCCCCTACGGTTATTTCACGGGATTTCCTGCGTCAATGCACCAAGCCCAAAACCATCCAAACCTAAGTATGGATTTGACAGCGAAGACCAAAAATGGCGGAGTGAAACATACACAAATGCAGGGCAATTTTGGGTACGCTCATGTACACGGATCGTACATATGATTGCATCTCCTTTAGTTATTACCTCGTTGATTGCAGGTTACTTCAATCAGTGCAGCATGAAATTTTATTCCCGGGAAACGTAATAATTAGTTAAAAATTTAAGAAGTATTCTAGGGACTATAAATTTAATAATTTCAATTGTGTATCAAGAAATGTTATTATATAACAAAAGTAAGTAGTGTCTATATCTGACGTGCACACCACATTGCAAGTGTTAATTGATAAAGATTTCTCTCATTAATCAAATAAAATCCGGAAAAATCTAGAGGAACGCAAAAAATCGAAAAGGGAAACCCTGAACTTTTAATCATGGTGACAATAATAAATCCTTCCCCATTGAAATTGCATGGGGAGAAAATTATCCAACAGAATTACCAAAAATTAATATGGATATTTTTTAATAGGAACTTAACCTCAAGTGTAAAGGAAAAAGAGCTTCTTCAGTGCTAACTGAAGAAGCTCATCAATGGCTAGGTTGCGGAGGACATATACTTTATTTGAGTGCTTTCCGTTATCTGATATAAAGGGCGTTAAGTAATAAGGAATTGCAGAACGTACCTACGCCTGGAATATTTACTATGAGAAGCATATTGGGATTGGTAAGCGACTGCCAGTATGAGGAGAACCTATATGGAAACCATGGCCAAGTACAATTTTTATTACATAACTATAATTCAAATTCCCCGAGTATTCATTAATAAGCCCCAGCTTAAAGCAATGAATAATGTTGGGCCTATCGCCATTAGAGATCGCGGAATAACAAAATCAAATTAGAAGACTATATTATATGTTCATAATTAAACTTAGAGTTTGTAAAGGAAGACGCCTTGCAACAATTACGATTTCTGTTTTTAATCCGCAACGTATAAATTTAATTGTCAAGACGAATAATAAAATCGGAATAGACTACCATATTATATGTATTTTCATAATTGAACGTAGAGATTGAGTATTTGCCTGATGCTATTTGTCAAAATGAATAATAAAATCAAAGTAGCAGACTATTATATATGCATAATTAAACATAGATGTTATGAAAGAAAACGCATTACACCAAGTATAATTCCTACTCTTAGTCCGTATCGTACAGGTTGAGGATTTACCTAATTTTTTTTTTATTAAGACAATTTTTACCTGCGGAATATGTTACAAACCAGAATCATTTCTATTATCAAATGCAGACATTTCACATATTTTTCTAATTAATTAGTTTATTAAATTTATTCAAAATTCAAAGTTTTTACTAATATTTATGGAGAAATTTTCATAATTGGTAATTACATTATATTTAAGGAATCATATAGGTACATATTAACCATTTGGCTAAGTTTGAAATTTGAAAAGCATAGAAAGAAGAAAGAAATTTTTTTTGAATCTTCCCTGCAGAAGCAACTCACTTCGCTTTATACATATAGTGAAGAGCATATAATATGACATGGAGTCAAGCTTTTAAATTAGCAAATAAATCCCGATGTAAGGGTTTAAGGTTTAAAAGGTATTAAAAATGTTAATATGGAGATTCAATTTTAGATATGTTAATGTTACTGTTTCTTCTTAAATGCTTCTAATTTTTTTCAATAAGTATCCTAATACATAAGTACTAACCTAGTAATAGATTGATGAAGTTAGGTACCTAGTAGCAGAGGTAACGATTTAAGCTGTGAAAGTCTAAAATTTTTTGTAATTTTTTATTTCCATTCGAAAAACATCAGCCTGATTTAGATTTCTCATGAGAAATAGAAACCAGTGAGCTAATTAACACTTAATTTCCTAAGTAGTAAACTAGACTGCATTATAAACAGTGTGGTCATTTATTTTTCTATTTGAGTAGTTTGCTATTAACTAAGTATTAATGTACTCACCTTATGTACAGTTAGATGATTAGCAAAGCCTTATAACGTAAAGATGGTGTAAAGATTTTGATTTCTCCTCTCACTATCCCGGCGCCCTCTCGCATGAAGGTCGTCTAGGTCCACTAGTCTCTCTTTACAGGTCTACAAGGGACTCTGAAAATATCTGCCCTCAGAGTCAGTTGGGTGGTTGGGGTGTGCAATGAAGGCATACCATCTGCGCCTTCGATTTGAATGTAGGTAAGTGACGTAAAGGTCTCTTCAGGACTGAATGTGTGCCGGCGTTTTGGTTTTAGGCACGATTTTTTTTTTGATTATGGCAGGCGGCAGCGGCAGGTTTTTCGTGGAACCTCCCCATACTCTCCGCCAATAGCCGAGGCGAGCTAGCGTGCCGCCCTGCAGTCAACGCTGTCCGTCGAGTGATCTGTCAGCTCATGCTGGCTGAGTCTAATTGTTTGGTATTTGAAATGGTAACATTAATTTTAAAGTTTTGCTATTTTGAGATTTGATAAAAGTAAAGTAAAGATTTTTGAAAGCTTTGATATTTTGATTTTTGGAAGTTGATTGAGTAAAGTAAAGTAACGTAACGTTGTAAAGTTTTTGAAAGTTTTTGAATTGAAGTTCGACTCTAGGTTTGATTTTGGTCAAGCCTCGAGTCTGAGCAGGTGTCTAGTTTTTGAATTTTGTTTGAATGATCTTCCCGCTGGCCTCCTGCCATGGAAATGGTAGGTGGCCTCACACTAAATTTTTATGTGAGCTCTCACGGAGACATGCCTCTATTGGACAACTGGCTGGACAGAGTCGTGAATCTGTGAGACGACTTTTTGGCTTTCAGCTAACTAGTTGACCAGATTCATGACTCTGCTCAGTTTGAAGGTTAGCTGGATATGACTATCAGGTGAAGAGGAAGGAAAGGGTTGTTGGAGGATGAAAGTGATGCTGGAGACCATCAGTAATCAGGAGTTGGCATACTGCTAGCTGCCAGGCTGAAGAATCTCTAGTATCATTTTCAGTCTCTAGCCTCTCCAACCCGACTCTTCCCAGATTTCTGTGAGAACTCAAACATTTTTCGTACACACATTCACGTCGCTTGTTATCGTACGACCACTCGTGCTCCTTAATTGCTAGTAGAGAAGAAGTCGGAAGGGAATTTTTATAACACAATTTTAGTCAAACCACAATACAAGCGATAGAAATTGATTTATTATTCACTAATTTCATTTTTATTTCAATTCACAATATTTGTTTAAAGCGATAGAAATTGATTTATTATTCACTAATTTTATTTAGTAGTTATTCTATGTTCATTCTGCGACACTTTTTAAGCCTCCAGGATTTCACCACAGATGGCGCCACCGTCTCTAGGTGGCTTGAGTCCATACTAAATGTAGGGTTGTGCCTTGGCTGTATCGGTTTGCGTCTTGGATACAGCATTGTTCCTTGGATGCACCATTGAGTCTCGGCTGCGCCCTAGCGGGATTAACCGGAACTACCGGGATGTGTCATTTGATCTTGGCTGTGCCCTAGCGGCATTAGGCGGTACTACCAGCATGCTCCGGTACTACGGTTTTCTTGGATAGATATGTGGTGCGCCTAAATGTAGGCTTTTGGTTTTGAACTAATATTAGTAATAATTAAAGTTAACGCTAGGAAATTTTTATTCATGCCAATGGATTCTAGATGGTTTGGGGGGGGGGGGGGTGGAATTAGGGGGGACGAAATTTTCATCAGAAATCCTCTACGGGCTCTGGTTTTCGAGATATTAGCGATTTTACCTTTTCAGATATAGTTAATATTATTAATAATTCAAGCTACCTAGGATAGTTTTGTTCATGCCAATAGATACAAGAAGGTGTTATAGGGGTGGGGGTTAGAGGGGGAACGAAATTTTCATCAGAAATCCTCTATGTGCTATGGTTTTCGAGATATTAGCGATTTTACCTTTTTAGATAGAGTTAATATTAGTAATAATTCAAGTTTTTTTGCTCGTGGGGGTGCTGCGTCAAATGTAGGCTTTTTTATTTTGATTGTTCTTGAGCACCTAAATGTAGGCTTTTGGTTTTGAACTAAAATTAGTAATAATTAAAGTTAATAGTAGGAAATTTTTGTTCATGCCAATGGATTCTAGATGGGAGGTTTGTGCGGGGGTATTATAGTATAGGTTAGGGAGGGGGGTAATGAAATTTTCATCAGAAATCCTCTACGGGCTCTGGTTTTTGAGTTATTAGCGTATTAATATTTCAAGTTATTTTTGCTCATGGAAATGGATTCTTGGCGGTGTGGGATGGGAGGGGGAATGAAATTTTCATCAGAAATCCTCTACGGGCTTTGGTTTTTGAGATATAAGCGACATTTGTTCAAACAATTAACTAATTGGCAATTATATAATTACTAATTGGCAATTAGCAGCTTGGTTGGTCATTAGCTAATTGGCCATTAACTAATTGGCAATTACTAATGTGGTGTGATGCGTAATTCTCATTAGCAGGGAAGTTGTAGATATCAGCATCATTCGAATTTCACAACATGACATCACCATGAACAGATTCTAGAAGATGTCAGTGAGAGTTCTGGGTGTCAAACATTAAATGTTGCACCTAGGCTGTTTTTTTTTCTTCTATTAGCGGGGAAGTTGTAGATAGCACGTATGACGTCATCATGGTTTTTGTTGTTTTCAAATGCTGTAAGTGTTCTTAGCGGGGAAGCTGTAGATATCAGCAACATTCGAATTTCACAACATGACATCACCTTGGCTTGATGTTTTCGCAGCAAATTAATATTATTGGATTTAGGGGGGTGCTTATATTGAAAAGTTAAAGTTGCTCTTTCGAGTGCAAACGCCGGTTCTCTAGCGGCATTAGCCCGTACTTCATATGTTGTTCACCTCAAGGGAAAGTAAGGTTCCCTAGCGGCATTAGCAGGTACTACCACCATGCCTTGGTTTTGCTGTTTTCTTGCTTGACGATTTATTAGTGGGGAAGTTGTAGATATCAGAATGACGTCATCTTGGTTTTGCTGTTTCCAAGTGTTGCACCTAAATAAGTTTGCTCTTTCGAGTGCAAACACCATTTCTTGAGCAAGGTCCCCTGGTGGCATTAGCCGGTACTACATATGCTGTTCATCTCGAGCTTGGGGATACGAGATCACTTTTGAAAAGTCACAGTTGCTCTTTCGAGTGCAAACACCATTTCTTGAGTAAGGTGCCCTAGCGGAATTAGCATGTACTTCATATGTTGTTCACCTCGAGGGAAAGTAAGGTTTTCTAGCGGCATTAGCAGGTACTACCACCTTGTTTTCATGCTTGATGATTTATTAGTGGGGGAATTTGTAGATATCAGAATGATGTCATCCTGGTTTTGCTGTCTTCAAGTGCTGCGCCTAAATAAGTTTTCTTAGCGGGGAAGTTGTAGATATCATTCGAATTTCACAACATGATATCACCTTGGCTTGATAGCAAATTATTATTATTATTGGGTCTTGGGGGGTGCGTACATTGAAAAGTCACAGTTGCTCTTTCGAGTGCAAACACCATTTCTTGAGCAAGGTCCCCTGGTAGCATTAGACGGTACTACATATGTTGTTCATCTCGCGCTTGGGGATACTAGATCACTTTGGGGATACGAGATCACTTTTAGCACTCTCCGGCATAGGGAAA
This sequence comes from Dioctria rufipes, assembly GCA_963924295.1. NCBI lineage: Eukaryota > Metazoa > Arthropoda > Insecta > Diptera > Asilidae > Dioctria > Dioctria rufipes. Next base: position 87,972,618 of record OZ002742.1, read on the forward strand.
TAGCATAGGATTTTGATTTTGTTTCTGGAGTTTGCCTATTTTTTATCTCGAGTTTTGGGGATACGAGATCACTTTGGGGATACGAGATCACTTTTAGCACTCTCCAGCATAGGAAAATAACATAGGTTTTCGATTTTGTTTCTAGAGTTCGATTATTTTTCATCTCGGAGATCGTAGCTCTAAATATTTGTGAAGGGGTGCGAAGCTTTATTGGTGGAGGTTGCTGGTTAAGTTTTATCTGGTCTTGGAGGCTACAATTTGACCTTGAGGTGCCCCCTCCTGTGTCTGGGTACTGGAGGTTGGCTGAGAGCTTTAGTGGCAATATGTGATACTATGAATAGGATTGTCTGGGGTGTGTTCAATTGGGCTACGTTACCTGTACCAAGCCTTGGGTAGAATGTGTGCGGCTTATGTGTATTAAGTAATGATGTGAAATACCCTAAGCGAATTTATGTCGGGGCTGTATACTTGACAGCTTGAGTTTGTTTTCAGTTGTTTACTTTAGTATGAGTGGCTGTGGTATTTTGGGCTGGGCTACTTGGTGGCTGAGGAAACGTTACCTAAGGCGTGGTGGATGTGTGTGTGGATGTGTGTAGGTGTGTTTTTATGTGTATAAGAAATGTTGTGAAATTCCTTAAGTGAATTAGTGTAATTAGTATTAGTAATAATTCAAGGTAACTCTAGAATATTTTTGATCATGCCAATAGATTTTAAAAGGTGTCAGTGGAGATCTTAGTTCTAGGGGTGGATAAAAATTTCATTAGAAATCCTCCACAGGATATGGGTTTCGAGATATTAGCGATCTTGCCTTTTCAGGTATAATTAATATTAGTAGCTTACAAACATCAAAAACAACAACAACAACTATAACCTAAGGTGTGGATTAAAGATTTGATGATATTAATCTGTGGGTGTCCTTTATAAAGAAGATTATACCATGTGATCATATATCTAAAAATAGATCAGGCGAAGCTGATTGGGGTGAATGTAGGTAGATATGTTGACTTAGCTAAGTAATGGAGATTAGTAAATGCCTGATTTTACTCTTCAGGTGCAATGCTTCTAATTTGATTCCTTGCATAAACAAATTCGCACAGTCCAGTAAAGTAAACAAATTCGAATAATGTAAACAAATTCGCACAGCAACCGAGTAAAGTAAACAAACTGAGCGATTTATGTAAGATTCCCAATTTCTTTAGCTGAAAACAACAACAACTGAATGAATCTGTAGGATATGATGTCTTAGAGTAGTGGAAGTTATAATTGAAAATTTCCTTTTGCTGAAAAAAAAAATACAGCAACAACTATAACTTAAGTTGTGGATTAAAAAACTTTTATACACATGATCACTCTTATGCAATGATATTCGATATCTAAAAATGGTGCATCCAAGACACAATAGTGCATCCAAGACACAATAGTGCATCCAAGACACAAACCGATACAGTCAAGACACCAACCTACATTTAGTATAGACTCAAACCACCTAGCGACGGTGGCGCCATCTGTGGTGAAATCCTGGAGGCTTTAAAAGTGTCGCAGAATGAACATAGAATAACTACTCCTATTCGGTTAAATTTCGTCTGCCCGGGAAGAGATACTATTCCTATTTGGGGGGCGGAACCCCGCGCTGGCCGGTATTATTCTGTGGACTTTTCGCTATGGCCCGACTAGAATATTTCGTTTGCAGCTCTAGGTAAGTTTTTGTGATTTATCATTTGCCTCATTAGTAGGACAATTTTTATTTTGCAGGAGCCAATATTGTGCTGATTGGGAGGGCTTTCTATTCTCCTGCCCGGAATGCTGTGGACAGCCATACTCCACTAGTGCGCCCGAAGGCTGAATAGCCGCTAACCTTTTCATTTTTTTAATTGCAATCTTTGGTTAGTGTTACTTTTTTCTTCCTATTCTTTTTCCTATTTTGCTACTATTATAATTGTCCCCCTACGGATTGAATGAAATGAACATTTTATATAATAAAATAAAAAAAAAAAAAAAAAAAAGGTTTTTAGTAAAAGAAAATTAATTTGTTTTTTACTATTTTCCCCATTTTCCTCCTAAATTGCTTTTCTTGTTAATATTTTATTCTTGTCGACCTTGGTTTATTTCGGGAAGAGAGAGGTAGAAGAGAAGAGAAAAAAAAATCTTTGGGTTCTTTATCGTGTATATACATATATATACATGGGAGGTCGCATTTAGTCCTGATATTGTTTGAAAGTTTTTTTTTGTTTACTTGATTTGAATTCTGGGGTCGTACTTAATTTGGGAACACGGGTCCATGGAATTTGTGTCGACATATTATATTGATGTATACATTTAAATGTTTTTTTTTGTATTCCTGATAATTATTTTTTGTATAAGATATATGTACATAGTATATGGTAAATTTTAATTACATATTTCAATCTTAGTTATCTTATTTAACATGTTTTGAGTTTTATAAATTGTGGAATAATTATATATATATGTATATTGAAAAGAGCTTGCACTAATTTGTGCAAGTTTGTGAAATAATGAAGTATTTCACCGAAAAACAAATTGATTTGGTTGCAGCTCTTACAGCCCTGTGCAGAATACAATAAAACAAACTTAGCCTTTTATCTTCCACTTTATTTACGATTCTGAACATCAAGTGCGATCTGTGTGCTAGTCCAACAACGAATGAGTCTTTTACAAACGGGAAAAATTACAGTCTAGCCAAAAATTATTTACGAATGTCATTCAACAAGAAAGAGTGTAGCTACGTTTATACAATTATACAAATTCAACCATTCTTCAATTACAACGAGCAAAATGAAATTATACAACTATTGTAGATATAATTAATGTAATTAAGTAAAGTTTTAACATGCCGCCCGCCTTGGCAGCTCGATTAGCGCTGGCAATCTTCTTCATCTGTAGGTAATGGTGCTATTTTCTGAATTACTCGACGAACTATTCCAGCCTTTGTTTGAACGTCTACGACACGAACATTTCCATCTGGTCCAGTATAGGTCTTTGCTATTTTACCTAGCATCCATTTTTGGGGTGGTAGATTGTCCACGTGAACCAAAACCATGGTACCCTCTGCTACATTCGGGGATGAAATCTTCCATTTATATCTTGTGTGTAACGACGATAAATATTCTAATGACCATCTCGACCAAAAATGCTGTTGAAGTTGAGAAATTCTACGCCATCTGCTCAAGTAGGACATATTGACCTTAGTGATGTCGGGTTCAACGAAACAATTCAACGGGGCTTGGTTCCAGAAGTGAGCTGGTGTCAAGGCTTGCTCGTCATTCGGATCTGATGATAATTGACAAATAGGACGTGAATTTAGTATAGCTTCTATGTGACAGCACACGGTACATAATTCCTCGAACGTCAGCGTTGCATGTTGAAATGTTTTAAACAGGTGGGACTTTGCCGACTTGACCGCAGCCTCCCAAATTCCTCCAAAGGGTGGAGATCTTGGTGGTATATGACGAAATTCAATTCCTTGTTCAGCACACCACTTCGAGATTTCACTTTGAGTATTCTGATTTAAAAACTTCTCTCGTAGCTCTGCTAACAGTCTTCTTCCTCCAACGAAGTTGGTAGCATTATCGCAATGTATGTGTTTGCACAGTCCACGGCGACCAACGAACCTCTTCAATGCTGCGATGAAAGCTTCAGCGGACAAGTTAGATACTACCTCGAGATGGACTCCTCTTGACCAGAAGCAGACGAAAACGGCGATATAAGTTTTGTATGGCCTCTTCCCGCGGATGTTGTAAGTAGTCATCATCGGACCGCAAAAGTCAATGCCTACATTCGCAAACGCTTTCGACGGTGAGACCCGATCAGTGGGAAGATGTCCCATTATTTGCTGCAACAACCTGGGCCGATATCGAAAACATTGTAAGCAACTTCTCACAATTTTTCTGGCGTACGTCCTAGCATTCACGATCCAAAACTTCTGTCGGATAAGCGCAATTAGAGCTTGAGGACCTGCATGAAAATTATTAATGTGAAGATATTTGACATAAGATTGGATAAAGGGATTATTTTTAGGTAGAGAATGGGGCATTTGGAGTTATATGGGATATCTGCATTCTGCAGACGCCCTCCAACTCTTAAAAGAGATAAGTTATCCAGGAAAGGATTAAGTGTGCATAGATAACTTTTAGGGCTAATCATCTCCGAATTTTCTAAAGCTCGAATTTCTTCTTTGAACTCTCGTTGCTGAATTAACCATATTATTTTTTGAAATGATTTTTCGAGCTCTTCAGCTGAAAGATCTGTCATCTGTGTACTGCTGGATCTACCCTTCCTTGTTGCCTCAATGAATCGTAGAACATATGCGAAAATCCGTCGTGCCTTTGAAAAACTGCTGAATTTGTAAATCTTATCCAAAAACGATTGTTCTATCAAGCAAACCAGCACTGATTTCGGCTTCCGTGCTTCTGGAAGGTCTTTTAGCTGTATTTTCTTCTCTGGCCAGCATTCGAGGGGTGAGTTAAAAAAATTCGGGCCTGAAAACCAACATGAATCCTTGAGCTCGTCAACTGTAACACCTCTTGAGATTATGTCCGCAGGATTCATTTTTGTAGGTACATGCCTCCAGACCGCGGTTGGTGCCAGTTCTTGGATTTTTGAGACCCTGTTGCCGACAAATGTCTGCCATCTTGACGGATGAGACGCAATCCAACCTAAGACAATTCGCGAATCCGTCCATAAGAATATCTTATTTAAATGAGTTCTCAGACTGCTGCATACCTTGATCAACACCTTTGTTAATAGTTCAGCCCCACATAGCTCCAGACATGGCAATGATCTCATTGGTTTTGTCGGAGCTACCTTTGATTTAGCAGTTAGAAGACGTACTGCTATATTTCCAAATTTATCTTCGCTGCGTGTGTAAATACAACAACCATAAGCACGAATTGACGCATCTGCGAAGCCATGTATTTGGATATTAGCAACTTCATTCATTGTTAGTACATGTCGTGGAATCCGAATAGTATTTAGTAATCGCAAGTCTTCTTGGAAGCCCTTCCACCGAGAATACAGTTCTTGAGGTAATGACTCATCCCAACTAAGTTTCAATAGCCATAGCTCTTGCATGAACACCTTGGCTCGAACAACGATCGGGTTTACTAGGCCCAGAGGGTCAAAGAGCTTAGCTGTCTCTGATAGTACTATTCGTTTCGTAATCTTATCCTTGTCCTTGCAATCTTCATATGTAAATACAAACTCATCTGCTTCTGCTTTCCACGCAATGCCAAGTGTTTTTATAATGTTTGCATCCTTGACTTGCAAGATTTTCTCTCTATTGTTGTCAGGAATTTCTCTCAACATCTCCGAATTATTTGAATACCATTTCCTCAGTTCAAGTCCAGCCGATGAAAGCACAGTTTGCACCTGAGTTTTTACCCTTTGTAATTCTTCGAACGTATTCGCACCGGTCAACAAGTCGTCGACGTAGAAATCTTCTTTGATGATAGTAGCTGCAGTCGGAAATTTATCTTTATTCATATCCGCTAGATAATTAAGGCAACGGGTAGCTAAATATGGCGCTGAGGCTGTCCCATACGTTATGGTTTTCAGTCTGTAAGTCTGTAATTCACTTTCAGCATCATTTCGCCATAAAATGTACTGAACATTTCGGTCTTCTGGATATACCCAAATTTGGCGATACATCTTCGATATGTCCGCCGTTAATGCATATTTAAACATCCTAAATCTGAGAAGTATCGAAAGCAAGTCATTCTGTACTGTTGGACCAACCATTAATATGTCGTTTAACGAGACATTAGTAGATGAGCGACAAGATGCGTCAAAGACCACTCTGAGTTTTGTTGTGGAACTGTGAGGTCGAAGAACACAGTGATGTGGCATATAATAATGAACTGCAGGAATATCTTTTTTAAGTAGAGGTTCCATATGGTCCAACCTCTCATATTCTTCCAAAAATTCCGTATATTGAGATTTGTATCTTTATTTAGTTTCCTTTCTAAGCTAATGAAGCGTTTCCTAGCAATGTCAAAGGAGTTTCCTAACACGTCAGGGGATCGCTTGAACGGTAATTTCACAATGAGGTTTCCAGATTCCAATTGCTGGATGCTGTCTAGGAATATTTTCTCACAGGATTTTTGTTCCTCACTTAACATTGGAGCCGCTAATTCAACTGATCCGACCTTCCAAAAGTTTTCAACTAATTTGGTCAGATCATCCTCTTCAGGATTCATTTCACTGTTAGTTACAAAGCTGCAGACTTGTTTAGCTAGATTAGACAATTCGTATTTACCGCCAATTATCCATCCAAAGAGAGTCTTTTGTAAAGTGGGCAATGTATCACTTAATTTGATTTGACCAATGGATAAAAATTCAAAGAATTTTTCGGCTCCGATTAAAATATCGATAGGCTGTGGCGTGTTGAAGTGAGGGTCTGCTAATTCCAAATTCTTAGGAATATTCCACTTGCTAATATTAATTTCCACATCTGGTTGAGGACTCGTAATTGATGGCAATATCCAGAAATGTAAATCGGTTTCGTAGTCATTAGTTCGTGATTTTATTAAAGTACGCGTTTCAAATTTTACTTTAGCACTGACATCTCCTATGCCCGTAACGTCAGCATTAATGTGTTGACGTTTAAGACGAAGTTTATGCACCAGGTCAGCAGTTATAAAATTCAATTGTGAGGCGCTGTCCAATAAAGCTCGAGCAAAGTGAAAGCTGCCCGATCTATCTCTAATTTTTACCATTGCAGTAGCTAGGAATACATGACCACCCTTGTGGCCTTTCATCTCGGTGCTTGGGTGAGATGAACACAACGACGAATTAATTCCGGATACCACACCTACTGCTTCTATATTATTTTCGGAAGTTGTAGGCACTGAGTTTGTACTATTACTTGTAATATTTCTCGATAAACCAGGTAATGACCGTTCTTGTGTCGTACTTCCTACACGAGAAAAACGATGGAGTATAGTGTTGTGGGGCCTGTTACATACCCTACACTTTGACATCCGACAGTCTCGAACTGAATGACCCTTAGATAGGCAATTGATGCATAAGGCTCTCCGCTTCACTTCTTCGAATCGATCAAGCGCAGACAATTCGGAAAACTTGGTGCACTGAAAGATGCTATGAGTAGATTCCGAGCAAAACCCACAAACCGCTTTAGTAACCTTAAGTGCAGTAGGGTTCTTGTGCTGTGGCACAGATCTCTTCGAATGCTGATTTTTAGAGAAATTAATTGATCCTGTATATACTTGAGGTTTCCTTTCCCTAACTTCTAAGAACTGACAACGTCTACTTAATACAGATTCACATTGACTCCATGTCGGAAATTCAGTATAATCAATGCTTTCCTCCCATTTAGCCTGAGAATCTGCGTCGAGTTTGGAATTAACGAGGTGAATTATGATTGAGTTTACAATGTTAGTATCACTCCCTAATATTCGCAACGCACTGAGATGAGCACTAACATTATCAATGAGACTTCTTAATAAGCATGCTGAACCTTTCTGAACCTTTGGTAACTCGAACATCTCGGTAATATGTTCTTGAAATATTAGACATTTGTTGTCATATCTGTCTTTGAGTTTGTCTAACGCTTCGTTATAGGCAGCTGCCGATTTTCCCAACGAATCAATTGTTCGTAGGGCTGGACCGATTAAACAATTTCGCAAATGGTTATATTTCTCCGTAATTGACTTACTCGAGTCATCGTGAACTAGTTTGTTGAGAGTTGCAATAAAGCTTGGATACTCTGAGTATTTGCCTGAGAATTGTGGTAACCTGAGGGGAGGCAAACTAGCCCTGGGGGGTGTTGGAACAACAAAGGAATTATTGCCTTCACAAATGCTTCCGAGATTGGGCAACAACGACAAAATTTTTGACTTAACGTCACAATACAAATCTTCTAACTCTCCCCTCACGGTAATGTTTGTCTGATCAGATGGAGATAGTTTTTCAATTAGTGTTTGATGTGATAACAAAAGCTTCCAATAAGATTCCAAGATGCCTAATCTACACTCCAATTCATTGGCTGTGAGACTATCTGCCTTGCCTGTCAGATAGTTCTTCATACGCGATATGCAACCTTTTGTATTTCCACGTTGCAATTTCAAATCATCTAATTGCTTCTTGGAACATGATTCCGATTGAGCTTCAGACAAATTGTCTTCTTTAAGCATGTCAGGGTTACTCATTATGAACCAACTAATTAAATTAACACAAGTTTCTTGGCAAATGCCTCACTAGTATACTATGTATAATGAATTTGAAATACGTAGTTCAGAGTTATATTTATTGAAATATATGTTGGGTAAATGTAAACGTGTGAATGTTGATTTAAATTATTATAAATATTCAATATAAATTCTTATTCAAAATGAATTTTTTTTTTTTTTTTATGTTCAAATGTCTACGAGTTCATGCAATATATAGTTTTAAATTAATATTCCCCAACTAGGTTAGGTTTAATTATCACGTCACAATTGCTATCATGTACGAAAATATGAATGTATTCGAAATACTCACAAAGAGCAGCACTAACGATTAGCAGTAAAGCAATTGAACTGTGTATTCACTTAATTAGAAGTCTATAACTGTTTCGATTATGTACTGCTTTATAGCTCCAACAACTACACATATATGTATGAGCATAAAATACATGTCAATGCATACCTTTTAATCCAACGATGTTATTAAGTGATTACCTTAAGCATAAATCCGATTTACCTGCTTTTCCCCTTATTGCGGAAACTTTATTAACGTGCAGGTAGATGTGCCTTAAATGATATAAACTGCATCACTTTCTTCTTTGATCGCCTGTACAATTATCTGGGCTATTTTCTGCATGAATATATATATTCAACTAGTTCACGTACTGCGCTGGAACTTGATCACAATTGTAGCGTCGAGAATATTCTCCGTATTGCCTTGAATTCCATGCAGTCCTGTCACGGTCGCCAATGAAAAGAGCTTGCACTAATTTGTGCAAGTTTGTGAAATAATGAAGTATTTCACCGAAAAACAAATCGATTTGGTTGCAGCTCTTACAGCCCTGTGCAGAATACAATAAAACAAACTTAGCCTTTTATCTTCCACTTTATTTACGATTCTGAACATCAAGTGCGATCTGTGTGCTAGTCCAACAACGAGTGAGTCTTTTACAAACGGGAAAAATTACAGTCTAGCCAAAAATTATTTACGAATGTCATTCAACAAGAAAGAGTGTAGCTACGTTTATACAATTATACAAATTCAACCATTCTTCAATTACAACGAGCAAAATGAAATTATACAACTATTGTAGATATAATTAATGTAATTAAGTAAAGTTTTAACATATATAATTTTATGTATATTTTATTATTTGTAGCTAAGTAACTAACCCCTATTTTTATTAAATTGTAGTACTATACTTATTTCTTTTATTTTACGTGGTATACAATAATATGTGTTCCCTCCTTTTTTTTATTGATGGATATTCATATACCTTATTTTTTCTTGATACTTCTTATAACACCCTTTATTTGTTATATTTAAAGCTCCCAAGGTAATATAGAAGAAAGCGAATAATATTTAAATCTAAATGTTTGGTAGTCTTACAGCTACTCATATTTATCCTATTTATTTATTTATTTTATTTCCACTTATAGAACTTTTTTAATTTTTTTCCATTAATAGTTATTTATTTTTCTTCATACAAAATAAACTACATATGTATTTATCAAAAAAAAAAAAAAAACGTGAGATAATATTTTCCTTTTTATTGTTTAGTAGTGTTTTGTTTTAATGGGGATGGATATAGGAGTAGGAGAATCAGGAAGCGAGAGGTTACCGTTTCCTTTTGTCATTGTCTGTGCAGGAGTTAATTTGAATTTTGATTCTCTCGGTGCCGGAGTAGGCACATTCTCCTGTTTATGTTCAGGAAGTATTTCTTTCGATTCGCGTACTTTCGGTTTGTAATTAATATACAGATAAGCACAGACTATAAAGATGATAGAAGCTACTGTTAAATATGACAGTGCGTAATGGTGGATATGGTGGTTATTTATCTGGGGTGACGTCATATTCCATATTATATTGGAAATGTTTATTGTTGGGATGAAGTTGGAATTAATTTTGGAAACTTTTACGCTATGTCCGTGCAAGATGAATTCTTTGCTTCGTACATAGCAACCGGGATAGATATAAATTGTTCCTGTTCCTTGCAGAACTTGTGAGCTAATGGAATTTTCGTAAATAATATCTATGTGGATGGAATCTTTTAGGGAGAAAAGCCGAGCGTTTTGCTGCGATAATTGTGTCCAAAAGCAATCTTGTTCTAATGTTCAAATTTTACAATCGGATGTAATCAGCTCCTTTTTTATTAAATTTATCTCGCATTGATTTACCCTAGTATTTGCATTTAAGATTGGGCATGTGATCTGACAATAAAAGTGCGTACGATCCAACGTTGCGCAATTATGAATGTCTTGGACTGTTAGTTCGAGATTGTGTTCGCGATTGTAGTCGATGAGTATATATTCCCTTGATGGTTCAATATATACGAGCGATTTTTTAAGGATAGTAGGCAATGGTATTGTTTTAAAGATTTGATATGGTTCCTTGAAAGGAATGAGGATTCTGAGTTCTATAACTATTTTGTTGTTGAAAATATTCGCAGAGATTGTACTTAATTTATAAATTTGTGATAATGTATTTTCTCTGGGATTTATGGGAAGCATCATTGTAATTGGTATTTCTTGCCTGATATTTGATAACAATTCTCCTATTTTTCTAGGAGTTATTAGTGTAGGATGAAATTTTCCATGCCTTGAATCCATAAGAAGATCTATTAACTCTGCCTGGGTATTTTGGTATCTGAATGCCATTAGTAAGACTAGTGAAATGAGTGATTCCAGTTCAATTGATATTTTGTTATCAAGTGACCTATTTTCCATCAATGATGTGGCTATTTGCACTGATATTAGTTTTTTATGCATGACCATGAATTCCTTTTCAATTGCGGCTTTAGTTTTATTGAAAACATTTGCGGTTGCTTCGACTAACGCAGTTTGGCTTTTCATAAGTGATAGGAGGGAGTTTTGGTTAAGGGTGAGGTTACGGATTTGCTCGTCATAAATCTTGGCATCATCTTCGTCTAATGTGCCGAAAAGAGCTTTAGAGATTGAGCCTATAGCATTGAAAAGTGCTCTTTGTTTTCTATTTTGGGTCACAAGTAACATATTCTTATAATCTATGTTCTTAGTAATTTAGATACCTCGGCGAACATGCCACTTATGAGGTTAGAGCCTTGATCTGTGAGGATACTTTCTGGAATACCATGTTGACAAACCATCGTTGTCGTGAAGGCTTCCGCTAATGTGTTAGACTCGGTGTCGACTATGGGAATAGCCTCAGAAAATTTTGAAAGATCGTCTTGGAATGTAAGGATGTATTTGTTTCCAGAATGAGATATTGGTAGAGGTCCTACAATATCTAGGTATACTCTTTCGAAAGGTTTGGAGCTTATGCTCGAGATTTTCATAGGAATTTTTGGGTTCCTGGATACTATGTTTACCTGACAAAGTTTACATTTCCTTACATATTTTATGATATCATCTGACATGCCAGGCCAGTAGAATTGCTTTTTGATTCTTTTAATTGTACGGGAAACGCCTTGATGGCCTCCCGTCGGTAGTGAATGAAAATCTTTTAGAACTTGTTCGATGTCATAAATGTCGGATAAATATTTAATCGAATCTTGATGGAAATTGATGTTTATTTGTTTTTAATAATTATTAGATTCTGTGGATCTAATATGGGGAAGGAGATATTTATTTGTTTTAACTGATCTGCTTCTGTGTATAAGGAGATTTCAGTTAAAATCTTTTCGAGGTCTGATCTATCTCTTTGGGATCGGCAAGGTAAATTAATCTTTGAAATGATTATTTCGGAGTCTTTTCTTTTGAAGAAGTTCAGTTCATTTTCTGAAAGTGGGGATTTATCTGAAAATTTTAGTTTCGAATCCAAATAACAATAGAACATGGTTAGTTATAATTGTAAACTTTCTACCATAAACGTATGGTCTGAATTGCTCAACTGCAAAAACGATGGCTAAAAGCTCTTTTTCTATTGTCGAGTAACGAGTCTTGCACCATTGAGAACTTGACTCACGTAGGCGATTGGGTGATCTCCGTGATCATCAACTTGTGAAAGAACAGCTCCGATGGCGTAGTCACTAGCATCGGAGGTGACAAAAAATTCTTTGTCAAAATCGGGGTATGATAGAATTGGTGCTGAAATAAGTTTATTGCGTAATTCGCAAAATGTTTCATCACAAATTGCGTCGAACTTGAAAGGCGTATCTTTCTTTAAAAGATTTGTAAGTGGTTTGGCTATCTTCGAAAAATTTGGAATGAAGCGGCGATAGTAGCCGACGAAACCAAGCAAGGCTTTAATATCTTTCTTCTTCTTGGGTCTGGGATAGGACTGAACTGACTTTATTTTTTCTGGATCTGGTTTGACTCCATTTTCAGTTATAATGTGCCCTAAATACATAATTTCCTTTCTTAGGAAATGGCACTTGTCGGGTTGAAGTTTGAAATTGAAATTGCGGAGATGGCTGAATACTGCTGTGAGTCTGGAATTGTGGTCTTTGAGATTGTATCCATGGACTACAATATCGTCCATGTATACGAAGCAATGGATGCCTTGAAGGCCAGATAAGACATTATTCATGGCTCGTTAAAAAGTAGCTGGAGCTCCTTTTAAACCAAATGGCATACGATTGTATTCGTAGTGGCCATAGGGTTGTAAAGAAAGTAATTACTCCACAAATTCGCGACCTAGTCTTGGCGAAAATAAACAAAATAAATTAAATTAAATTGCAATCTTGGCATATTTAGGGTCATTCACATTTATTTGCATTTTCAATTGATAGGGAACAGCGAACTGTGACCCAGATAAACTAAAATTATTAATTAATTGCAAGCACTTTGAAATATCGCGTAAATCGAATATTGGGCAGAATTCATGATTGGAAGAATTTTGAGTGACCCTCAATGCGAGGTATTGTATTGGAGTCAGATCGATGAGTATGAGTTTTGAATTAAGACGAAGCGGGTAATAAGCGGGCCGTGAATTTGTGCGGAAGTTGAGTGCGATTGATAAAGAGTGATCGAGGTGTCTGTTCTATATAAAATCTAGTGTAGAAATACAGATACTCAACAAATAGTGTTTAATATTTGAAAATAAAAATGATTACGATATATTAGCAGTACTAAATATTTAGAAAAGTGTTTTATAAAATAATAAAATGATAAAAAAGTGTTAACCTCTTGTGTTTGTGATAACCTACATAAAAATACCTAACATTTTGGCTCAGCCGGTATATACATGCAAGAAGAGGTACCAATATTGCAAACCCCAGAAGGAAGAAGATTTGCTGAAAGAATCAGTGCACTATCCTTTGAAGATTGCACAGATCTAGACGACGACGACGTTTTTCTACGCGAGGTAAAAAGACACCTGTTTTGCACCAGCAGCACTGGAAGACTACATCTCCGCTCAGGAAACAAATATCCACGGAAGGTAGAAACAACACGACCTAGTAGTACTGGGAGACTTCATCCCTCCTCTGAGAAACAATTTATAAGGAAAACGCAAGCAACGCCATCAAGTAGTACAGAGAGACTTCACGCTTTTTCAGGAACTCTTCATCAATCGACAGATATTGTAAATTCGCCCAGTAAGTAATTTTTTTCTGAAAAACTAACAATAGAAATACTAGCAAGAAGAAAAAATCTGAGGAAATGGTGCTAGATTACAATAAGGTTAATCAGTTAATAAATTTAAATATACCCATGTTCACAGTGGAAATATGTAGCGACACATATAATAAGGTAGAAATATTTATAAAGTGTTGCGAAAAAGTTTATGAATGTTTAACAGGTGATCCGGAAACTGAACTGTTTTTAAAACTCATCCCTACAAAACTAAGGGGTAGAGCATTTTCGGTTCTATGTGGGGAAACATTTAGGACGTTTGACGACCTCAAAAATCTCCTATTTGAAAAATTTACGGAGAATAAGCCCTATCGACTTCTCGTAGATGAATTGAGATTAGTGCATCAAATTTCAAGTGAAACAGTGAGCTCGTATGGTTCAAGACTGTACCAAAGCTATCAAAGGTGTAATCAAAAGGCCAAAAAGGGTCCCAAAAACTGCGAAGCGCTTTTGTGTGATCTTGAGGAAATCGCAGTTAACACATTCTTAGGAGGTCTTTTGGACCCGAATTTACGTTTATACTTTTTACGTGAAAACGAAACCTCACCAGGGTTGGATGGGGTGACGTAAACTGGCCTGGGAAATTAGAGGAAGCGGCCTAAAGAAAATGGCGCCGCAGGGGAAAATTTTTAGGAGTAATAATAATAACTCTTTTTCATCACTAATAGTGGCCACAAACTTTAAAAACATTGTTACACCGGTGAAAATTTCGAATTAAAAAAAAAATACAGCTACTTATGGAATATCTGATTTTATTCAGGTAAGGACATCAATCAAACAAAAAATAAACTAACAGAAAATAAACTCAAAAAAATGACTCATTAAAATAAAGATCTAAAACATTAACAACTTTCTTATCAGTGGAGACGTTTCAGCGAAAGCATTAATGACATTTTCATTGTCTACTGTACTCAAATTCGCTTTTTCTGTGCTCATCAACATGAAGGCTTCCAAATTTTCATTGAACAATCTATTCCGCAGTCTATTTTTGATAAATTTCAACAAAGAGAAGCGCTCACATTCCACTTGAGATATTGGTAACGTCAGAAGAAACTGGTGTGCTATTGCCAATGCAGGATAATCCTCTTGGTATAAATTATATTTAATAATAGTTTTATAGCAACAGGTCGCACAATTTCGGCAATTTTTGCAGATAATATGATTTTCTTCAGAATCATCCAGATTCGGGAAAGATTCATAAGATTCTTCCAACGTTGATTTTAATGTTTCCCAGTTGTTTGCAAGGGTGAAAAGCTCTTCTTAATTGCTCAGGTGTTGCTGAATCATTGAACGGCATAATTTTTGTGAAAGATTTTCCAGAAAATTGTTTGGAATCCTATTCTTTTTTATGTCTTCAAAGTTTTTAGGATCCAAAAAAGAGAATTTCATGCACAAATTTGTGTTATTTGTAAAGCGTTTTTTCATAGACTCAATCACTACATCTAACAGAAAATTATATGTTTTAATCCTGAAGTTGTCGAAAGGATCAGTCGGCTTCTCATCTGCTGTGTTTTCGTCATGCATTCTTTTCACGCGGTTTTTCTGTGTATGGGCAAGGTTTCTTCAATGTCTAGTGTATTGCAGTCTTCGACTAGATCAAGTTGTCTATTTGCCCATTCAACAAATGTGTCCGTCATCTTTTTGGTGCTTTCTGCATCTCTCTGAATTTTAATTAGCTGAGTTAATGATGATTCTACCAGACTGTTGCATTTAAGTAAGTCAAGTCCTTTTGTCTGTACATATTTAGATAATGACGCAGTTATTTGAAATATTCTTAAAAAAATATGAGCGATCGGGAGATTTTCATATTTTAGAGGCCATTTTTCAAGCTACTGGCTCTTGACCTGATATCGGGATCTATTTTGTGACTCGTTTCGATCGTATGTAACGCCTCTAAAACCTTTTTTGCCCACCAACGTGTTTCACCGATGATTTGAAGCTTTCTATGTTTAACGTCATTGGAAATACAATTCCATATATCCATTCGCTGGTGAGATTCTTTAAAAAATACTGCAACTGAATTTAGCAAAGCAAAGAAAGATGCAGATTTAATATGCCCTTTCAAGACATCAGTGAGAACTAAATTCAATATGTGATTATAACACCAAATATGAACGTGATTGGGGTTTTCATTTCTCATCACAACAAACCATAAACTACTGGGAACCCAAGTTGTTTAATCATCTTCCGGAATCAATGAAAATATAAAAAATCCTAAAGCTCTTTTAAAATCTGTGAAAAGTATTTTAATTAATAAGTGTTGTTATTCTGTAAATGAATTCTTTAATACTGATTTTGACTTGTGTTGTGATGATATTTATTTGTGTTGTTGTTGTTTATATTTATTGTTTGCATATCGTTTTTATGGCTGTTTTTTTGGGCTACTTTAATATATTTTTAATTTTATACTGTACCTGACGTATAAGGTTATGTTTATTACTTAATAAATTTATCTATCTATAAATATTAATGTTATCTAGGTTATAGTTTTGACTTTACCGGCCCAAATCTATTTTTTTTTTCAAAAATTTTATTTTAAAATAAAAGTGTTGATTTAATACTACCGGCCCAAATTTTATAAATCTCACCGGCCCAAGGGGAAAGTTCCCTTTTTCCCCCTGGGCCCATCCACCCCTGAACCTCACTCAAAGAAATTTTTGATAAATCCGGAAAAATTGAGGCACGGGAAAAACAACTCTGTATACAGAAATATCATCCCATTTTATCAAATTTGAGCCAACAATATAGCCTTGTCACACCAAAATTGAATGATAGCACGCCTTCCAATATTTCATACGAAAATTTTTCTACCTTCCAACCAAATATCAACAGCACTTTATCACTAAATAATCCATCTAATCAAGTTATCACTTCATCGGAAATAAAAGGAGAATCCACTAACAAGAATTTCAATACAATCCCTTTCAGAAACAGCTCTAATGAAGTTGCTTTCAGAAATTACAAAAATGAGCGAAACAATGGAATAAAATGTAACTTTTGCAAGCCACTTGGCTATTCTTTCTCTCAGTGTCGTATAAGACAGAGTTCACTGTTTTGCATTAATTGCCGAGTTTACGGTCACACCGTCCAGAATTGCACACCCATAGCCAATCTTTCACAAGGCCTTTCAACTTCGAATCAGATTCACGCATTTAATAAAAGTAACACGTAATTTAAACCGTGGAAAAAATGCGATTTTTGTAAACGTTCGTCACATAATTTACAAGAATGTCGCGCTAAACAGGAATGGGAGCACAAAAACTCCAACCGTAACATTAAATCGGAAAACTAAGCTTGTTCCCCCGAAGACACCATGGACAAAGCCCAGGAAGCGAAATTCAAAACAGGGACACCGTTCAGTTAGTCCAAAACCTTTTATAAAAGTTCCCATTGATATAGCGAATAAGCCCGAAGTTGAACTGTTTATCGACACGGGTGCAGATATAAGTTTTATCAAAGAGTCAGTAATTAAACCAACCACAAAAATTGTTCACACAAATCTCGAAATAAATTGTGCTTTTGGGAAAGATAAAACCTTGGGCAAGTGCGAAAGTATAATTAAAACGCCATTGACTAAACCCTGTGAATTATATATCATTAAACATAATCCAAATATACCAGGGGATGGAATTTTAGGCAATAATTTTCTTTCAAAATACTGTAATATTGAAGGTCCAAATAAACTCCTAAGATTTCCACGATCGCATGTTAACACAACGGAGTTTATACTACCTTTAAAAAAACTAACTGCACAAATCCACTACCAATAAATTTCAAAAATTCAGTCTGATCTCAGACTCCTTTAAAAACCACAACTGAGGTATCTTCAAGGGTAAAATCGGTTAAACATAACATAGTAAATAAAATTGATAAGCCCAAAACTTTCACGAGGAAATCTGGTGTAGATCAACATAACACCATCCTATATGGCTCCAATAGTACTTCTAAAGGTAGAAATATAATTAAAAATACGAAAACAGTCGAACATAAAATATTAGACAACCTGTTCTCAAAACCGCCTAATGGTGAAATATATCCGGAATTGGAGTGTAGAACGGCGGTGAATAAACAAAATATGGTGTCCCGTTTTAATACTGGAAAGGGATGTGAAGAGGCTCCGAGAGAAATTCGCATTCCAGCACGCGCAGAGAAATTGGTTCAAGTGCCTTCTGAAGCAGTTGAAGATATGCTTTGCTTGTCCCAGGAAACTAAACCTGGCATTTTTCTTCCAAACTGTTTAGTTCGCCCCGTGAGGAATAAAGCTCTGATCAGTATCTTAAATGCAACCGAAGTTGATCATGAACTTGAATCAATTAACTTATTCTGATATTTTTTATCTACCAGGTAATAAATTGACCCACACTAACGCTATTAAGCACACTATTCCCATTAAAACAGATCATCCTCCAATAAATCAAAAGATGTATCGACTGCCGGAAAAACAGAAGAAGGAGCAAGTTGAGGAAATGATAGAAAATGACATCATCGAACCTAGTAAAAGTCCGTGGAACTCGCCACTACTTGTCGTTCCAAAAAAGGACGGACCTCAAGGAGAAAAAAGGTGGCGAGTGGTGGTGGATTTCCGAAACCTAAATGCAATCAGTATAGGTGATGCTTTCCCCTTACCAAGAATCGAAGACATTCTCGATCAGCTTGGCCATTCTCGTTATTTTACAACACTTGACTTAGCTAGCGGGTATCATCAGGTACTAGTAAGTGAAAAAGACCGACCAAAAACAGCGTTTAGTACAAATTTGGGACATTACCAATTTAAACGAATGCCTTTCGGACTCTCTGGAGCTCCAGCGACTTTCCAAAGACTGATGAATTACATTCTAGCTGGGTTGCAAGGTTTCAAGTGTTTCGTGTATTTAGACGATATCGTTATATACGGGAGGAACCTAGAAGATCATAACGAAAAGTTAAGAGCAGTTTTTGACAAGTTGCGCGAATATAATTTAAAGTTCCAACCAAGTAAATGCCAATTTTTTAAAAAAGAGGTCGTATATCTCGGGCACATATGTACAGAGCTAGGGGTTTTTCCAGACTCATCCGAAATAAAGTGTATTCAAAATTTCCCATTTCCTCGCACTGTTCGCCAAGTACAACCTTTCCTAGGCCCAGCAAATTACTACAGGAAGTTCATTCCTAATTTGTCAAAAATGGGGGAACCAATAAAAAAACTTCTCCGAAAAGGCGTAAAATTCAAATAGACTGAGCAGTGCCAACATTGTTTTATATCTTTATAACATTGTTTTGATAAGTCCACCACTTTTGAGATACCCAGATTTTTCTAGACCTTTTATACTTACAACGGACGCTAGTGCAGAGGCACTGGGGGCCGTCTTATTCCAAGGAGATATAGGTGAGGAACAACCAATTCCGTATGCCAGTCGTTCACTTAATAAAGCAGAATGAAACCATTCAACTATTGAAAGAGCGTTGTTTGAAGTAGTTTGGGTTGCCCGAAATTTCCGGTGTTACTTATATGGACGGAAATTACTGTATATACGGATCATAAACCTCTTCTGGGAATCTTTAACACAAAAGACCCAACATCTCGGTTAGTTCGCTTTTACCACAAACTTTCAGAATTTAATTATGACATTAAATACAAGCCCGGAAAGTTTAATAAAAATGCCGACGGATTCAAACGAATACCCCAATCTGAAAATGCTAATGGAATATTGTTAGATAATGAAAGTCATGGAAGCAATGAACAATTAAGTCAAGACCGCCTTGAATCGATTAATGATTCACCGAATACAAAAGTCAATTGCGGCCCCCTAGATAAGGGTGAAGGAATGAAAAATCAACTAGTAGTAATTGCTCAGCTACAACACCATATGGACTCGGGCGGTAAGAATGATGTAGTTAAGTCATCAGCTTGCCATGTTGTAACCCGAGCGTAATTGCTTAAGGATTTGGTTGATATATCGAAACACAGTGATGAAGTAGGCCTAATTTCTTCTCGAACTGCTAGCAGTAGTAGTTTAGACGAAGAGCACATAACTAGTAATTCTGAATCTGGAACTGAATCCTTTCCACTGGGACGAGATTCAAAGATTCAAACGCTAACTAATCTAGAAGATATTAAAACTGTTACGCATGATTAACTCCGTCACAAAGGCGTATACAAAACGTACAAACGCATTAGTAAGCAATTCAAATGGAAAAATATGCTAAGAGATATTACGCAGCAAACGAAAATGCATATGATGATAAGTGATACAGCTCAAAAACCTTTTGAGAAGGTGTACCTTGACATTGTAGGGCCTTTATCTCTTTAAGAGCGTGTGTAAATTACTAAGGGTTAAAAAGATACAAACAACAGCATATCACTCGCAATCAAATGGGGGTTTAGAGAAGGAACATGGCCCCTTGCTCGACTATTTGCGCAGTTTCGTTGATGACAAACCTGAAAAATGGGACGAGTGGTTAGTGCAGAAGCTGCATACGTTCATAACAACACTGTTCATACTGGAACGAAAATGACACCAATTGAAGCCCTCTACAGGTTCCGCAACCCACTCCCCACGAATCCAAAACAAGATCCAGAACCGATTTATAATTATGACGACTATGGTAATTACATTAAATACAAAATGCAAAGGGCACAAAAAGGTTCGCGAAAATCTAATACGAAGTAAGGAGATAACTGAAAAATATTATGACCGTAATACAAATATGATAACAATTCATGTCGAAGATCAATTTCTTCCGCGAAATGCCTAAAAGAAACACAAACTATCGCTTATATGGACAAGGCCATACGTAGTCAAGAGAATCGACAATGATATAAATTGCACTATCCAAATCGGTAAAAAATTGCGACGTGTTCACAATAATCGTCTCAAAATTTTCTAGAATTAGTCAAATATGGTATACGAACGTCTTTATTTTTCTCCATACAATTGGTTTCTTTTTCTTAATCCAGGCTAATTCAGGAATAATGCTGTTCTTAATTTTGCTTCTTCTGCCGGGGATATTTTGTTTACGACCGGAGATCCAAGAGATAAGAAACGCTGGCATTTTATTCGAACAAATTGGAAACGCTCTCGTGTACCAAAGCAAGTGAACCCTAATCACCGAAGTGAAATTTGCAAACGAAGTAGAAGTGGTAGGATTTATTGAGAAATGTAATAAAATTATAACAGAGATGTGTAAGGTTTTAAGAGCAGAAGGAGACCTAAATAATTCTTGTATTTCTTGGCATGAGCAAATCACGCGAATAGTTAAAAATATAAGAGATAAGTTAGATAGCATAAAATTCTATTCAAGTAGGGTTAGAGGAAAAAGGGAAATACTCGTTGGTATTCGTAGGCTATCCAATTTTTTATTCGGTACAATGGGTGATAGGGATGCCAAAAATATTTACAGTCGTTTAGAGAACCTCGAAACTCATGATAACGAAAACCTACATTTAATTTCCAATCAAATAACAGTGGTAAAATCAAAGTTTAGCACAGTAGATACTATTCTACAGAACTTTACCCATCATCAATTAGATCTGGAACAAACGTTAATGCATTTCTTGGAGTGATTAGGCGTGCACCTCCAATATGTTACGGTTGAAATTCAAAAGGTTCACATACAAGCACATTTCAATGAAATAACCATTCTCATGTTATTAAAGCTCCAAGAAGTCTACTTGCACCTCGAAGAAGAGGATACAATTTTTAAGGCACTATATCAGAAAAAATACATCCGGCAATTCTATCAGGGCAAGATCTTTCAAAACCTACCAAGAAATAACAAACATAAATTACGGCCACCCACTCCTAAACGATTTGACTCTATTGAGCCAAGTAATAAATTTGGAATATTTCCAAATTAATAACCGATTTCTTATACGAATTCACATCCCACTCACAGAATCTACAATTTATACAATAAATAAAGTTTACTTATTTCCGATACCGATTTTAAATACACGGTCTTACTTGCTGGATATCCATACAAATTACCTTTTTAATAATACTAAGCATCGAAACTATTTAGAATTCTCAGAGCAAGATTTTACAACTAAATACGATTCGTACACATCAGCTAATTATACCAGTATATACATTTGCAAACAAATCCAACCTAAATTTATAGGCCAAGACAAGAACAATTGCTTAATAAACGTTTTTGATAACCCTTTCAGCGATCAGCCGTTTTGTTTGCATCGGATCACAGACAAAAGCAAAGATTTCTTTATCAAAATGGTACAAAAAAATATGTGGTTCTGTAATTTTCAGCAGAAGACAAGTTTAGTGGTACGCTGTAGTACTCTCAAAGAAATGTGTTCGTATCAAATGGGTGTGTTTGAGATACCTGTACTGTTCGTTAGTAGAACGTACACGCAAATTTGATTAAGTGACTGAATTGAATGCACTGGTAAGTTTGAATCAAGGTCAATGGTCTATTTCCTAAGAACCAATCAACACTGTTCACTTTCTTTTACTTTCAAGAAACTATTCAATATATGGGGATAATGTAGAGCAAAAGTTAGAATAACTTAACTTCAAAACACTGGCACACTTACTTAGCTAAAATATCTTGAGTAATCGTATTAAGACAGAATTATATATACTGTTGGGTCAGAGAAAAAACACACACTAGAAAACACACTTATTGACACCGATTTATGATGTATGATTTTTAGAAACAGATATTTTTGAGACAAAACTCAATACATAAGTTTAGGTCAGAAATTTTTGTATCGCACTGAAAACACTAATTGGCAACAAGTTGTAATATAAGATCGTCACAAATGTAATATAAATATATATGTAAAAAATAGATATGCACACGAAATGTATAATATATATATATGTCAAAATATAGTCAGATAGATATATGAATAATATTAAAATGTTACAAGTGGCTGGTACTCACCGCTCTGAAACTTGGCACTTGAGGAATTGGCTGTAAGCTAATGTTAAGCCCTTTGTTCTTGGTTAGAACAATTCTTTATTTCCGTCGAGACCAGAAATAAAGTGTTAATGTTAGTAATATTATCTCAGTCGAGACCCGAGATAATGTTCATTAAGTCAGTCGAGACTCGGCTTAAAGAGTTATCTTAACTTCAGTCGAGACCCGAAATAAGATAATTTAATTTCCGTCGAGACCAGAAATTAATGATTATTAGTAATTAATATACCAGTCGATACCCGGTATAAATGTTATTCCCTAACAAGCCAACTTACCCCAAGCGATGCCAAGTGCAAAAAGAAGCTCGAGATAGTCATAGTCATAGTCATAGTCAGAGTCTTTCTTGCGCATTTAATATATATTGTCCTTAATGTGTAGTCCTAACTTCCGTGTTAGGATTTATGGTACGGTAGATTTTAACACTCAGGCTTTTTATTTTGGCCTTGATTTCGCAATTGTCTTTGTTTTGTCTTCTTTTCTTACATATATTGATTAAAAACTTTTATGTTTGGTATGTTTTAGTTGATTATTACAGCTTCGCGCGCGACACTAAGCTGTTTCCGTGGCGGAAATCCTACTTATTTAACATATGTTTGTGTCTAATCCCTGCTGAATTATTCTGCGAGAAAAATGGCCTTACAAAAAAAAACTCGCGATACCTAACTTATACTAAAAATTACAAGAAGGTGAATCTTAATTCAATCATAAAATCTAAGGGTGACTATAAGCTGACTTAAGTAATTTATATATATTTAAGCTACCTGAGATTTATTCTACCTGAGTTATGTATAATATGTCTTAACTAAGGAGGAAATGTATTTTACTTTTAAGGATTAACGTTTTCGTTCTATGACGATTTAATGTAACCAGTACGTTCTGAAAACCCCAATTACTGTGCCGTGTTATAAACCAGGTGTGACAGGTTTAAGTTGTTGGGTCTGTGGTAGTATGTGAGCTCATTTGCGTTGTTGTGAAGGGAATTGGTGTTGTTCAGGTGCTGTATGAGTACGGGCAGCTGGTATCTGTAGTCAGGGGATTCCAGGTATTCTGTAGGGAAATGAAGACAGCCCTCGAGGATGGGGTTTTGAAAGTGATCAAGTCTTTTGAAAAAATTGAGAGATTGCTTGATTATTATTTGGTCAATTCTGGAGATTTTGGTTCTTTCGTAGAGGGTTTTATTATTGAAGTAGTGGTTGGAATTTGGTTTCCTGAAGAGTCCTGTGCACCTTCTTAGGATTGACCTTTCAAGTATGCGGATGCGTTCCATTTGGGCTGAAGAGATATCCGTCCAGATAGGGCAGGCGTATGTAAGAATGGGTCTAACAAGTTGTTTGTAGCAAATGATCGTAATCCTTTCGTTAAGAGCTGCTTTGAGTACTGGTCTCAGTTTAATGAATGCAATTGTGGCTCTCTTTATAATATAATCTATGTGGCGGAATGGTTTGAAGTTTCGGGTAAATGTGAGGCCAAGGTACTTAACGGTCTCTTTTTGTGAGATGCGGGTGTTATTTATGTGAATGTGCATATCTCGAATTAGTCTCTTTTGGCGTTTTGTGGCGGTTTTGATTCCTGTGAAAGCAATAGTTTCGCATTTGCTCACATTTAGCTGGAGTTTCCATTCTGTGAAGTATTTCGAAATGGACTGAAGATAACGGTTTATTTTGTTTATCGCGAGTGTGGGGTTTTTAGAGCTAAGGTAAATTATGACATCATCTGCGTAATGCAGAGATTTTATATCCGAGGAGATAGACTCGGGTGATGGAAAGTCAGAAGTATATATATTATATAAGATTGGTGAGAGTATGGATCCTTGTGGAAGGCCTAGATCGGGGGAGAAATCATTTGAGAATTCTTGCTCAATTTTAACTTTAAAGGATCTATTTGAGAGGTAGCTGTATACTACCTTGCAGATGTGGGGGTGGAAGCTAAATGTGTTTAGCATTTTGTGGATTAGTCCTTCGATCCACACTGAATCGAATGCCTTTTCAATGTCTAGAAGACATGCTATTGTGGGGGTTTTTTGATTAAGTTTGTGAGCAATGTCGGTTTTAATTTTTAGGAGTGCATGTGATGTTGAATGCTGCTGTTTGAACCCAAACTGGTTTATCGGGATTATGTTGAATTCCTCGCAATGATCGATAATTTTTTCCTTTAGGAAGCACTCATAGATTTTTCCAAGTGCTGGTAGTAACGAAATTGGCCTGTAGCTAGATTGTAAGTTTGGGGGTTTTTGCTGTTTGCGGATGGGAATAATGTTGGCTTGTTTCCAAGCTTTAGGGAAGTAGCCTATATTAAAACAGTGGTTTAATATTATAGAAAGTTTTTGAGAGAAGGACGGCGGTAGTTTTCTGATGATGAAGTTGGGGATGTCGTCTGGACCGCTAGACTTTTTGTTCTTCCGGCTGCGAATATATTGTGTTGTGTGTTTTTCGTTCGTGAAGTCGAGATCTCTGTTATTCTGATCGGTGAAAGTAGGTCTTTGTTGGGTTCTGCTGTTGGAGTCTGTTGCTGTGTGTAGAGTGCTGAAGGTTGTTATAGGATGTGTATTATTGCGGATTTGTGTTTTAATGCTATTAGATATTCTTATGGTGTTGGTATCTTGATACATGGGGTTAGTGTTGACGGTGCTGTTAAAATAGTTCCCTAGAAGATCGGCTTTTTCCTTGTTATTTGTTACTGTGGTGGGTGTGTTGTTAGTGGTTGTATTCAGGTTGGGGAACGTTCGGGAGCTGGGGATATTGGTTATGTTTTTTATTATTTTGAAGGTGTTAGTATCCATTTTAATATTAGAGAGTTTTTGGGTCCAATGGTTATTGCAGTGTGAGTTTATTTGATTTTTTATTAGTATGTTAAGTAGGTTTATTCTAGCTTTCAGATGATTGAATGAGGAATTATATCTGTTTCTATGAAGGATTTTTCTGAGTCTGTTTTTCGTGTCGATTATCTTAATAGTGAGTTCTGGGAGTGGGATTTGGGAGCTTTTGTGGATCGTGCATTTCGGGGTAGAGGAATCTATGGCGCTATTCAGGATGTTGGTTAGTCTGGTAATTATTTCTTCTATTTCCTCGATATTGAGGTTTCTATCTATTGGGATATTTAAGGATTGAAGTTCTCTGTTTACTGTCCGTCTGAGCTTCTGTGTATTGGCCCTGCTGTAGTTGCGTATTACTGTTGGATTTGGTGGGCAGTATGTATCCGAGACTATAGTGTTAAGAATTACCGCGTCGTGGTCGGACTCGAAGGGTGTAGACTCCAGAAAGGGGTGAAAGCTAGTGTTTGTGTCGATGTTGAGGTTAGCAGAAGTTACGAAGAGATCTAGATATGTATGGGTGTCTGAGACGTGGTGAGAGGGGTCTCTGCTGGATAATAGGTTTAGGTTAAGGTTGACTGCATTTGAGGTATACCAGTTGTAGAGTGCTCTTCCTGAAGTGTTGGTGGTGGTGTTTAGCCAGAAAGGGTGCTTAGCGTTGAAATCGCCTCCAATTATGACGTAGCCTGATTTGTTTGGTGGGATAGAGTTTGTTAATTGAAAGATTTTAGACAAGTCGCTTGGGTTTAGGGCGTTCGGCATGGTATGTGTGTGATAAATCGCAGAGATGATGAATTCCGATTTGTCGCAAATGAGCTTGATAGTTGTTTGTTCTATTGAGGAGAGCTGGTCTTGAATTTGTATAGTGGTGAAGTTGAGCGAATTCTGAATTAATATGCCCGTACCGCCTCCTGTTCCGGTGGGTCTGTCAGTACGAATGAAAGTGAAATTCTTGAAGTCCGGTTTATGTTTTTCTTTAAGCTTGGTTTCTGAGAGGAGCATTATATGGGGTTTGTTTTGTTTGATAAATGTTTCCAGGTTATGTCTCTTGGTTTTGCTCACAAGAGAGTTGGTGTTTAGAGCTATTATTTTGAGGCTATGGATGTTTAACTTGCTTGTCCGGTGGCGTGCGGAGCTCATTGGGCTATTTGGAATAGAAATGAAATGAGAGCAAGTTTCTTCTCGTCAGCAGAGTTGATGGATTTGTACTGGGGTAGGAAATCGTTTATTTGCCGAAGGATGTTTGAGAAGCTATTTCCGAACAAGGATTGACACTCCTTGTTGAAAAATGAAAGCGGGGAGCTATGAGGCTGAGTAGGTATGAATGTCTGGTTTCTGGAAGGTGCTTGGATGTTTGTGCTAAGCAGGTTAGCGAATGAGACGTTAGGTTGAACATAATTGTTGACAGAGGCTCTCTTGAAGGAATTCTCTTTGCGGAGATTTTCCTTTTTCTCCTGAAGTCTTTTCAGTATTGTGAGATATTGAGGGCAATTCCTGTAGCTGGCAGGGTGACCGTCCTCACCACAGTTAATACATTTAGGCGCTTCATCTGACTTTTTTGGGCATTCACCCGGAGAGTGGCTTGTCGTGCATTTCACACAACGATAAAGCATTCTGCAATTCGCAGCAGTATGTCCATATCTTTGGCAGTTTTTACACTGTAAAATTTCAGTTCTTTTTAGGGGTTCCACAGAAACTGATTGATAAAGAAGGTAATTTACCTTTAAGAGGTCCTTTAAATTACCTAAATGGGATTGTTGGATTAGCCACATGTCAAGCGTTTTATTTAATTTAATGGAGTTCCTCGTGCTAAAGCGGGAAACTTTGAGGATTTCGGTGATACCTCTGCTTGTCAAGTCTTCCAAAATATCTGCCTCGTTGAATGGGCCGTCGAGGCCTTTAAGAAGGACGCTATGCGTCTTAATATGTTTCGGGGTGTACGTGAAGTACTGTTTTTGGGAGCTTTCTAGGAGCTCTTTAGTTTTAATGAAGTCACTGGTGTTTTTCACGCGAATGTGTGTGACGTTCTTATTAATTTTCTTGAGGGTGAAATCCTTACTGAACGATTTCATGGTGTCGATTGTGGCTTTCGTCTCTATATTATATGTGACAATGGGTGGTAGTTTTTCCGTAATAATGTTGTCTGTCATATCTCGGTCCAGTAAACTAAACCTATTAGCACTAGCACTTTTCATTGATATGGGGTTTTCAGAACTTACTTGTGTCTTATTTGGTCCGACTAGTCTCCCGGTAGAGCTGCCAGGTTGTTGGTTCCCCTGCGACTGATTTGCTGTTTTAGACGATGATGATGATTGGCTGCTTTGCTGCTGCATAATCCTCTGGAGGTCTGCTACTGTTCGCCTGAGTTCTTCAATCTGCTTCACGTATGGTGCGATGACTGCCTCTTTAGACTCGCCAGGCGAAAATGGTGTTGACTTGATTGTCGAGTCACTGCATATCTCCTCATCTGTATCAATATCGTCATTTGTCTTCTCTTGTAGACCTGTTGGTTTTGTATTTCCTGTTTTTCGCTTCTTCCCACGAATTTTGTTTTTACCCCCCATTACTGGGAGCTTTTTCTGAAATAATAGGCCAGGGAAGTCCCCGGCCGCAAAATGTGGTTCAGACACTGTATCTACTATGTTGTTATTATCGGAAATATCTAAATTACCTATGTCGTTTTTGAATTTGAGCCAGTGCCTAATCTCCTTGGCTCGTTCACGTCGTTCCTTCCGGTTCTTTACTTCTACTATCCTTCCTTCCTCCTTTATTCTGTCTATGATATCCACTTTGTGCGTTTTGTCTGCTTGTCCGCTTCGTCCGCTTAGTCCACTCGATGTTATTCGAATGAATGCCGACTGTCGAATGAATGAATGACTGTCTTTGAAGCTCGAGATCAGTCAGCTTGTCGTTTATATAGCCCTTGCTTGCACACGACACCACTGATAGAGTAGTAGCGGCGCATGATTACAAGAATTGGCAGTGCAGCTGTGATCTTACGGTACTGGGGATAAAATTTGCCTAGCAACGAACAAAAATGCATAGCAACAAGAAATTTAGAGCTTCACATGCTGCTGTGTTAAATTAAATTATATTTGCAAAAAATGTTTGTTCTATCACGTAGAGAAGAAATTCCCGTTGGATATTACTTGTAATGATGATAATGATAGAGTTACAAATTGATCGGCTTGATCTGATTATATTTGTGCCATGCATTGTATGCTACCTGACAACACATGATTTTGTTAGATGTTTTACCTATTTTTAGGAAAATTGTAATTAGATTGAATTTATTTGATTTTCAGAATTCAATCTCAGCATGGTATTGTTGTAATATGTTCCCATTTCAGGAATTTTTTTTTAATACGCATTTAAACATATGATCATGATTTTTATTTAATCTGCTCAATGAGGCTATACTTTTATATTGCATTTGTGCAATATTTTATATAGATGATAAATACCTGGCTTTGTATGGTTGTGTATCTGTGTTCTGATTGAGTAATTAAATTAGATTTAATTTTATATAAAATTTTATGCTTTGTTTTCAGGAATTTTTTCTTTTCAGAAGGTATCTGTTAAGAAAAATATATTCGAAGCGATTTGGTTCGAACATACTGCCCCCCGTTGAAAGACTGTAAGTGTCTTTTAAGTAAAGAGCCTTAAGCTACATCTCTAAGAAAGAAGTCAGTTTGAACTCACTGACTAAGCAATTAATTAAGAAAAAGGTTTTGTGTTGTGTTGTTCTAGAAAATTGCTTCCTTTTCTCAGGATAAAATAGAATGCTTGGCTTATGAGAACTAGAATTAACTATACGGAATGTTTATCCTTTAAAAAGCTCACAATTTTCGAGTAACCACCTAACGATTGAGAGTTGAAATGACAAAGTTAGGGGGGCAGGAGAATGATTAAATAAGGACCAATGGTGTAAGAAAAGAAAACACATTTATTATTGAATAATTTTATTGTTGCCATTTGGCAACAGTCTTATTTTCACTTTAGACCCATCTTTGGTGGTAAATCGCTGGTTTTTTTTCTTGGAGCGCTTTAATGCTGTCCACGATACGGTAACACTCTCTGTCAACCCTGTCTTGTTATCCACGAAGGTTACGCAAAAGTTGTCTTCTGAAAGTGTTGCTGGAACGATAAGTTGATCACTTAAGATATGTACTTTTGGTGTTGCTGGTTGATCATTCAAGCACATGGCTGGCTGGATACTGGTTGCTGACTGAGTACTGGTTGATGGCTGAGTACTGCAACAAGTGGCTGGCTGAGTATTAGTTGCTGTCTCCTGTACTACTAGTGGTTCAAGGAGTTCTCTTTCCGCATTCGGGGAGGTGGACGGTGAGTCCTCAATCACGATGGTTGCTACTGGATGTTGACTTACGGTCATTTGGTTGAGATCTTGGCTAACTTTCAATATCTTGGCTCGTTGCTTCAAATCATCGAGTTGCTTAGTCAACTTGTTGAGGTTTTCCTGTTCCTCCCTCAGACTTCGCGTCGGAGATGGTGGTAATAAATTTAGCTCCTCATCTAGGTCCCAGTCTTCTTCCATGGATTCATCTTCGTCTCGATCGGGCGATGGGGGCCACGCTGCCAACTCTTTTTCCAAGCTCCAAGCTTCCTCCAATTCCTGTTCAATATTTTACTTTGATATTCAGGTGATTCCATTATTGACGCACTTCTTAAACTGATAATTTTTCTAAATTCGTAATCGTATTTATGCAAACATAACGGGTTTCTTAATTTTAATTTTGTTTGCATTGCTTGAATGCGATACAAATTTGTGTTCACATGTACTAAAAAATTGCATTTGTTAAAATTGCAATTTGATTCCCTCGCTATGAGGACCGTAGTCATAGAGACGATCATTTAGCGATTGAAGATAACGGTATGTGTTTGCAATTGGTTGAAAATTTAGAATTCGATTACTTTGATGGCAGAACCTTTGTTATCGAGACAAACTTGTGTATTTACACGTAACGGGATATGAATATATTTGTGATGATATGTTATGGTAAATAAGAGGTTGTAGCATGAATTTTTCTGTAAGAGAATTGAATATGTAGTTTTGTGTGGGTTTTTTTGTTTTTATCATGCATAAAGTTGTTTAATTTTAAATACTCAATTTAATTTTCTGATATCGGTAAGACACATATTTTGGATATTGGTCGTTTTACAAAGCCATTTTTCGTTTTTATGCTGACTACACGAACGTAGTTGTCAGCACCTGGATGAACTTCAGTTATTCGTCCTAATAACCACCGGCTCACTACCAGATTAGGTTCTTTAATTATAACTAGATCTCCTATTTTAGGATTTGATATTGGAGACTGCCATTTAGGTCTATTTTGTAGGGAATTTAGATAATCGTTAGACCATTTGTGCCAAAACTGTTGTTGCAACAATTGGAGATGTTTCCATCTGGTAACTGATGAAACCTTATTTTCCAGCACGGGTTCTGGTGGAAGTAATAAAGAAGTACCGATTAAAAAATGTCCTGGAGTAAGAACATTGAGATCGTCTGGATCTTCTGTGATAGGACATAGAGGCCTGGAATTTAGACAGGCTTTAATTTGTGTCAAAACAGTTGCAAATTCTTCAAATGTCAATGAAGAATTCCCTAAAATCCGCTTTAAATGGAATTTTATGGATTTAACTCCGGCCTCAGACAATCCTCCAAAATGAGGTGCGGAAGGCAGGTTAAAATGCCAACATATCCCGTCTTGGGCTAGTGTTTCTGCCATCTGCTTGTTAGCTTGCAGTATGGCTGTTCGGAATTCCTTTTGTAGGACGTTGTCAGCTCCAATGAAATTAGAGCCACAATCTGAAAAGATATCTGTGCTGAGTCCCCTTCGGCTGGAGAAACGGCGAAAAGCAGCTATAAAGGCTGCTGTGGACAAATCTGACACAGCTTCGATATGAATGGCTTTGGTTGCCATGCAAATGAAAATGCAAATATACCCTTTATATATTCGATTGTTTCGAAATTTAGATACTTTTAAATTGAAAGGACCAGCATAGTCTAGGCCAGTTTGTTGAAACGGTCTAGTCATATTGACCCGTGGTGAAGGAAGATTTCCCATGATTTTATTTTTGATAGATGCGGATTGCTTAAAGCAAGTTATACATCTATGTAATACTTGTTTTACGATTTTACGCCCTTGTGGAATCCAAAATTCGTTTCGAATCATGGATAATACCAATTGCGGACCTCCATGCAAAGTCTTTATATGGAAGTGGTTGATTATTAATGTTGTTAATTTACTCTCCCTTGGCAGGGTTATTGGATGTTTTTGGCTGTAATGAATGTTAGCATTTCTTAATCGCCCACCTACTCGAATTAATCCATTATTATCTAAGAAGGGGTTAAGTGATAAGATCTTGCTTTTAACTGGAAGTGGATTCTGTTTTTGTAAACATTTAATTTCAGTACCGAAAGCGGCATTCTGTGCTGCTTTCATGAGCCGAATTTTTGCTTGAGCAATTTCTGTCGGATTAAGTATCTTTGGATCCATTAGTTGTTCTTGAGTGAACACCACTGATGGCCCTTTGCATTTATTTATGAACCTAATGCAATAGGCAACTATGCGTTGTAATTTGGTAAAGCTGGAGAATTTTTTAAACAAATCATCGATGTTTGAATGAGCTATTGCGAAATGTGTGACTCGTTTTTGTTCAGTTTCAGGCTCATTAGTTGGAATTGGTTTAGATTTCGGCCAATTATTTTCACTGTCCTGCAACCAATGAGGTCCATGCCACCATAGTTTATGATCAATTAATGACGAAGACTTAATTCCTCTGGAATTGCAGTCGGCTGGATTGTCAGCAGACCTTACATGATGCCATGCCTTAATGTCGATCAATCCCTGAATTTCCGCAACCCGATTAGCCACATATGTTTTATACTTATTGGGGTGACTACGAATCCTTGATAATACAATAGAAGAATCCGTCCAAGCAAATATTGGAACTTGGTCAAATTGCAAATCTATTTTAACGCGATTTATGAGCCGAGCTAACAATACCGCACCGCATAATTCAAGACGTGGGAGAGATGCGGATTTAACAGGCGCTACCTTTGATTTTGCCATGAATAAATTGACTTGAAGACTTCCTTCTTCATCAATCACTCGAATATATACAGCAGCAGAATATGCTTGATTGGAAGCATCTGAAAATCCATGTATTTGACAGGTGAATAGGTTACTTGTAGTGTGTAACCAACGTGGTATCTTGATATTACTGATATGTTGTAATTCTGTTTTGAATTCGCGCCACTGCTTATCAATGGGTCCCGGTATTCGTTCATCCAATGAACATCCTGCAACCCATAAAGCTTGCATCAAGATTTTAGCAGTAATTATAATGGGCGATATCCAGCCAAGTGGATCGAAAAGCGTCGCAATTTCTGAAAGAATAGACCGTTTTGTAGAGAGGCAATCTGCTTTCTTC
Source organism: Dioctria rufipes (assembly GCA_963924295.1). Taxonomy (NCBI): domain Eukaryota; kingdom Metazoa; phylum Arthropoda; class Insecta; order Diptera; family Asilidae; genus Dioctria; species Dioctria rufipes. The sequence continues at coordinate 88,005,552 of OZ002742.1, forward strand.
CTATATTGTAAAATGAAGCAATCAGCTCCTGGATACCAATGAATGCCTAAAGTTTTCACAGATTCATCGCTTGCGAATCGCAAAGGAAGTTCAACTTCTCTGTATGGGTCGGGGATCCTAGATAGTAAATCTGAAGAATTGCTTACCCATTTCCTCGAGTTAAACCCACCGGAATATAACAGATTGATAAGTTGATCTTGTATGTGGAAGGCTTCTTCCTTTGTATCTGAGCCTGTAAGAAGGTCATCATTATAGAAGTCACGAGACACTATCTTTGCAGCTTCGGGAAATTTGTCAGCTTCATCAACAGCTAGCTGGTTAAGTGTTTTTATTGCAAGATAAGGGGCTGGCGTTGTACCAAAAGTTACCGTGCTCAATTGGTAATCTTGAATACGTTCATTTTGATTATTCCTCCAAACTATTCTTTGGTAGGTTTGATCTGGAGGTTGTACTTTTATCATCCTGAACATTTTCTCTATGTCAGCAGAAATAGCGAATTTGTACTTTCGTCATCTAAGGATGATTGAGAAGAGTTCAGACTGCAGTACTGGACCCGTATGCAGCTGTTCGTTTAGACTTTTTCCATTAGTCGTTTTTGCTGAAGCATCAAAGACGACGCGAACCTTTGTAGTGGTGCTATCTTTGATAACAGCATGGTGAGGAAGATAGTAACTTTGTTCGTTGCTTACTATCTTGTTAGCCACTGTCATGTGACCTAATGTCTTGTATTCATTAATACAAGCTTTGTATTCCTGATAAAGTTCAGGATTTCGTTCTAATTGCCGTTCTAGGCTGTAGAACCTACGTAATGCCATACCACGAGAGTCGCCTAGACTAGGACTTTCTGCTGTGAAAGGCAGACGAACTTCGTAACGGCCGTGTGCGTTACGAAAATGAGTTTTTTGATAAAACTCTTCACATTCTTGATCTGCTTTAGACAGCTTCCTTCCTGGATTAACTTCTTCAGTTTCCCAAAACTGACGTAAAAGTTAATCCAGTGAAGTGTCGTCGTCGTAATGAACCTTTGCTGTTAATGCAGATGCTGTTAAGAAAGTGGATGTATTTTTTAGCTTTCCGAAAAGTATCCATCCAAGGGTACTGTTTTGGGCAGTTAGTGTTCCTGGAGGACCTTTCCGTAAACCTTCCAAGAGAATTTCGCTATACACATCTGCTCCTAAAAGCAGGTCAATTTTTCCTGGTTTAAAGAAAAACGGATCGGCCAGTGGTAGCTCATGTATATGACTCCATTGTTTGTTTGGAATGGTTAAAGGGGGTAAAATGTCCGTAATTGCATCCACTATAAGGGCAGTGACCGTGGTTGCCTGAGTTGTGGTTGAATAAGGATAAATGTTCAATGTAGTTTGTTTTTGAACATTTGTAGTTTCAGTTTTTCCCAGGCCAGTGATTTGAATTTCCACGTTTGTAGTGGATGATTGCAGCTTACGTGCGGCGGCTTGGGTTACAAATGAAACTTGAGAGCCTGAATCTATCAGTGCTCTTAATACCAACATGTTTCCCTGTTTTGTAGGAACGTTTAACAATGCTGTTGCAAGCAGTGCTTGTTTGGTACGGTGGTTTTTTGCGTGAAGCGTGTGAAGAGTATTATTGGATGTGGGCGGTGAATTGCAAGGTTGAGCTTCTGATTCCTGCTCCCTTGGCTTGAATTGCTTGCAAGGTTGAGCTTCTGATTGCTGCTCCCTTGGCTTGAATTGAGTCAAGGCCCTTGGAGTGGCATTATTCCTATGAAGTAAAGAATGATGCCTCCTTCCACATCGCTGACATGAAAACTTACTTGTACAAGTTTTCGTATTGTGCCCCTTTGATAGGCAATTATTGCATAATTGATTTGATGTGACAATTTGGAATTTATTGTCTACATCGAGTTTTATGAATTTCGGACATTTAAATAGACGGTGCTGCTCTTTGCACAAAGGACATTGATTAGCCCAGCGCTAATCACACAAATTAATTCTCACGGCGCATCCATTCTGAGGGAATTCATATTTCACCGGAAAATTCTACCATGCGAACTCCAGACGCAGCAGTTTTTTCTTGATTGTGCGTACGTACCTATCACCACCTGTATGTATGTACCTATCTCGTGCTACTCACCTTTCATGGGAGAATTTTCATTCTCACAATATATTGTGAACTAAGCACCTTTTGGTAATTTTTAATTTTATTTCCCAGACTAATTTTGTATAAATAGGATAATTAAATGTACATATTTTCCTACTTTTTAATAAACCATCAACCAGTAAAGAAGGCTTTTTTTACTGAACATTTTGGTGACCCCGACGTGATGTATTGAATGTTTCAATACTTCACTACCAAGTCTTATCATCTATAAAAAACAAAAAGCTCTCTAATGATTACTACAAGAGACAACAGCAGCACAGCCGTATCACTCATCTACATATACAAAGGCAAAGGGTTCCAGTGTTTACTACGCGGTAGCAGTAGTTTTGGATTGCGGGCTAGCAGTTACCTCAAGAAGACCCAATACTAAGAAGAACAGTCGTACATAGGCAACCCCAGGCAATATATTTTGGACAGAACAGCAGTGTTAAAGTCAGAAGCAAATCAACATGCAAAATCTAACCGCAGCACAGTCAGGAATTGGCAAGTCAATTTCTCAACTTCTTGAGAATTTCAGGAAGGAAAGCATTGAGCGGAGAACTATAGAAAACACGAAAAGCTATGAAGAAAGGCTCAATGGCTTATGGACTAAGTTTTGCGAGAATCACGACGAAATAGTTGAAAGTAAGGACTTCAACAAAGAGCATTCTTACTTTGTGAAAAACTACTTTAATCAAGTAGAGAAGGTCTACAATGAATTCAATTCTTGCAAAGATTGAGTGAGCGACTCGAGGTAACGACAGCCACATCATCACATACAGACGAGCCCGAGCACCATGACGAATTAGTGCCACTGACTGGAAGCCTGAAAATGAGAAAACAAGTGAAGGCCACTATTGTTGCGCTGGAGCGAATCATCAAGGTAATTGAACGCGAACATGCAGATCCACATCCCAGGGCATACTACACACAAAAACTGAGGTCCATCAATCAATATTGGGACACTATAGCCTCCTTACATGGGCAAATAATGGCAGAACTTGATGATGACTCCTACGATATTCGCGAATATACGAAGATTGAAGATCATTTCCAAGAAACAGCAACAAGGCTACAAGGAAAGCTTGACGAACAATCAGTGACCACGATAAATGGAAACGTTAAACTTGCAAAGTTAACACTTCCAATCTTTGATGGAAACTACACCAAATGGGGGCAGTTCAAAGATTTGTACAGTCAACTCATTCACAACAGGCCTCTGGGTGGGGCCGAAAAATTATACTACTTGAAGACAAATCGCACAGGTGAACCCAGCGGACTAATAAAACATTTACAAGCTACTGACGATAACTACTCAGTGGCTTGGAAGTTACTCTTAGAGAGGTATGACAATCCGAGGGCTATATTAACAGCAACTCTCAATCAGTTACTATATCAAGCAGCTCTCACAACCGAATCAGGCTCGGGAATCAAAAGATTGCATGACACTAGCAAGGAATGTCTACTAGCATTGGAGAACAGTGGCATCGAGATCAAGCAGTGGAATCCCATACTGCTTCATTTACTCACTCAGAAGCTCGATAAGGAATCCAGGAGATTATATGAGCAGTCACTTAACGCACCTCACGAATTGCAGACAATGGACGATTTCTTCAAATTCATGGAAACAAGGTTTCAGATGCTTGAAGTAATCCAGACGAAGGAAGAACGCAAGAGGGTATCTACGTTGACGGCATCATCCCAGGTATTGAAGTGCGCAGTATGCAAGGCAGATCATGGAGTTTTTAGGTGCCCAAAATTCCTCTATGCAACATTAGATAATCGGATTCAGCTCATCAGGCAGTTCAAATTGTGCCCCAATTGCCTAAAGCTAGACCATACAGTACATGATTGCACATCAAGAGGCTGTATGAAATGTGGCAAACGCCATAACACATTAATACACAACTCTCGTCAATCAGAGAAGCCAAGAAACCTTATTCAAGCTAAATCACGACAAGGCATCGTTCGTCGGAGCACAGACTTGGCACCAATGAACTACCAACAAGTGAGCAGAGGCAGTTCAGGAGCTACCAGACAACTTGACTCCACTTCTCAGTTCCAGGAGATTAGTCGTTCTACTCCATCTGAGACAACAAACTCACAAATATCTAGCTTACAGGCGTCAACACGCTCGCAGATTCTATTAGCAACAGCAATAATCAAGGTCACTAATGCCTCAGGAGTCCCGGTCAACTGTAGGGTACTCTTGGACTCGGGCTCACAGCTCCACTTTATCTGCGAACGACTCGTACAGGCTCTGGGACTACCACGCAGCAAAACTTCACTGCCGATTAGTGGTGTTGGTGGAATCGCAACAACTGCTAAGTACGAAACCACTCTCACGATACATTCAAGAGTGAAGAGCTTTTCAGCAGTCATCAATGCTGTTATCTTAAAAACTATCAGCGACCGCCAGCCGTCACAATACATCAAAACATCGAACTGGGATATTCCAACTAGCACCCAGCTAGCAAACCCCGCGTTCTATAAACCTCAGGCCATCGACATGTTACTGGGAGCTGAATTATTCTTTCAACTCTTGCAAGAAGGTCAAATAAGACTACATAATCTGCCACTGCTTCGAAACACCCACTTTGGATGGATTCTTGCAGGAAAGGTGCCAACTCAAGCTGGCTGCACTCAAAGTTGTCACATCGCAACACAACCCTCAGTTTCAGCACTGGACAAACAGTTGCAACAATTTTGGGAGTTGGAGCAACACGATTCACCATCCAAGTACAAGTCAAGAGAAGAACTGCTCTGTGAGGAGCATTTCCAAAATACCTTCCAAAGATCCGCGTCAGGACAATACATTGTCAAACTACCCTTTCGTGTGCTACCAACTACTTTGGGGTCGTCCCTGGAAATTGCTTCAAAGCGCTTCTATGCATTAGAAAGAAAATTGGAGAGAAATGCCGATATTAAGAGGCAATATCATGATTTCATGACAGAATACCAAGAACTCGGCCACATGCAACCGATAGCAAAGGAAGCCATTCCTACCGATCATTACTACATGCCCCATCACTGTGTAGCAAAGGCACATACCAACAAGCCCAAATTCCGTGTAGTATTTGATGCCTCAGCGAAAACATCATCCGGAAGATCCCTCAATGATATCTTGATGGTTGGTCCCACCGTTCAGCCAGATCTTTTCACCATCATAACAAAATTCAGAATGTACAAGTACGCAATGACAGCAGACATCTGCAAAATGTATCGGCAGATCAGTGTCCACCCAAACGACAGAAAGTACCAACTAATTTTATGGAGGGATGACAGAGAGAAGCCTCTGCAAACATACCAGCTAAATACCGTAACTTACGGAACAGCCGCCGCTCCATTCCTCGCGACGAGATGCCTGAATCAATTAGCCTTAGCAGAATACGATACATTTCCCGAAGCTGCGAATATGATTTTAGGAAATACCTATGTCGACGACATTCTGACAGGAGCTTTATTCTTGTTGCTAGATTATAATGTCAATATACATATACTTATTTTTATAATATTATTAGGATTTTTTAAGTCTTGGATAGTAAATTTTATTTTAATGCTTTACTTATTAATTAATTACTCTTATTCCCTTGCAGGCCGGTATGTTTCAATGCAAATATCATTGTTTTGTGGCGAGTTATTTATAGGAATAATGATTTGTTCTCTTCTGCGAATTATTATAGGCTGAGAAATGAATTCACCCTCCGTTTTACCTCTGGTGGACGCCTGGAGTTTTTACATCGTTTTTTTTTTTATTATGATTATAATAAGAAGAGTAGAGTAAATCATTATCAGAATAGTACCAAGAGAAGAAGTTAAAATATTAAATTTCTTGTGTAAGTAAGCAGTTGATTAACTTGCTTCGCTTTGAGCCACGTCGTACTCTAAATATCAATAGTCTTGCTACTTTCATTAATAATGGACCGTAACGATGATGGTTTTAGTACTTTTTAACTTTTTATGTCACCTTCTGCATTCTTAAAATTTGTTTTGTATTTATATAGTATTGGTATTTCTGGACTTCCTGGTTGGGTGAACGATAAATTATACAACGAATTTGTTTTAAAAGGAATAATAAACTCTGCAAGTCTGAATGTACAAGGTTGTAAAAGTCTAAATATACCTACACAGTAGATAAGCCATCTGTACACTGACAATATAGTGGACTGTAAAGCCATGACCACGGTCAAGAATTATAAACAAAAATCAAATCGAAAAATAATTGAAAACAAACAAAGTTTGATTTTTGCATGTCCGTCCGTCCGTCCGTGCGCACGATAACTCGAGAACACATATACTTAGAGAGCTGAAATTTTGTGCACGAACTTGAAAAAAAAAAGGAAAATTAAGTTCGAAAATGAGACAAATCGGGCAACTCCTTCGTGGGATTGCCATACAAAAATTTCGTTTTCCGCTATATATTTGGACACTGCTTGAGAACGCGTCGAAGTAGAGAGCTGAAATTTCGTACATGATGTTTTCACTACATTAGCAAATAAAATGTCAAAAATGGACTAAATCGGGCAACTCCTTCTTGGTGTTGCCATATAAAAATTTAGGTTTTTTACGTATACTGTGAAAACGATCAGACCAAGACATTTTTATTGTACAAAAAACGTCTCTAGAATACGAAATCCTATAAAATTCGTTATGATCAATTTTTCTGTGCGACAAACCGTTCTAGAAATATATGCGAAAAACAACTTCAAAATCGGTGACCATACGGGCATACATCTAGGGTATCTTAAGAATTGGTCTTAGACCAATTCTAGCTTTTTCACTTGTTAATTTTAAGTATTGCAATTCTGCAATAATCCCCGCTTCAGAATTATAAAGAAATATTGATTCCTTTGTAATCATTTTATATAAATAAGCAGTTAATCTTCAATAAAAATTAGTATTAATCTGACTATCAAAAGTTGTCTTTTTATTTCTCAAAACTCAACATCGGCATACTCTGTCATACCTCTATAATAGTGGCATATTCTGCCTTAGTACAGATATAATAGCGGCATACACTGCCATTTAGATTAAAGCGGCATACTCTGCCTCTAATATTAAAATATCGGCATACTCTGCCACATAATTTACTTCGGCATACTCTGCCTCTATATAATACTACACAGCGTCATACTCTGTCATAGCTTTAGCAAATAGGCAATACCCACCCATAAAGGTAACTAAAAGATTGTCAAAATCTTTGAGTATTCGATGAACACATTTAGGTGGAGAAGGGATTTTTGAACAAATTTGTGATGCAATCTCCTTCATTTGTTATGATACGCATAGGCTGTACTGATTCACAGGTGAAGAATGTAGTGTTTAATGGGATGCAACGTGATTTGAATTTTTCTGCACTTAATTTAAAATTTTTGTGTAAAAATGAACTATGAAATAAGTAGTGTGGAATATTGTCAAAAATGGAATAAATATCATCTTTTATTGGACTGAGAATTAGGTAGATTTATTTACACTAAAATATTGACTTTTAAGAGTAGGTGTAACGATTTTAATGAGGATTCTATCACCTAAACATTGAGAATATGTTTTAGTGATAAGCTTTGTTATGGAAAAATCAGATTCTATATCATGTTGAGTTGATGTTATTTCATCATATAGTGATTTAAATTCTTTACGGGGAAGCATTAATGAACTTAGTTCTTGGCGTTGAATCGATTCCAAAACAAAAAATGTTGTTGTAAGTTGTTCCGAAAATTTTTGTAATTCATTTAACATGAATAAAGCGACTTCGTTCATTTCTGCCATTACGTGAATCAGTTGTAAAACTTTTCAAAGTACATTTCACAAATTTATTGAAACGATTGATTTTTTCAACTAAAAAATTATGTTGAGATGTGAGCTTTACGAGTGAACTTCCCATAACCTCTGTATTAGTTTTTATGAGTGTTAATTATTGTCTGGCTAGGCTTATACTCTTTTTATTACTACTCTTGAATTCTTCCAACCTAGAATAGATTTGTTCTGAGTCCTCGTGGTCCATTGTTCCGAAAAGGAATTTTGCCACTGAACCACCTAATTTAACTAAACCTCTCTTCTTTCTTGATGTGTTCCATTGCGTATAAATGTAGGAGCCCTTTGTAGCGAAGAGCGCGCCCATTGTTAGCTCTACGTACATCCGTCTTGCCACGAATGCAGATAGGCGCTGCAACTGACACTTCCTGCTGCAAAGTCAACTTGGGATTTATGTGGGTGGCCGCACAGCCAATATGCCGCTAGCGATCTGCCTGCTTGGAGTGGTTCTTGCCACCCACATCCCTTGATGCTTGTTAGCTGTGCGAGAACAAAAAACATTAATGAATGAGACTTGCTCATCTTGTGGGGACTTCAGATATACAGACGGACAGACAAAGGGGGAAAAAATACGTACTCGTTTACGTCATGTTGTTGATATTCGCTTCCATGGTGCAGCCTAAAAAAAACTCAATCCTCAAATCAGAAGATCTGAAACTGAGAAACTGGAACACTGAAAAATCCTTTTGTTGGTCCTGAAATGTAGAAGAGAGATCCGAATGAAAATCCCTGCAACGCCGGACAATTCATATGTCACCCGAAGAAAGAGCAACGCAGAAAGAGAGAGAGAGCATGGACTTCGGATGGTGATGAAGTCCCGACCGGACATGATTTGGGCCCATCGACCCTTTCCACGCCGGCTAAAACGTCACGGTCACCATAAAAGTTCTTAGCCCAATATAGCAAGTGTGTGTGTGTACTTAGGCTACCCCGCGGCCATCACGCCCCCTCGGATGTGTCACCTAGGCTGACATCAGTACTGGATGGCTGTGAAAGCAACGAGGTGGCTATTCACAAGAGCAGCTCATCACACTAGTGGTGCCTAAAAGAAGAAAGACCGAAGAAGAACCTGAAAAGAAAAGTAATTGTTAATGCCCACGGGGCCGGGGCGAAATATGAGAAATGATCCAAAAGGTATATGCACATATTAAACAAAATTTATTTATTTCTTTCCTTTTTTTTTTCCTTTACGAGTCCATACTTCCTTACGTATTCTTATTTTTTTCACACAAAAAAAAAACAATGGTTATCTTGATATCACTAAGTCGCTAGAAAGGCCCAACTAACTTACCAAAACCTAAGGCTTATGATTGGCTTACATATGCCTAAAGCTAAGTGGCTGACAATGCCTTACCTAGTGTAACCTTAATTCTTATCGAGATTAAAAGTATGAAAAAAAAAAACAAATCCATCAAATTTTGAGCACAAAAAAAAAAAACAAACATGTGTGCAGAAATGTATGATATATATAGCTAACTCAAAGACGCACTTAAAATTTCTCCTTAATTCACCCGTTTACTTCTTAAACACCTGACAAGCGCCAAGGTGAGGTGGGGCGGGTTTGAGGCTCCTTGTATCTCCAACACTCAGTCCTGATTATTTAGATGGTTATGATCGCCACATGGGTTAAACTTTTGATGTGAAAATTCTTCTGTCGCCTATGTGTGTGTCACCCCTTCTTTTTCTTCAGACGCGAACCAATTAATGGATTGCTAGCAAGCCCCGGAACAGAGCCCAGGTAACGCCAGCTGAGGATTTAATGGAAATGTAATCCTGGAGGGGTATGAAGTTTCCTTTGCAGGTAGGCACCGTTTAATGGTGGCAAGCGTTCTTTTGCATTGTAGCAGGTAAGCACAAATTATTATTTAGTCCTTAGTAGACACTAAAAATATTTGCGTAATTTTTATGTCAGGTATGCACTATATTATCTGACTGGGACGTTCTTTTGCATTGAGCGCAGGTAAGCAAAACTATTATTTAATTCTTAATAGACACTACCTATATTTGCGTGATTTTTATTTCAGGTAACGCATTACATTATCTGACTACAATTTCCTTCTGCAGGTAAGCAAAATTATTATTTAGTCATTAATAAACATTAAAAATATTTATGTAATTTCTATTCCAGGTAACGCACTGTACCATCTGACTGCAACGCCCTTCTGCATTAGCGCAGGTAATCAAAACTATTATTTTATTGTTAATAGACACAAAAACTATTTATGAAATTCTTATTTCAGGTAACGCGCTGTCTCAAAATTTCAACAAAAACTTCTCTTATTCGAACAAAACAAAACTTCTCTTATTCGAACAAAACAAAACATGGCAGAGAAAATCTACCGCGGTAATTAAAAACATGCACCGTGCTTAAAGAAGCTATTTTCTTGCCACCCGATTCGATCCGTACTGCTCAAGATCTCGATTCAAAATTACATTCTGTCACCAGCAACAGCGGGAAGAGTAATTTGTCAAAAAGAATTTAGTCAGTCGAGTTACCGAGTTAAGCGCAGTTAAGACAGTAACGTATCTAGTTTAGAATTTGCAAAGATTTTTTCATCAAGCTTTTATTAAATATATATATAATATAATTATACCGATACATTAACTTGGACAATAGAAACAAAGTCAACTAACTAATAGTGAACAAAAGTGTGTTTTCTTATTACAAGATTTGCCTTTTTACTCGATTATCCTACATAAATATTCCTCAATTTTCAAAATTCTTAAATTTGTTTCTTTCTTCCAATGTTTACAATTACTCTCATCTGGGCCATAATTTATACCACTACATAGATATTCCAAAGTTTATTCGCAGAATCGTACAAAACCCAGAGTGTCGTTCCACAAAGGGAATTTGATTTGCGTTAAGAATGTCCAATGTTGTTGATATGTGAGAGCCCGTCCAACTTCTTCGAATATAATACCCGTTTGCCTTACGGGATGTAGTTCCACGGGTTCTGTTCCAACCATGACTGGTAACCATGTAAAAATGTGAGGTATGTGAGACATTCTGGAAAAGAAGGTTTATATAAATAACTTCAGTCTATTGTTGTATACACGGCGCTTTCGTTTTCTAATAAGTATAGTGATATTTACAGGACTATTTATTTTGAGAACTGGGAAAGGTCCTGTCCAGTAAGGGGACAGTTTATTGCATCTAGCTGAATTTCGCAATAGAATCTCATCTCGTACATGAAATTTTACTGGATGAATTTTTTTATCATAGTACTGTTTTGATATATTCTTGCTTTGAAATAAATTTTCTCATGCAAGCTTATGAGCTACTTCAATTTTATTTCTAAGGTATAAAAAGTATTTCTCATGGTTATAAATGGGCAATGGTTCTCTTTTCAGGTTATTAGGAATTCTGGCCGTAAAGCCGAACACGCAATCATTCGGTGTTAGTTTGGTACCTGCGTGAATACTATCCCAGTGTGCAAAAGTCCTCGTTTTCGTTACGAAAATGAGAAGATTTTATCGGTTTAGCGATGAAATGATATCGCAATGATATCTTCAGCGTTAAGTTATCGGACCGCCTAACGTATGAAAAGGTTTACAAGTTGACGATATTTCCCCTCACATCGCATCGCAGAAGCGATAAGAAAGTGATACGTTTACATGCCAATAAAAACCTCGGAAACTTATCGTTTTTTGATCTCTTTCTTAACGAAAAATTTATCGAGTTCGGATCCAAAATATTATCCATTTCGTATCGCTAATGTTAGTGAGATACGGATTTTAATTAATTAGCGTTGCTTTTTAAAATCTATCTGGTTAAGGATTAGACATATCTGTTTATTTTTGTACGTTTTTTATATAATGACATTATATTATTATTATAATTTAAGTTGAGCTCAGATCTGATTTCTCCATATTTGGTGGTGATTTGCTTGTTCCAGATTTGTTTATTGACGTCAAAGTATCCATTTTATTTTGTTTTGCAAACCTGTCCTTGGCGTAATTAAAATATTTTTTTAAGATGCCGTCCATATCCACGTCGGATGTATGAAATCTGCTGTAACATACTCCTGCAAGTCAATACAAAATATATTTAAATATATTAAAAAACAATGCTACATTCTTGATTTTGTTTATCTAATGCACCTCATAATATTACAAAGCAAAGCTTACTCACCTGTTTTATAATATTTTCAACTCGTAAATTTTGTTTTTCCTGTACAATTGTTTGCAAAAATTACTGTGTCTTCACTCACGCACGACCAAATACAAAATGCAACACTACATCAGAAATCCACAAAACCTCAATCCCGTTTTTTTCCAAGAACATACCACGAGCGGGGATTCGATGCCATTTTATCGCTCAAACGATAAAATTTTCTCACTTTCGGAAAGTTTTCGGAACGAAAACGAGAACTTTTGTTGTTTTAACTCGTATTCCTTGTTTTTATTTAAAATTCCGTTTTTTTCTCATCAAGCGTTAAGAAAACGGATTTAGGTAACGATAAATGAGATTTCTTGCACACTGGGATTGTTCCGTACGAACATGTCAGGTCTCAGGTATTCATCCCATGTGCTCAAATTTTCATCAACAAAACCTCTTAGATATTCTATTAATGGTCAATGGGATCTTCCCAACGAACCATTTGACTGAGGATGGTAAGCAGTTTTTTTTCAATTTCAATTTCAATTTATTTATACTGGTTGACTGTACAACAAGACTTACAATCTTTTTGTTTGCACAATTAATTTTAAGAACTACAAAATAATAATTTTAATTGAGTTTCAATGTAACAAAAATATAATTAAAGCTAAGTGACTACGTTGCTAACTAATTTGCAAAAATATAACAATTCAGAGGTGGATAACGAGAGCCGGAGTGGAAGGAAGCAAAGAAACCGTGAAGAATAAGAGCAGCAACACACATGTAAACTATTATCATTGGGATATATTTAAAAATATTTTTAAGCTATTTCTGAATCGGCTGGCTGAGGTCGTCCGTTAAATGTCTGTAAGTAGAGAGTTCCAGATATTTGTTGCATGCACACTGTAAGAGCGCTGCCCATATACCGATACAAATCGAGGAATTAGAAGCTGTCGGTGCCTTTCAGAACGGAGGTAGTTTCAATATTCATAAAGATACCTAGGTTCTTTCGTATATATAATTTTATGCATGAAGATTAAAGTCTTGTATGTGCGATAAGTTTGAATGGAACATCCAAATATTTTGTGTCGATACAGACTAATGTGTTCAAAACGTCGCAACCCACAGATGAAACGTACTAGTGATGTGAAAATACAAGACCAAGACCAAGACTATAATGGTCTTGGTGTTGGTTTTGCTCTTGGTAAGATTGGTATAATATTGATCTTGGTCTTGGTCTTGAATAGTCAAGTCTTGGTGTTGGTCTTGGTCTTGTTCTAGCTCTTGGTCTTGCAATTCAGTCTCGGTATTGTCTGTGATCTTGTAGTACGTTTTAGCTTTGGGCTGCACAGTCAACTTTTGGTTTTAGTTTTAATCTAGGATTCTGTTTTTCTATAATTGATGTATCATGCCATAAATTTATAAATAGTTAAAAACTACTACCTAAATAAATCTTTTCTGTACACGAGATGTGTTATTTGTGTCCTTTTAATCTTTATATAAATAAAATACAAAAGTGCTATGACTTGTGCATAATGTGGTCTTGCATAATGAGTCTTGGTCTTGCATAATGTGGTCTTGGGCTTGGTCTTGTTAACGTACACATGGTTTTGGTGTTGGTCTTGTGAGCATGTTTACAATCTCGGTCTTGGTATCGGTCTTGCATATTCTGCAAAACCAAGTCCAAGACCAATTTTCCTCATCACTAAAACGTACGCAATCGTTATAGGCTACGTCCATTTTGCGCCTGCATACAGAGTGCAGTGACGGAAACATTAGGCATAACTAAGGTTTTTATAAGCTTACATCTGGTTTTTATGGATAATAACGCTGCACTCAACCATAACTGTCGAAGACAGCCATAGACTTTGCTGATAAGAGCGTTGATGAAGTCGCAACAGGTCATATGATCATTCAGCATGACACCGAAGTTCCTAACTGTTCTCATGTACGGTAGAGGAGAATCATTTAGAGTTATCGGAGGTACATCATTTACATCAATGTCATTTCTATATTGCAATATACTGCCAGATTTACTGGCATTGAGTGCCACATTATTTTCGATTGACCATAAGTAAATTCTTTGAAGATCGTCATTCATACGTTGTACCCCATCCTAGATCAAACCAATCGGTCTATCAAGGTATATTTGGACGTCGTCAGCACACAGATGTACTTTTGAATCTTTAACAACACTATGGAGATCATTAGATATAACTCCCTTTCAGCTATTATAACTCTTATTTCCGTCGAAAACCAAGGACAACGATATTTAGGATAAATTTGACGTCACTGCAAAGGAGCATGCCTCTTTCATAAATAATGTAAGTTGGTATTTAAGATATCCACTTGTTCGTCAATATTTGTACAGTGGTATATTGCTTCCTAAGGCAAGGATGAATCATCACGCAGAAGAGCGGTACATCATAGGTTAAGAACAATATATCGTGGTCCAAATAACTCAGAGGACTTAATTGGTTGTGAAAAAGTACTGAGAGGAAATCAGTGACTAAAAGTAGATCTAATTGCGAGGGTTGTGTAGTATTGTAGTAAGTAGGTAACGCATTTACTGTTTTAAGATCCATAGATTGAAACAGGTGCAAAAAGGCGTCGCTCAAGCCAGAATGTCGTAAGAGATTAACATTAAAGTCTCCACCTATCACAATCTTGTTATATCGATGCGTGCATAGGGAGATAGCATTCATGAATTCAGCGGAATTATCGATACTGAAACTCTATGGTGGACTGTAAGCACAGGCTAAGAGACATTGATCATTACATGTTTTCAATTCTACACATATAAATTCAAAACGTAGCAAAGGTGCGGATAATTTTGTTATTGACGAAGTCGCGTACATAAATAGCTACCCCACCACCGCCATCATCAGTTCTGTCATTTCTGTGCAATAAATATCCAGGAATATTAACTAACGCGGATGCAATGTCCTTATGCAGTTAGGTCTCCGTGACGAAAATCACATTTATATCGGAACTAACAAAAACCTCTCTTAATTCGTCGATTTTGTTGCATTAAAATAGCATATGTTAAGACCCTTCGATTGTGCTGACATTATGTTGGGCAACGTTCTCACTCCGTGCATGGTTATGTTTGTGTTAAGAACACGGGACATCGGACGACTAAAAACTAGCTTTCATTGAATTGCAATGTGCAATATAAAAACAATGAATAAAAACATCATATGCAGCTGCACCACCAAACAACAATTTCAGCACTGGCTCCATCCCAGCGCCTGAGTGAAAATAAGCGATGTGAAAGAAGTTCATAGCAATTAAGAACTAAAAATTATTACTAACTTAAAATAAAAAAAAAGAAATAAAATAATAATTTAAACAGAACTTAACTAGGTACTTACTACTAAATTAGAAATGCAAAAAAGAAAAGAAAAAAAAAGAAAAAGAATAGCTAAATGATCTCAAAACATAAGAAAATAAAAGAATTGTTTTAATTCTGATTAGCTTGTGCTCGTAACCTTTTTTCTGGCACCGATAGCAAACAGCCAAGCTGACCTGCTTTGGCGTATACGGCAGGCAGGAACCAAGCCGTACTGACGATTATACGGTTCCTGCTTATATGAAACGCCCTCTTTTTGCAATGAAATTTCTTTTTTAAAGATTTTTCGTTTGCATAAATAGTTTTTTCAACTTAATTCTCGAGCTGCAGACTTAGCAGCAAACTGAGTCAATTTCATATTGATTTATTTCGCTATGAATTTTCATAGCAAAACTCAATATCAATATGTACAAGCGAACATACCAAAACCCATAGCCCGGCAAATGTCGAGATAAGCATAAATAAATAAAATCGAGAAGCAAAACTCAACATAAGTATAAAGTTGCAGCTCATGGAAACGAAAAGAGTACATTTGAAATCAAACGCATTAACGCATTTATGTTATGTATATTTTTTTCCAGCTTTTCTCCTCTCTATTTTTCCTAAAACAATCTCAAGATCTCAAGGCAAACTCGGACTGCGTATTATCTCAGAGCACTCGAAAAAAAATAAAATAATAAATTTCTTAATTTTTCTTGCATTTCTTTTTAACTCATTTAACGAGTGTGCAATTAAATGTACTTGAATAAAACAATGAAAGAAAAGTAGGTATGGAATTATATAAAAAAAAATTTAATTTAATTTTAATAGGAATAAGGGTGAATATGTGTTAATATTTTATTTTTTTTCCCTCCTTTCGCTAAATTATGTAAATGAAAAGATATATATGTATATAAGTATAGAAATAGTAATGTATTAAATACAAAGGAGGAAATAATTATAAATGTGAAAAAAAAACAAAACAAAAACAAAAGCACATATTACAAATAAAGTGCTACGAAAAAACATACAAATAAAAAAATAAAAAAAAATAGATAAATAACTAATTGATAATTATATAAATAAATAATAAATGACAGAAATAAAAAGTACGGAACACTGTATAATTAAAATTCTAGTAATATTGGTGTACTTTTATACTAGCTTAGAACCTATAATAATAATATAATGTAATCGTGGAGACGCTTCTGTTAACTTTAAATATACTAAAATAATTTTTTTTTAATTTTATTAAAAACAAGGCAATATATGGTGTGCCTTCCAATTATATATAACTACGCATGTAGATAAGTTTACCTATAAAATAACTGTCCAGAATTTCAATTAAAATTTATTACTATTGAAGAAAGAAAGTTTTCTTCTATAAAGAATAAAACTTTCTTTTCCCCAGGGGGGAGGGATGTTGTGACTCAGGTGCCTAAATCACAACCAATAAGGGTCTATACACCAAATATTGCCCTATGCAATATATCGATGCATTGCAAAGTTGACCCTGAAAATTAATTTAAATTTATGCATTCAAAGTTTCGTTTAAAATTTAAAATGCATTTAAAAATGCATTCCCATATTATAACAAAATGCAATTTAGCATAAATTGCATTTTGTTATCAGACACACATTTCACTTACACGATATGCACACTTCCCTACATACAGTGTCTTCTTACTTTTTTTCCGTATGTACTATGTACATACGTACATTACCTACTTAATTCAATCCAATTGTATGTACATACATACATACAATTATCAAAATTATTCGCGCCCTCTTAAACTTAATATTTCAAGACGGGCGCACAAGTGCATATCGGATTACAGTTTCCATTGATGCATATAGCTCGCGTCAAAAAACTTTTGCATTTTCTCACGTACGTTTTTTCAACGTCGTGAGAAAACAATAAAATATAAAAAAGCTTTTGTAAGATATCGTGGGTACCTGGGTGCAATTTGCCCAAACCTCGGGGAGTCCGTTTTTTAAGCCCGTAGAGAATAGTTTCGCTTTTCAGAAAAGAGATCTCAGAGTTAAAAAAAAAAAAGGTGAAATACTAAAATTAAGAAATGTCTTCGAAACCTATTAACGTGAATCTGAAAAAGTTTAGAAATATAATAAAGTGAAATACACTAAATTTAGAAATCGGTGCTTCAAACCAATTAAGGTGAATCAGACAAAGTTATTATAAGAAAAAGTGTAATACTAAAATTTTGGAATCCTTTTTGAAACAAATTAAAGTCACTCTTATATCAATCAATGTGAAAGTGATAATGTTTAAATGAAAATTAACGTGGAACTGCTAAAATCGGCTACTATTGAATAAAGAAAATTACATATTTTTAATAACTGCTTTAAATTTTCACCCTTGGATCTCCCTGTTAACCTTAAAAGTGGTGTGCTCTTCGCTTGGAGCACGGCACACCATAGCACACAACATAAGGGCTATGAAACCATATACCTTAGCAGAAGCTTTTTAATTCTGCGTTAAGGAACAAATATATTCTATTTCAAATCCAGTAACCATGTTAGCAACAGGCCCGAAACTACTCACAAGCCTTTACGGCAAAACTTCTTACCACGCTAACCCCTACACATACCACAACCACCTCAACCTTCTTTTAGATTTAATATACCAACAAATACGTATTTCAATCAACCCTATAGGCCTAACATTCTCTACCTACCAAATATAGTACACCAACAACCATTTCGCCAACCACAACAACAAAAATTGCCACCACCAGAACCTATGGATACAAGGTCAGGAAACACCTTTCAAAGACAGACTTTAAAGAACCAACATCAGTACAAACAACCGTCAGGCAATTTCTTTAGATCCACCGGTCCTCCTAATTTTACTAGCAAAGAATTAAACAATATTTCAGAACAAACTTCCCCTGAGTTACACACACATATAAATAATATTTCCGCAGAACCACAGGACAGCGGTTGTCCTCAACAGGATTTCGACCAATTAACTGAATCGTTCTCTAATTATCAGCCAAATCTAGACTCTTACTACAACTATCAACACAATATTAATAATAATTCAAAACAATTGCATGAAGTCGATGACGTAAATTTTTACAACCATGCCTCAACGAGCAAATCGGATATATAGACGTGAATAGACATGGGTTCTTACTCCCATATATAGAAATTTCCTCACCATTCGGCAGAAAACTAAAAATTTCTGATAGATACAGGAACATCTTCCTCCTTCATCAACCCAGAATACACCCATCCAGATGACCTGGTAACCACTAAATTAACTATTATCACAAAAATTCTCAATACACATGAAATAAACAAGTGAGTAACCTTACCAACTTTCATCGAATTTAAACAACCAGGTGAAATGGATTCCTAGTCTTCCGCTTTCATGGTTATTTTGACGGCCTGTTAGGACTAGATATCCTAACTTCTTTGGGTGCTAAAGTCGACTTAGAAAACAAAGTTCTTATCACCAAAAACGTTACCTTACCACTTCAGTTCAAACCAAATTTTATGTCCAATAAATACGTTATCCCCAGTAACTCTAAATTAATAGTCAAATTACCTGTAGACACCCAAAATGGGGACATTTATATTAAAGCGACTCAAATTAGATCCCAATTGTTCATACCCGAAGGAATATACAAGGCAAAAAATTGGTACAGCACAGTGGAAGTAATTAACACTTCAAACACCGATGAACAGCACTCCCTTGAACAACCATTAAAAGTGACCCCACATAACAACAGAGTGTTCTGCGAATTAAATAATTTAATATCCATTACAATATCAACAGGATTAATTCAATCACTCAAAACGACATTTCAGATCTTGTACGTATATCCCATCTTAATACTGAAGAGAGCAAAGTCTTACTAAAACTATGCAAAGAATACGAAGACATCTTTTTTAAAGAAGGTCAACGAACCAAATTAAACATTCCATTAAAACCACAGACGATATACCTATTTACACGAAATCGTATAGGTACTCTTTTATTCACAAACAAGAAGTCAAGAAGCAAATCCAACAGATGCTCGACCAGGAAATAATAAGACCTAGTTACTCAACCTGGAGCGCTCCAATCTGGATTGGTGACAAAGAAAAAAGATGCCAGTGGCACACAAAAATGGCGTTTAGTTATAGACTATCGTAAACTAAACGCCAAAACTATCAGTGACAGATATCCCATTCCATATATAAACGATGTACTGGATAAACTAGGGAAGTGTATGTATTTTACCACTTTAGATTTAGCGATTGGGTTCCACCAAATCGAAATGAACCCTCGTGATACACAAAAAGCAGTATTTACGGTAGAAGGTGGGCACTTCGAATATGTAAGGATACCATTCGGGCTAAAGAACGCTCCTTCAACGTTTCAAAGGGTCATGGACAATGTCCCGAAAGATATCCAAGAAAAGATCTGTCTAGTGTACCTGGAAGACATTATCGTTTTCTCTACCTCTCTCCAAGAACATGGAGAAAATTTTAGGAAAGTATTTAAAAGGCTACGCGTAGCAAAAATCTGAAGGTCCAATTGGACAAATCCGAATTTCTGCACAAAGAAGTCGCTTTCTTAGGACACATCGTAACAAATCAAGGCGTAAAACCAAATCCTGATAAAATAATGGCAATTAAAAACTTTCCGATACCCCAGACCCAAAAAGAAATCAAATCCTTCTTAGGATTATTAGGATATTACCGTAAATTCATCAAGGATTTCGCAAAATTGAGAAAACCTTTAACCGAGTGTCTCAGAAAAGGAAAACCAGTTGAGTTAAACGAACGTTACATCAAAACCTTCCATATGTGCAAAGATATCCTAATGAATGACCCAATTCTCCAATACCCAGATTTCAATAAACCATTCGTATTAACCACAGATGCCAGCAACTATGCTATAGGAGCTGTGCTTTCACAAGGTCCAATTGGCAGCGACAAGCCTGACTGCTATGCAAGCAGAACCCTGACAAACTCTGAGGTTAACTATTCCACTATCGAAAAAGAACTGCTAGCTATTGTTTGGGCAACGAAATATTTTCGCCCTTACCTGTTTGGACATAAATTTAAGATCGTAACCGATCACAAACCCTTATTATGGCTTATGAGCCTTAAAGACCCAAATTCAAAATTGGTACGATGGAGACTCAAACTCGAAGAGTTTGATTATGAAATCGTTTATAAAAAAGGATCGCAGAACTCAAATCCAGATGCGTTGCGACGTATAAAACCAATAGTCAAAGAAACTGACAATCAAATTGAATTAAACGCCAACAAATTAGTTATCAATAATTTGAACAATACAAGACCAAGCTCTCCATCTTCTACAATATATTCAGCAGATGAAAACCTCAATGACCATATTCCTCTATCGGAACGTCCACTAAATGAGTTTAACCTACAAGAAATATTTGAAAAGTCCAATAGACCACCTCCGACATCAAACATTATTATCTTTAGAAACAAACAAAGACGCACTGTTCGTATGCTAAACTTTACCGAAGGAAATATAACAAATTTCCTCAAGGAATACCTTCCACCCAATAGAATTACTGCCATACTTGCCGATGACGAAATTTTCAAAGCAATCTAAACTGTTTATAAGAAACTCTTTTCTAGGAGTAAAACATTTAAACAAATCCGCTGTACCGAGATACTTAAAGACATAACAGACATGGACGAACATGACAAACTTATCAACGAATACCACATGAAGAATAATCACAGAGGAATTAATGAGACGCTACTAGATTTAAAACGAGGCTATTACTTCCCTTTCATGAAAACAAAATTTACTCAAACTATTAATAATTGTGAGATAAGTCAAACGCTAAAGTATGATAGGAATCCTCCGAACTTAAGGTACGATAATCCAGAAACCCCCGTTAAATCACTAGATATTATTCACACAGACATCTACAGCATTAACTCTAAACAAATATTGACAATTATAGACAAATTTTCTAAATTTGCAGCAGCATATACCCTACCCATTAGAAATAGCCTAAACATAATCAAGTCAATGAGACATTACATAAGCCTACACGGCGTAGTCAGGAAAATAGTTTCAGATCAAGGGTCAGAATTTACATCCAACATTTTCAAGGATTTTTGCAGACAATATAATATAGATTTCCATACAACCTCTTTCCAACAAACTAGCAGCAATTCTCCTGTAGAACGGTTGCACTCTACACTAACGGAAATATATCGAATTATATACGACAAACAGAAGGAGAAAGACCATGACGATATCCTAAACGAAACGATAATTACATATAATAACGCAATACATACGGCTACTAAACTTACACCATACGAACTATTTTACGGAAGAACCGATAAATTTCTTAGCAATGTAGATTTTTGTAACGAACACGAATATTTGGAAAAGCTAAATGAATTCCAATCTCAATTATATCCAACTATTAAAAATATACTTCAAGCAATTACAAGTAGGAATTTAGTTAAACAGAAACAGGGAAACCCCAGTTAAATTAAAGGAAACGAAGTTATATTTAGAAAAGAAGGTAAGAGGAACAAACTAACAATTAGATTTAAGAAACATAAGATAAAAGAAAAAAGAAAAGTTACCGTAATAATAAATGACAACACGAAACTACACAAATCCAGAATAAAGAAGAAACGATACTTGCAGGTTACTACTAATGACGCACGGACAGAAGATGGAAATCCACGACCTGACAAACAATCAAGGACTATTATCGCTGAAACTATTACCAGCTAAGATAAATAGTTGAGACACATAAGAAATTAATCCATATTGTTAAACTTGAGAAAGTGTCGACAAAATTAGAAATTCTATAAATATTTTAAACAATAACGGTAGATGTGACGATAGTTTAAAAATCACTAAAGTTAAATTCATGGGACTAGAACACAAGTTACACTCACTTCTACCCACGTACAGGATTAGAAGAGGCTTAATAAATGCATTAGGAACGGTGATAAAAACTATCGCAGGTAACATGGATGCTGATGACGCTATTAAACTAAATAAAGAAATAGAAACAATCCAATTAAGGGGGGTTACCACCAAAAGAAAGCTCACGATTTCTGTTCCCAAAAGCTTAGTGAACATAAACGCATAAAAGTATGCAATTTTAAAATTGAAACAAATCACTATATGTACATGGAAAGCTATATAATGCTGTGATATTCGTCTGTATTGCACTCTAAAGCATGTCGGGCATCTGTACAGCAGTAGGGTAGAATCACTGACTTATAAGTCAGTGGGTAGAATTGCATAGGCATGGCGAGATTTTAAATTTGGCTGCCGGATTTTTCTTAGAATTTTGTTGAAGAGCAGGCAAGGAGATCAGTCACTTTTCCGTGTAATTTGTCTGGCACTATTTATTGCTTGGGCAATTTTATTTGACTGAAGCCGGTCATCATATAAAACTCTTCCCAGAATTCTGAGTTGTAATATACCTACCATAAAATTTTTGCAATGCTCACACGTTGTCAGATTACCATTTTATTAACTAGATATCCAAAGAACTACTTTAGAGAATTAGATTTGAATTTAGCAACAACACAATTTTCAGGTTGAGCTATGTCTGGTAGATTTTCTAATCTAATTTTAGTATATATGTAGATATATACAATTTTATCTCTATCTAATTCCTTAATTCTGTTCGCATAAAATTTTTCATGTTTCAAGAAACGCAATTCAACCAGATTAGCCTAGTCGAAGTTACTGTAACTGGGAAAGATTAGCAATATAGCAAATAGTGAATTCTTTTCTGCGACTCGATGTTAACACTGCCACTCTCGTGCTCTTTTCTTCCCTACTGGTGTGGTGGTGGCAGATTCGGTGGCGGTGGTTACACCGAGTCGCAGAAAAGAATTCACTAAAAGATAAGAGTGTGCAACGATTTCAATTTAAAAAATAAAAATAAAAAAAAATGTAAAGCAGTATTTCCAAGTGACTGGAGAGGTAACTGACACCACTCGTTTTTTTTAGAGGGGTGTCACCTGTAGCTCTAATCCCCTTATATACTAAATACTATGACTTACTTACATACATTTCGGTACATCCAATCAGAAAATAATGAAATTATGTTATATTTATGAGTACTTAATAGGGATTTTTTCTTATTTCCATATTCCATATTCGCTGCGAGAGCCACGGTAGTCGATTTCGAAAAAATTCTAGAGTTACTCCGTGAAGCATGCGTAAAATACGGCGAATAAATCTGCCAAAAACAGCTCTATGAAGCAAGGGGCGAGCCCATTCTAAAGGGAGTATAACCCGTTATAAAGGCTTTGGATGAATTAGCTATTTATTTCGGTACTAACAGAAGAACGGATTTTTCTTTAAATGAATTTAGGCGATATCGATACTGCATTGATAAAAATATTCGTCACATATTGACAGCAGCTCGAACTTTTAGAGCGAACGGGCTAATCGAAAGGATAATCGCTATATAAAGTGGACGATTAACCCGATCAAATGGGCATTGCAAGTACCTGAGAGCGTTCCATATAATCCGTATAATAATTTTCGTGCAATGAGCTCAATTAAAACATTTATAAGAAAGAATTTGCTTTTACTGAAATATATATTAAATCGCGTAAATATTCCCTCTTAGATAAAAAAAGAATTAAACAAATAAAAAGGCTAGAATTGGTCTAAGACCAATTCTTATGATACCCTAACCAAAATAACTTTTAATATTATGAATGGGTGTTCAATCAATTTTGCTCTACCATCATTATTTCGAGGTGTTACAAACGGAATGACAAACTTAGTATACCCTATAGATTTCATCTAGGGTATAAAAAATATTTCAAAAGTAAGATGTCATTGGTACAAAGTCGATACTTTTATTGGTCGACACAAGTTCTTTGTAATTTGTAAAAATGCCTCTACTTCGAAAATCGCATTTTGAAAACAATTCATACATAAATTAATAGTGGTAGTAATTATAGTCGCTAGAAAGATAATCGATTGTAGTCAAAAAATTGGTACACACTGTATATAATCTGAGAACTCACTACACCTTATCAATTTTCGTTCAGTTTTCTAAATTACATACATATATTCGAAAAACAACTCTTCCAAACTTTAAAAAGCTCCATTTTGTCCTTTCTAGAGCTTCACTAAAACGCGGTCATAAAAGGAACGCCACAAAAAATAACTATTTATAATTTAGCCAACTTTCCTCTAAAATTTCATCAAAATCATTCACATTTCACAAATTCAAATTCACATTTCACAAATTTGTACATTTATAAGATTATTCCCTTTTCATATACACAGATTTACATACCTAACAATATTCAGTTTTCTCTTCTTTATTCCATAATTATTATTGTCCCGAATTTTACTAATACGTCTCATGATTAAATAATAGTTACTCACAATTCGTTATCTATAACGATAATAGAATAGGCAAAAAATTTCTCGCCTCAAAAGCAAAAATGAACAAATTACCAATGATAAAAATTAAAATATTCCGGGAAATCTACACACATACATATACCTAATGCAGAAAATAACGGCACACTCTCTCCAAGCATACAGCTACAGCCCGCTGAGCTTTCAAAACAAATGAAAGCCTTCCAAAAGAACACATTACTCCATCTGACGATGATAGAATGTATTGAAAACGCCAAATTATATGCAAAATATAATAAAACAAGAGATTTTTGCCGTTACCATCATTAACATTATTGACTTTATTTCCTTTATCATTGCACTAAAAAATTTTAGTTTATCAAAAAAAAACAGAAAAAGGTTACAAATTGTTACAAATTAAACTTTCTTTGAAATAATATCATAATTTTGGTAGTTATTTGTCTCGGAAAATAGCAACTTTCTGTTGTAAGCGCTCGCTATACGCGTCACCTTACACCCTAGTTACTTCACGTGACATCATTAACATCCCTCGTTGGCGTTATCTGTTAATTACCCTGAAATTCAAAACATTTTCATCTCACTAGCATTAAAATCCTAAAACATGCATCGCACTAGCATGAAACCAATAAATTTCTTTCCTAAATTATCTTGGTTACTTTTTTCACAAAATTTCTCCAAAGCAAATGCTAGTATCTCGGATTTCACCTTCTAAATTATTTACGCCAACGTAAACAATTTCCTCGCGATGAGTTTAAAGTACTTGAACGCATATGAATTATGCGATTTTAAAATATTTTTGTCACGAAAACCAATAATGCCGACGCAAGCGATTTACGTTTTTTGTGATGAGTTCAAAGTACTTGAACTCATACGATTTAATCACTTTTCCCCTTAAATCGATTCTTGCTGAGAATAGCATCTTTTTCACTTATCGAAGAAATTGATTGGCCGATAGATTTTTACTTTGAATTTTTTCAATAAATCGATGGAGGGAGAACTTAAATAAATTCAGTTGATGTTGCTAGGAACAAGCAGAGTTTTCCTAACTTTTGAAGTGATCTGAAGAGTCCCCCTACCAGAGGTAAGGCCTTCAGATCTCTAGAAAAAGAAAATCAAAAAGTTAAATAAAAGTTTGTTGTATTAAGTGTACAAAGTTGATTAATAAAGTTCATACATAGTGTACAAAAGTTACAAAAGTGTTTAAACAAATAAAATTGGGACTGGTGATCTTCTCTGTAGAAAGCACTCCCCAGTCCTTGGGTATTTCATAAAAACCCAGAACATTTTGGTGGCAGCGGTTGAGGATCTTTATTAAAATAAAAATACGATCCCAGCTACTCAAATTAAGGTAACCTAAGCCAGGCGCTCAGAGGTTATCCAACGTTGTCTAAGACAACCCAATCTCAAGACAGGCTCTAGAGATTGTGCAAAAAATTTTTGAGTAAAAAGAACTCAGTAAACAACCTAGAAGGAAACAATTATCAATGGACCCCCAGGAGGAAGCTCGCCAAATTGAGGAGCAGCTAAAAGAATTTTACAAACCAGCTGGAGAGGACGACGAAACAAAAGATTTCACGGAGTTCATCACATTAAAAAAACGACTGGAAGAACTTAAAATGTAAGGTGTTTGTTTGTATTGCATATTTTTCAAATATATTTAGTATATCTCACATTAAATTTGCTTAAACTTGCCTAGATGCAAAAAATATACATATATATATATAATTAAGAGTGCAGAATTCAGAAAATTTAAGAAAGGTTGCGGAAATTTTAAGTGAATTTGTGTAATGATTGCGTACTATCTTTTGTGAGTCCCAAGAGTGTACTTACTCGAGTTGTTTTTGTCTAAATAAGTGAGTGGGTTTTTTTGTTTCTCTCTTTTTACAATTCATCAAGTGATTCGGTCTTAAAGTAAAATTCCATTGTTGTCTATCCAATTGTCTCAAAAAGAATAAAGAACGGCACCATACGAACCCGACGGAATAGTTACACTAACCGGCAGCCTGCTTTTGCTAACGCGAAACGCAAAAGGCGAAGCTTTAGTTGTCCTCCGGCTACTCAGGCCCCCCAATTAAAAATGGCTGAAATAAAAATTTCTCTTTCCGATGCCCGGAATATGATACCGGATTTCGATGGCAGCCCCAATGAATTAGATCGATTCATTAATTGCTGCAAGATTCTCTTTGACACCACAGAGGGGGAAGCTGATAAAAAGCTTTTTCTTAGTGCCGTGAAAACCAGAATAATCGGTCCTGCATACGAAGCATTGAAGCATCGAGATTTTAAAGATTGGGTAACTCTAAGGGAATTCCTTGAGGACCAATTCTTAGATAGACGCCCAAGAGTAACGGTTCAGGCCGAGCTCCTGCGTCTCAAACAAAACTCCAGGGAAAGCATCGATGAATTCGCACAAAGGTTAAGTAAACTTTTGTGTGAACTAAATAACGTCACATCCCAGAACGTAACCGACGCGGTAGCAAAAAAGTTTTTATTAGAAGAGAATGAGTTAAATGCAATCAAGACCTTCGAAGACGGCCTGCGAAGTGAACAGTTACGTGTAATTGTTAAGTCCAAAGGCGAGACAACTTTACGTAAACTCGTCCTTTACGCTTCAGAGCATGCAATACGTCTCGAAAATTTTGCAAAGCCCAGTGAAACAAACAAGTCAATTCCAACTTGCGATATTTGTGGTAAAAGAGGCCACACGAAGAACACCTGTTTCCGTAACAAGGTCATCCCATCATTTCAACCTACTGGTCCTCACATAAAGAGGGAAGTTCATCGATTGAACTGCAGTTATTGCAAAAAACCTAATCACCATAGGAGTGAATGTAGAACTCGGATTCAAGACGAAAGAAACAGAAACCAAGAGATATATAGATCTAATAATAATAATCAAACACAAATATTTCCCGCTTCTCGGAATATACATCCGACTCCAGCTAGGCAGGCCAGATGGAATATGTTAATGGATTATGGATCGGAAAACGATCAACCGCGGATGGAGGGCACCGGCGACTCCACCCGTGTAACAGAAGCCGTGATACACCAAAACTCAGAACACTGATTCGAGTTCCAATAATAATTTCGAGAAATGCAATTCTCATTACATTGCCCTTATCAAACTCAAGAAAAAAATACTCCACACTTCTAGTAGACACTGGAGCTGAGGTCAGTCTTTATAAACTCAAATTGGTGACAGACTCTACCCCAATATATCAAGACCTCAAGTGCGAAATTACTACTCTTTCCGGGAATAGCCTTAATTCAGTAGGAATTTCATACTGCAATTTAAAAATGCAAAATAACTCTATACAGCACCCATTTCATCTCATTAAGGAAGACATTTTAATCCCCTACGATGGATTACTAGGAAACGATTTTCTAACGCGACACAGATGTGTAATAAGTTACGAAGAAAGCTACTTGGAGCTCAGTATAATCAACGAAACACACAACGGGTGTACTCAGACTGGCAAATTACAACCAGCAAAAATAGCCTCAGAAGGCAAAACAAATTTAAAATTCGCGGAAATTCGAAATTCGGAATGTAAAAATTCAAACGAAAATTTCACTACGCATGTAAATGCTGACATTTTGGTTAATACAGACCCTTTTAAGCCCGAATCGGACTCGAGGAAATTACGTTCGGTAAATAGGAATCCAAAGAGAACAGACATCTCAAACCAAATGGTGGATTCCATTGCCTATGTGAACAGTAATTTACAACCTATGTCCAAGACCCAAAGAATAGAAACCGAGGATACTACAAGTGGTGTAAACATATCTCTTCCACCAAGATCCCAAAAGGTTGTAGAAATCCCTTTAGAAAAACAAACAAATTTATTTTGTGTGCACAAAGAAATTAAACCCGGAGTATATTTGGGTAATGTTCTAACCAAGCCAAGAAATGGGAAAGTACGAATTCTATTATTAAATTTAAATGAAAATGAAATCACTCTCCCTTCGAGCGAAGTAAATCCTGAGTGGGAAGATCCACAGGATTATGATTTACTCCCAATAGGCCCTGATAATACTATCGGCCATGACCGCCTCAAGAAACTAGAGGAAATTATTCATTTAAATCACTGTAATAAGGAAGAAAGGCTATCCGTTCTAGATATATGCCGTCGTTACAATGAAATATTCTTCCTACCAGGAGACAAACTCTCTTGTACTGAGGTTACTTCACACAAGATACCAACATTATCTGATAAATCTCCTATATACATAAAGCCATATAGACTTCCGGAGTCACAGAGGCAGGAAATAAACCGCCAAATAGACCAGATGCTGGACGAAGAAATAATAAGCCCCAGTAAAAGCCCTTGAAATCCCCTCTCCTTCTAGTTCCCAAAAAATCAGATAGTGAAGGGAACAAGAAATGGAGAGTCGTGGTGGATTTCCGAAGGCTTAATGATATAACAATGGGAGATGCATACCCTCTGCCCAACATAACTGATATATTGGACCAACTCGGAAGATCCAAATATTTCAGTACGTTAGATTTAGCCAATGGGTTCCATCAAATACCCATGGACGAAAAAAGTAAGGAAAAAACGGCATTCAGCACCCCATACGGGCACTATCAATATAACAGAATGCCTTTTGGATTGAAAGGAGCTCCAGCCACCTTCCAAAGGCTTATGAACTCTGTACTTACGGGACTGCAGGGCTTACACTGCTTCGTGTATCTTGACGACATAGTCATTTATGGATACAACTTGAGGGATCATAATAAAAAACTAACTGAAGTTTTCGAAAGACTTCGAGAAAGTAACCTCAAGCTGCAGCCCGAGAAATGTCATTTTCTCCAAAGAGAAATCGCTTACTTGGGACATGTCGTTTGCTCAGATGGCATACATCCTGATCCATCAAAGATCGAAGCCGTAAAAACATATCCTACCCCAAAGAAAGCAAAAGATATCAAAGCATTTTTGGGTTTCGTAGGCTACTATAGGCGATTTATCTCTAACTTTGCAAAAATTGCACAGCCTCTCACTAAGCTACTAAAAAAGGATACTCCCTTCAAATGGGACTCCTTCTGCGAGGAATCCTTCAAAATATTAAAGAAAAATTTCATAACCGCTCCAATCCTCGCATATCCGCAGTTCGATAAAAAATTTTTTATCACTACCGATGCAAGCGATATAGCTTTAGGAGCCGTCCTGTCGCAGCAGGGAATAGATGGAGAACATCCTATATGTTATGCAAGTAGGACCCTAAACCCCGCTGAAACTCGGTACTCTACCATAGAAAAGGAACTGCTCGCCATCGTGTACGCTGTAGAGCAGTTCAGACCTTATGTGTATGGCAGAACGTTTACCATTCTAACCGATCACAAGCCCTTAGTCTGGCTAATGAACCTAAAGGACTGCTCCTCCCGACTTATGCGCTGGAGGATACGGCTAGAGGAGTACGATTACGAAATTTCTTATAAGGCAGGAAAGCTCAACAGAAATGCCGATGCACTGAGCCGAATTATACCGGAAAACGAGAGAGAAATTCAAAATAAAGTAGTAAATATGTTGACCAGACAACAAGCAAAGTGTGCGAAGAATGACGAAAGTGACACCGATATCGATGAATGGTTCAATAATTACTTAACGTCAATTCACTCTGAGGAAGATGCCCCCATAATAGTGAACACAAGCCATTTAACGGATGTTAAAAATGTCAAATACAAATTTTATCTTCTATCAGACAACGATCAGAAAGAGATATTGTCTCTTAAGAAGGAAATTCCCCAGTTGGAAAAAAAATTGAAAGAGAAAACTTTTATAATAGAACCAACGAAGAAGTGCACATATATATTAGCGCTAATTAAACTACCTCTCAAGACGAAATCTGATTCAACGACACTTCTAAAAGCCTGCAGAAAAATACAGGATTTTCATACCCAACAAAAACTTAAGGAAATGCACATATATATTTCACACACAGACTCAAACACCCTTTCTGAGATAAAAACTGTACTTAGGCATACATTTCAAACAGTCAACATAACAATATATCTATCCGAGGTATTAACTCTGACAAACCCCAAAGATATTACGGATGTCCTAAAAACTTATCATGAGTCCCCTTTTGGTGGACACCAGGGAATAGAAAGGACCATAAAACGGATTCGGAAATCCTATAACTGGGCAAGCTTGCGGAGGGACGTTGAAGAATTCATAAAAAAATGCCCCTCATGCCAGACCAATAAGTTAACACGGAATACAAAGATCCCTATGAAAATAACGACAACCAGTTCAAGGCCATTCGAAAAAATTTTTCTGGACATAGTTGGTCCTCTTCCTATTAGTCATAATGGAAACAAATATTTGCTCACCTTCCAAGACGATCTTACCAAGTATTCTGATGCCATCCCTTTGGCAAGTATAGAAGCACGAGTCGTCGCAGAAGCCTACATTACAAAAATAATCTGCCGACATGGTGTGCCAGACTCTATCTTAACAGATCAAGGTTCGAATTTTATGAGCGAGATGTTTTCAGAAGTATGTAAATTATTGAAGATCAAAAAACTTCAAACTACACCTTATCACCCCCAAAGCAACGGAGCTCTGGAACGATCCCACAGAACCCTCGCTGAATATTTGCGACACTACGTCAACAGAGACGTATCAACTTGGGATTCTTGGATACCCTATTCTATGTTCGTATATAATACGACACCACATTCAAGTACCAACTACACCCCACACGAGCTTCTCTATGGTTTCGCAGCTACCATTCCATCACCACTGAAGTCCGAACCAAAAACCTGTTATAATTATGAGAACTATGCAAATGAGTTAAAGGCCCGGCTACAGCACGGCTACAGGATAGCTAAAGAAACTCTTCTCAGTCAAAAGGAAAAGAGCAAATCCAGTTATGACAAATATTCAAAACCAAAAACTTTCAGTATCGGAGAAAAAGTGCTCTTAAAAAACTACGCTCGTAAGAACAAATTCGATCCTCTTTGGTCCGGCCCTTACGAGATAATACAAATAAATTCTAGTGAAAACACGACAATCAAAGTTAAAAATAAAAATAAAACAGTGCATAACAACAATCTTAAGGCATTTATTGACTGAATAAACAAAGAAAAACATATTGCAGGTCAATAATATTCATCCTCCTCACCATTATTGGGAGCGTATCCATGGTATGTGCAGAAGACCCCGTGACAATTACGAAGCTTAACACTAACTCCGGCATCTACTTCGAAGAAGTGGGAGACGTTGGGCTATACAGCTATGAATGGAAAGCCATTGTCTACTTCGATTTAAAAAACTTGCTGTATGAAACCACACTTCTACAGAAATATGCGTCACATATTTCCACACTTTGTGATAATATAGGCTCACAGGTGGAAGAGCTAAGATACTGTCAAGGAGTAGCACAAGTTATTAATACAACAATGTCTGATATTGGGCTCAGGGAACAATTGCTAAAACCAGGTAACACGCGAACAAAAAGAGGGCTATTTAACGCTATAGGGAGTGTAAGCAAAACCTTATTTGGCACATTAGATGAGAACGATGCAAAGAATTATGAGGAAAAGATAAATAATTTAACTTATAACAATAATTACCTATTAGACCTTATCAAAAACCAAACCCTTATTTTGGAAAGCACAACAAACGTCTTTAATAAAACTAGATTTAACATCAAAAACCAGGTCGATCACATCGAGGAAAAACTAAAAAGGTTTAGGGACACCCTAGTTACATTCAATAAAGAGGTTGACACACATAGGGTAGTAATCGAATGGGAGACTTTAGTCTCTCATGTCACTCTCGTTCTAATGCGTCACCAATACACACTTAACCACCTCGTGGACCTATTAATAGACGTTAGACACGGCAAACTGCATCCTTCCATAATTACACCTATCCAAATCAAACAGTTGCTCCTTGATATACAAGACAATTTACCTCCAAACACTATTTTGCCGATTTCCCAAACTGAAAATCAAATTGTACAACTTTACCAAATTAGCCATGTCAGTACAGCAAATATAAATAATAAAATTATTTTTGAAATTAAAATACCACTCCCATCTACTACTAGCTACCAACTATTTAAAGTCATACCATTGCCAATTCCCAATACAAAACAACATATATTTAATTATATCCAACCATCAGTAGAGTATCTGCTCATTGATCTTAGCCGTGAACACTATTACCCTCTCAACAAACTCGATTTGAGTAATTGTGTGACCAATAATCTTGCTTACTATCTTTGCCGTATAATACACCCTATATTTAACTCACGCTCAACCCAAAGTCTGTGCGAAGTAAAACTTCTTCAACATGTAACTACAATACCTCAAGATTGCGATATTCGCAGTTTGCCCGTGACAAACTATTGGATACAGTTATCACAACCGAACCATTGGCTTTTTGTTCTCAACGCACAAAACACCCTCGATGCCATATGCGGAAATACAGTCACTCCAATACATATCAACGGAAGTGGTATATTAAAAATAACGCCAGGTTGTTATATTAGGTCTAAAGAATTAACTCTTGAATCACACAATACCCAGACATCTCGTACAAATATCTTCTACCTACCCTCTATAAATATTTCGCAAAATATATCGGTCATCCCTGACCTAAATCAACATCTCATAACAAATGAATACCCAACACAAGTGCTGAAATACCATAATGACAACGACCTCAAAGCAATAAGCGAAGCTCTCGCAAAACAAAAGCAATATGAGAACCAGGGATTCCCCATGCCCACAAAACATGACGTACATCAATACACGATAAGCTACATTACCGTGGCAGCAATTATTGCCCTTACAATTATGATATTATGGAAGAAACTGACGTGTAATTGTCTAAAGAAAACAAAAAACTCACTAGATATGAAACCTGAACCTTTTCCCGGCTCTAGCCAACCACTTAAATTAACATTGGAAAGAAAAACGAATAAGAGGACTGGGACAGATAAGCCGTAATGTAAACAACGTTACATATATATATATTCATATTATTAAATTTACGTACATATCTATATATCTAGCTATTTGAAAAAAAAAAAAAAAACAAACAAAAAAAAAAGAGGTAGAAGAAAGCCCGATTTTTCATATTATCATACTTACATACATTTATATATCATAGCGATAATTTTCGATTTAATTAAATGGTATTAGAAAAAAAAAACAACAGAAAATTTTTTACGTAAACCTTATTATTGTTTGTTGATTTAATTTACTATAGTTAGTTTAAAATATAAATATATTATTAGTCATTTCAATACTTACTCTAAAAAAAAAAAAAATGTACAATGTAATAGAATACATCAGCTGAATTTTGCGGATTCTTCCTCTAATCCGTAACACAAGTACATTCATTTAATTTTATTCCTTTTTATTCTTGGCAACGAAAGTTCATTCACAGAATACAACTTTCTTTTCTAAGGGGGATGGTGTTGTAAGCGCTCGCTATACGCGTCACCTTACACCCTAGTTACTTCACGTGACATCATTAACATCCCTCGTTGGCGTTATCTGTTAATTACCCTGAAATTCAAAACATTTTCATCTCACTAGCATTAAAATCCTAAAACATGCATCGCACTAGCATGAAACCAATAAATTTCTTTCCTAAATTATCTTGGTTACTTTTTTCACAAAATTTCTCCAAAGCAAATGCTAGTATCTCGGATTTCACCTTCTAAATTATTTACGCCAACGTAAACAATTTCCTCGCGATGAGTTTAAAGTACTTGAACGCATATGAATTATGCGATTTTAAAATATTTTTGTCACGAAAACCAATAATGCCGACGCAAGCGATTTACGTTTTTTGTGATGAGTTCAAAGTACTTGAACTCATACGATTTAATCACTTTTCCCCTTAAATCGATTCTTGCTGAGAATAGCATCTTTTTCACTTATCGAAGAAATTGATTGGCCGATAGATTTTTACTTTGAATTTTTTCAATAAATCGATGGAGGGAGAACTTAAATAAATTCAGTTGATGTTGCTAGGAACAAGCAGAGTTTTCCTAACTTTTGAAGTGATCTGAAGAGTCCCCCTACCAGAGGTAAGGCCTTCAGATCTCTAGAAAAAGAAAATCAAAAAGTTAAATAAAAGTTTGTTGTATTAAGTGTACAAAGTTGATTAATAAAGTTCATACATAGTGTACAAAAGTTACAAAAGTGTTTAAACAAATAAAATTGGGACTGGTGATCTTCTCTGTAGAAAGCACTCCCCAGTCCTTGGGTATTTCATAAAAACCCAGAACATTTCAAACTAAAATATATTAGTAACCAAAATTGTTTGTCTAGTTTTCTTTCCGTCACTGCCTCTTCCAGCCCAACATCTTCCATTCTCAAGTACAAATTTATCTATTTTATGTACCATTATTACGTTTTGATGTACTAAACTTTGCAAATTTCATGAATTCCAGAGTTTTCTAAAGCTAATTAAATACATATAAAACCCCGAAATCTTTATTTTTGACACGTCATTACCTAAGTTTATGCATTTTCTCTAACTATGTGCATTTTTATCATGATAGTACGCACAGATTTGCAGTAAATTTGTATTAACTTTTCGTGTTTTTTAAGATTTTAGTGGTAACCCCCCTTAAACCAACACGATATCCAAAACGAGGTAAACAAACATTATTATTTCGAAACAAATTTTAAGTCCAACAGAATTAGACGAGATTTATCACCTTTTACAAAATCAGACAATAGAGATAATATCAGATGAACAAATTTATGAATTTCTTGGTTTGCAAGCTTACTACAATTGCTCAAACATCATATTTAATATCCGAATTCCTGTAGTTTCAAATAAAACATACTCCCTTTTCCATGTAATACCCCTCCCCGTTAATAAAGCCCGCACAATAACTACCAAACCCTATGTTATCCATAACGAACTCGACGCATTATACCAAGACGAACCATGCACGCTAATAGAAAAGGTGTACTATTGCAAAGACTCACCTAACACCCCTAAAGTCAACGAAGCTACATATATACCAAACATATTGAAAAACAAACCAGCCAGCTGCAATTTTCTCATAGGAACAGAAACCTGCACGATTTACCAGCCGGAGCCGAATTACATCCTCGTAATCAACATTCCCCACACAACCCTTAAATCAACTTGTGGCATTCAACAAAATCAATTCAACGGCACAGCTTTCATACATTTCGAAAACTGCACTATCCAAATAAACGAAATCACATACGACAGCAGATCCAGCGTCTACTGGGATGACGTACTTATACATCCGCTGATGTTCAATCAAATCAATTCGTCTTCAACAACAGACAGCCTAAGCCTGGAAAAATTAAAAACCTACAATTTTGAAAACAGAGAAGTCATCCAACTTTTAAAAACCAGGACAACATACAGGGATCATTCAACGTTTGGAGTCATAACATTTTGCAGCGTTGCAATAGGACTATACTTACTCCTAGAACTCAGGAGACGACAGAATCCAGAATCTATAAACCTACAAAGATCCGACATAGTCCTTCAAGAAGCACCAAACTCCGCTCCTGCAACAGGAACTCCCAGAAAGCGGTTCTTTTGGCCGTCTCTACATTCTTTGGGGGGAGGAGTTACAGACACCACTACTCAAACTTGACCGGAAAAAACATAATTATTCATCCCAGACGCAATACGACACCTTAGAAAAAATCGCAGTACCTTCCCAGGGAAAACAGCAAATTAAGCTTTCCCACAGTTTTGTAAATTCTAATTTGATTAGCTTGCATTTCTTTTTTATCAAGTAGCGTAACAAATTATATTTTTCAGCCAATAAAAGTCTTCAGTCTATTTTTCACGATTGTACGAACGGGTTTTCTTAAAAATAAATTTCATAAAGTTCAAATTGGTTTTTTCATTTTTTTTTATTTTTTTTTATTAAGAAGTTTTAGATAAAACTTAACTCGGACGCGCCTTAATTAGTTTAGCTACAGAGAAAACACTGAATGAGTAAATGCGGATATAGATGAAACAAGTGTAAAGGATGTGTAACTGAAATGCTTGGTAGGATCTGGTATGAGAAAAGGATAGACGCAGAGTTGGGACGAGTGAGTGAACATTACCGTCGGGCATGCCAAGGAGTTGATGCGTTCAAATCAAATCCAGATTTTTGTAAACTTTTTCTAAGTGGTAAAATTATACGTGCTATTATATATGTATTATTCTTTCTTCGATGGTATGCTAATTTACTTCAAAGAGTGAATGAGTCTGAAAATAAAGGACAAAAACCATTTTTAAAGTAATAAATTTAAAAGGACAGTTCACCCCGAATGGCTAAAGTAAGTATTTTTTTTTTTGGATTATTCAATTCTGCGTATTTGAGTTCCCTTCACTGGTTGAAGAAACAAACTAACATCAAAACAGGGATTATTCCAACTATAATCCTGAAAACAGCGGTATCTCTCCTATTGTCGGATGGGATATTCCAGGGAATAAAAATAGTATAAAATAATAAAATAAAAATATATAAATAAAATAACTTCTTACTTCCCGATAACAAACGCTAAACTAAAAATAGATTTCAATCGTTACTCACTTCTGCAACTCCACTGTATGTTTATTTCATACATTATGAGCAATGTGAAATAGAGAACTATTGGTTTTTTAGAGCAAGCCCATCACACAGCATGTTTAGCGTTTAAAAGTAAACCGAAACAACTTTGTGAAAAGCTCTTTTGTATGCTTTTTTATAGCATTATAAAAGAAATTTACAAAGCCCTTCTCTACCAAGCACAGACTAGAGTCAAATAAAATAAAAAGAAAATGGATAAAAATCAAATCTTTAATGTAATAACGACGGTTTCGCGTGTTAGAAGACATTCATCATGTTGGAAATAATAGTGCTTTCCATATGGCAGGGTTACGGGTAGAGAAGTGTATTGTCGAGTGCCTTAATATATCCAGGGACGATTACTGAAGCGCAATTTGACAAATGAACTTGGGATATCCGTCCTCCAGTGTAAAACCTAGAAGGCAGTTATATCCAGTTTGTATAACAATACATAAGTACCTACTTACGTATATTACATGCAAATCTAAATTGTAATTTGGTGATTTCAATATTTGCTTGAAGCAGCATGTAATTTTATCGAATTATATGTCGTAATCAACAAGAGAATAAACTAATAAAAGGTCAGAATCAGCCAATCGGATATACAAGGTACTACAAAACTTGAACTGTTATAATCAGACAATGATGTTCTGCTCTCTTATAGAAGGTGTCGCAATAACTCTTCTCGATCATTTTACTCGAAAGCTAGGGTATGGGTGTAAGAAATTTAATTGCACTAAACTTAGCCCCCGATTCTATACAAAAGTTTCTTAAGAAATTTTTTAACCTCTTAAATTTTAGCAACAAAGAGGTTTTAGCAGAACTAATATTCACCATAATTTTATTTTAAGAAATTTTAATTTTGAAAGGTTAAGAGGCTTTGGAGAATCCGAACACTCTCTTTTCAATCAGTCCAGCTCTTTCGATTACAATTATCACTTCGACATCGTCAGTCCCAGCCTCTGAGTTTGCAACAACTTCATCTAATCAAATAATTAAAACTGAAGCAATTCTTAAAATATTTTAACTATTGCACTCAAGCAAAGCGACTTTAATCGGGAAACTGAACTGTGAAAAATATAACCAAGAAATAATTTAATCAAATAATTAAAAGTGAAGCACTAATTCTTAAAATTCTTTAACTATTAAGTATAGTACCCTCGGATAACATTTAAGTTACTGGTGGATTGCAGGTCGTCTGTGGATAAGTTGTATATCCACAACAAGGCGTTCCTTATGTGGGTCCTTGGTCACATGGGGAACAACACCGTGGGCGTTGCCATCTTGATTATCGGGTCTCTGATCCAAGCGGATGTTCATAGAAAGCATGGGTTCCTGGTCACATGGGGATCAACGCCGTAGGCGTTGCTACCTAGAGTATCGGTCTCTGATCAAAGCGAATGTTCATAGAAACCATCATCAGAGATGGGCGAACCTGAGTACTTGCAGGTGTATAAAACTGTTTCTTGATGGGCCCAATAGGAATATCTCAGATTTTCTCATGGGGCTCGGAAGGAAATAATGTAGAACTGTGGTTGGCATCACCACCGGCCATAGCTAGCTTCACGGTCATCTAACTAGGATGGGAGTTGTCGACAGCCCCGAGTGTCTGTCTTTCCTGGGAAGAGAGTCTGAAACAACCAAACACTTGTTGTGTGCGTGTCTGGCCTTCGTCCGGAGCAGACTGGATACCTTCGGGTCTGTCCTTCTATCTATAGATGAGCTGAAAAGCCTTCCTCACCAAGTCCTGATGCGCTTCATTAAGAGGACAGGAAGGTTTTGGTGAATGAGCTTCTAGCAGGACAGCACAATCAGCCGCTATGGCCTCCGTGCTTGGGATGTGGTTTCCGGTCCCCCTGTCTAAAAAAAAAAACAAAAAAAGTGTATTTAACTCAATAGTCGATAACAAAAACAAAAAATTGTGTACGATGTGATATTAATTTATAAATTAGTACCACAGGATCAAAGAATTTGCAATAGCTAAAGTTGCTTATAATTAATTTGAACTAAGGACAATTTCGTGTAGATGAAATATTAATAAACTTTGAAACTTTTTAAGCAATTTATTTGGACAAAAATGGTAGGTATATCATATTTTGTTTTATATACAGGGTGTTTCGAATTAGGATGGCCATATGAAAGGAAGTGACAGATCTCAGTAAGAAACGAAAAAAATGTATGGGAGGGGGTCTATCTTCACCTCCCTGGTAGCTACGGGTGTTTGAAGTTTCTTTCCAGTGTTGAGTAAGTGCTTCAACATATTTCCCAATATCTCCTAGATTTTTTAATATATCGGAATGAATATTTTCAAATATTTCTTAAGATAAGAGGACCTCACTGAGGTACGCGTAAATCTGTTAACACTACTCTTTATATTGAAAGATCTGATAATCACAGAAATTGCTCTGAAATATGTTTTTATCTCCCACATGAAAAGTCATCATTCAGTAAAATATAATAGCTAAAAAATTTAAGAAATTAATGCATCTCTTTTAATTATTTGTACTAATAGAAAAGAAATAAAAAATGTTGAATTCATTTAAGGTTATAATATACAGGGTGTTCCGAATTAGGATGGCCATATGAAAGGAGGTGATAGATTTCGGTAAGAAATAAAAACAAAATGTATGGAAGGGGAGCTACGGTGGTTTGAAGTTTTTTTTTCCAGTGTTGACTAAGTGCTTCAACATATTTCCAAATATCTCCTAGCTTTTTTATTATATCGAAATGAATCTTCTTCGAGTCAATGGCTAATCAAATGCCCATTAAGTAGGTGTGCAATGCTTTTTATGCTTTTTCCTGTTGTTAATGTCTTCGAAGTTATAGGCCTTCAAAGTCCAAACTTTGAGTCAAAGAATTAATTTTTTTGAATTCAAATGCAATTATCTCAACATTTTACCCAATCAGTTTTTTACTTTTTACAGCCCAGAAGAAAGCCCAATCGGTGCCCATTACAGCCCAGAAGAAAGCCCAATCGGTGTTTACAACAATCAAAAGTATTTGACGGTTCTCAAATCATAACGGAAAATGTACAGGCCTTACCTGAATGCCATTTTATGAATTTGAGCTTTTCACCAGAACAAAGTGAAAGAAAGTGAAATCTTTTTTTGAAATAACTACAACAATCTTCACTAATATAATAAAACAGCAAATATATTCGGAAAGAATGATAAATCAGTTCAAATTTTTGGTCTAATTGCAGGTAATCTAAAGGATTGCACGTACATTACACAGTTTTTATACTTACCTATTTTTCTAAGTTTATTTTGATCCATAAATTTTATTATCCTTTAGCGTTTGAAATACCACTGACTGTAAAGATAAATTCATGCTAGGGTGTGGATAATTAAGTGTTGCTTAGGATATAAATTGCAGTTTTACGAAATATGTAATCATTAGTCCACATCTTTTCAATTGATAATAAGTAAAAATTAATAAAGAAATAAAAATGTCCTGGTACAAAAACGAAGAATACGCTGATTTTGTATATTATTACGGCGCTGCTCTAGGAAGTAGTCGAGAGGCTCAAAGGCTTTATTCTGAAGTATTTCCCTAACGCAGAGCACAGGTCTGTGTTTACAGCATCGTACGAAAGATTGCGGGAGAGTGGTGCAGTCAGCAGAGGAAGGAAGATGCCCGAGCATCATCAGCATTTATGGTCGAAGGGGAAGAACGAGTTCGAGATCTTATAAGGAACAACCCTGCAATTAATGTAAGAAGAATTTCTCTTCAAACCAGAGTTCCACCGATATCTAATTATTAATAAAATAATTATTGATAAAATAATGCTTTTGAAAATAATTTACTTTATCTAATCAAATAATGAAAATAAAAACTTTATGTTTTCAGTAATTCATTTAAACTGTTTTGTGGATTTAATTTTTATTTAATTTCAGAAAGAAAAAAAAAATAGTAATAACGGTGTGTATATAAAAACAAATTCATTTTATTTCATTTCCCAAAATTTCACTAAAAAATATATAATTTTTTAAAAGTTACGTTGTTTTGTTATAGAACATATCGTTTCTACAACTACAAATAGTGACAAAAAATGCCGGCATTTGATGAATGGCGGTGCAAAAAATTGCCGAACAAATATGTGTATTAAGTTTGTATAAATATGAAATTAATAAAAGTTTTTATATTTACAGATTGAACGCCGTCATATCATTTCCCTTTTTTGGTTGAGTTGAATTTTAATTATTATTTTTTTTTATTATCATTTTTGGTTGATTACTATTATTATTACTTTGTTGTTTTGAGTTGAATTATTTTTGAGTTGGAATTATCTTTTCATTTTTTTTTTAATTATTATTTATTATTTTTCCCGTTTTGAGTTATTTTTTATTTATTACAATTTTGTTGTTGCTTTTGTTTGGGTTCTGATTATTATTTTAATACTTTCAGCTGAATTATGATTTATTAAATTAAGTTTATTTGTTAATAAGCTAGTATTAAGTTAAGAGTAAAAATTGTGAAGAATAAGGTTTGACAGTATACATATCTGTGTGTGGTGAAAGGATTTTTCTCTGGAATTTATGGTGTTGAGGAGTATCATGATTTTTGATGGATAATGTTTTTTGGGAGGTAGGAGTTTTCTTGTTTTCTTGTAGAGTTGATCTTTTCGTGATAATCTTCGCATAGTGGTGCATTCCTAAACTCTTTTATATCTTGAAAAAGGAAGAAGAAGAGTCATTTCCGACCTGTCTTCTTCTGAGCTTTGCCAGCTGAAGGAAAAGCTGTCGTTGCTATTTTGGGGAGAAAATCCGCGGCATGCCTAGTGTGATTGAGGAAGTGAGAGATTGCAAAAAAGGAAAATCTAAGTAATCGGGGAGCGTACGTGAATCGACAGAGGAAATTGAAAATATCTCCCGTGAGAGAAAACAAAAAAAAAAAGAGCGGGCGAAGCTGATTGGTTTTCGTGAGCTCCAGCATTTATATAATTTTCATTCCTTGTATTAGTTTCCAGCAAACTATACGGCCGAATATAGCAGTCAAGCAACCCCGGCTTGTAACATCGAAATTTAATAGCGATTGCAGTGGAAATACACCATCGGTAAGTTTAATAGCTGCACGAAGCATGGTGGCTGCCGTGTGTTCAAAACACTCGGGAAACCGCGTGGTATGCTG
Organism: Dioctria rufipes; assembly: GCA_963924295.1. Lineage (NCBI taxonomy): Eukaryota > Metazoa > Arthropoda > Insecta > Diptera > Asilidae > Dioctria > Dioctria rufipes. The sequence goes on from OZ002742.1 coordinate 88,048,005, forward strand.
GCAAGAGGCACATTCAGCCAGCAGTTTCTACTAAGCTCCCGCATTCTTGGGTTCATGAAATTGTGTATTGACATCTAGTCATTCCAATCTGCGACGGAGACAGTCAGTCTTAGTTCCATAGCAGATCTTTCATTTTTACATTTCAAATTACATCGGATTCAAACATCATCGTTACATTCAGTCATTCCATTTTGCAACAGAGACTGTCAGTCTCAGTTACGAAATTACGAAAGTATACATCATCGTCACCTCCTTTTGAGAACTATTATGTCATCTTATTTAACACTGGACATAAATAATGACATATATGTGAATTTACAATGTCAACTTTCTTAAATGGCTGAATTACTGCTAAGTTCTTATTAAAATTTCATAAATAGCGACTTTTTGCTGCTTGTGATTATTTTTGTCTCTCCTTATATATTGAAGAAAGATTTCAAAATTATTAGACAGTATATTATATAGTCTTCTGAGAATAAATTTGCATACAATCTTTTATACTTTAGGTTAGGTTAGGTTAGAGTGGCGGCCACGGTAGGAAAGTGTACGATTAGCCACACTTAGATAAGCTATGGTCCATTGTGATGCCACTATATTGGAACCCTACCCGGAAGAGCTAGGCGGTGGTGCGATGAAGCCATCTACAAGAGTTAATGAACCTTACTAGGTCCCCCAACTCTGTCTGCTAATTCCCTCAGTTCGCAGAAAAAGTAACTACCAAGCATATTCTTCCTATGCTTAGCAAGGTTAGGGCATTCATAAAGCAGGTGTTTAGCGCTTTCAACCTCTTCCTCGTCCATGCAGCTTCTGCAGAAGTCATTGAATGGAGATTGCAAGCGCTCTGCATGTTTTCCAAAGAGGCAGTACCTGTAATAACTGCGATCGGATTACGCACATCATTACGATTCTTCTTCAGCAGAGATTTAGTCTTCACAGGACAAATCTCGGGGCAGAGCTGTCTTGAAATCACGCATGAGGTCATTTCCCCCCATCTGGGATTTGTCAGCTTGTGGGCCAGTGTATCTAGAGTCCTCTTCACTGATTCCAGGGGCAGAACTACGGGTTTCACCGCTAGACATATATTCATAGCAGAAACTTTCCAGGCCAGGGCATCCACTGCCCCGTTTCCAGGTATGTCACTGAGACCAGGCACCCAGCAGAGAATAATTCTGTGCTTATCACCCAGTTTCCCAAGATCACAGCGACACCGTTGCGCTTGGCGCGGTCTAATGGTGTTCGAGTCCAAAGCTGCCGCTCAGCTCTCAATGCAAATCCTGCTAGCTCGATCACTAGGTACGTCACAAGCTGTACGCAGCAGCCTTGCTGCTTTGACGGAGTACTGAGTATACCCCGACACCCACTCCCCCATCCCTTTTGGATCCGTCCGTAAAGATACATATATCACAGTCAATTGTCACCTCATTACCCTACCATTCCTCTTTACTAGGAATGCTAGTTGAGAACGCTTTCTCAAAGTCTAGTCTTGGAACGATGTAATCCGTAGCTCCCCGTATACAGTCTTCAGGACAGGTCCTCAGTATTCTACTGTGACCAATGTCTGCTGTTACCCAGCAGCCCGAATATTTAAGTCTAAGTGCACTCTTTGCAGCTATGCACTTCCCATGGATGTCAAGGGCCAGGAGCATAATCTCCATTGCTACCGTTGGTGTCATTCGAAGAGCTCCTGTAATGCCTAAACAGGCAGGTCTCTGTATTTTGGTAAGTCTTTTCAAGTGCGTCACTTTCTCGAGACTATTCCACCACACCAGAGCCCTATATGTAAGGATAGGTCTTACAATTGCGGTGTATATCCAGTGCACGATACGAGGGTGTAGCTCCCATCTCGTGCCAAAAGTTTTCTTGCAGGGATACAGCGCAATGGCCGCCTTATTGACGCGCTTATTCACATTTATCCTCCAATTTAATTTGGAGTCTAATATCACTCCTAGATATTTAGCTTCAGTTTTAAAATGAAGAGTAATGTTACTCACTTTTGAGAGAGTGAATCTCGGAATAACTCTCCTCCATATAAAAATGACTAGTTCGGTCTTTGCGGGGTTAAGCCCTGGACCGCAGTTTATAGCCCAGTTGAGGAGCTTTTACAATGCTCCTTGAATTAGTTCACTGATCGTCGGTAGAAATTTCCCCGAGACCAGGATGACTAAGTCATCAGCATATGCTACCGCTTTTATACCTTCCCTTTGTAAAGAGATGAGAATACCATTAACTATCAATAACCACAGTCGAGGTGAAAGTACTCCCCCTCGTGGAGTACCTCTAGATACACTCTTGCTAACCTTATTGTTACATAGTTCTGCGTTTATTAGGCGGTTACTGAGCATTGAGTTAATCCATCTACATATATAGGATTCAACTCGTAGACCATCAGGGCATCCTGAATAGCCTGTAAACTGAGATCATTAAAGGCTCCTTCCATATCAAGAAATGTACCTATAGTGTACTTTTTCTCTCGATTGATTTCTCAATGGTTTCTACTACGTCATGTAGTTTCAACCGATTTACCATTTAGATATGCGAGCTGTGATCTAGAAATCTCGCCTCTTCTAAGCAGGCAGCCCATGGACGCTTCCAGCAACTTCTGGAAAGTCTTCAGAAGAAACGATGTAAGTCTGATAGATCTAAAGTCCTTAGCAGTCACGTGCCCGCCACGACCTGTCTTAGGAATGAAGATCACTTTGGTTTGCTTCCAGATGCATGGGATATAGGACTGGAGTAGGCAGCTTTAATAAATCTCCATCAGCTCCGGAATTACAATTTCTTGCACTTTCTGCAGCATGATAGGAATGACGCCATCGATTCCTGGTGATTTATAGGGAACAAAAGATTGAAGTGCCCACTTGGTGACAATGTCCCGTATAGCTTCTAAGTTTGGAGTACCAGTAAACTCGATATTATTATACTACTCATGAGTAGCTCTAAAATTTCTTCACCAGTCTCGGTCCAGGTGCCGTCCTCGCTCTTCAGGAAGGAGGAAACACTAGGGTCCTTGGTCCTAAGTCTGGCGGATTCACTTGTGTTCTCTATGGATTCACAGTAGCTCCTCAATGACGGGAATTTAGTGTTTTTTATTGAGCGTTTGTAGTCTCTGAGACCTGGCTTATACTGGGCGCAGTCTTCCTGACTTTTGCTCGCTTTCGCTTTGTTGAAGAGTTTCCGTGCGCTCCTACTTTGGACACTTAAATCCTCATTCCACCATGGTGGGTAGGACTTCTTTGATGGTTTACGTAGGGGGCAGGCTTTAACAAAGGCGGTATTTAAGGAGTAATTTATATTCTTGACCGCGCTTTCTATTGATGATGAACAAGGTAATATCTCAAATTCAATTTATTTTAGTCTGTTTTATCTGGGTTTCTGAACGATTTAGGATAATTGGGTGAGTGGTTTAATTCAAAGATAATCCAACAGTGGTTCGAGAAGGATCTCTTAATGGAAATTCTCCAATTTACCAACTTAAGATCGTTCGATTCACTAATGAATGTCACATCTAATACCTCCTCCCTGTTAACTGTAATAAAGGTGAAATTATTACCCCTACTATAAATATTCAAATTGGATTCCATAATGAAATCAAATAAGGACTCATCTCGGTCATTGATGTTGGTGCTACCCCATATCGTGTGGTGGGCGTTGGTATTCCATCCTGAGAGAAAGTCTAGCTTTTTCGTCTCAGCCCCCGTTATGAGGTTGCGAACCTTGATTGGTGGTGGTGGGGTGGGATTATCATGCGCCATATATGCCAATGCCAACAAGATTGACCTGGAACTTTTACGCTCCCACTTGACGACCACGCTCTCCTCCACTAAGAGGATGGAGAGGTTATCCGACACCTATGCTATGGTGGAGATTAATTTGGACCACTCGCCCCCACTTCCTGACATCGCAATTCTGTGGAAGTCTTGTCTCCTTTTTCCTCCTCTATACAAACTTCCGCTGCCTGCTGGCTGTCTTCGATGAGCAGGTCCACAGTTTTTGAGGAGCTCGATTGTTCCTCCATATGAGACCCCTCTACCTCTATCAGCTCTTTGTCGCCTTGGTGCTTCTTTGGAAGTCCGCTGTACACATTGGCTACAATTGAGATAAAACCACAGTGAAACCTGATGTTGGCTTCCTCTAGCGTTTGTTGGGATTGAGAACCTTCCAATCCCTGCACGGGATCTTCGGATTCTTTGTAGCAAGCACCTGTAGCAGTGCCTGCGGTGGAGGAACCGGTTCGGGTATCCACACCCTGGCCCTTGAGCTTCCTGGTATCTCCGACCCTGGGATGACTTGACTTCGTGAATTATTCCACACCTCCCCCACTTGGGCAACACTCATCCTCAAGAAGTTCAGCGAGTATTGGTCCATACAGTTGATGAGCTTTACTCCTCTGAACCATCCCGAGGCGTCATACTGCGGTGTTGGGTCTGCTAGTTTGGACGATAAATACTCCACCAAAATGGTCATAAGCCTTCTGTCGACCAACATCCAGTGGTCCATGGAGATCTTCCAATTCTTGTTCCCGTGGCGATCATTGTAAAACTCAGAAGCCCCCAACCCATATCGGTCACCGTCAGACGTTTAACAGCACCTTCCGATCTGCTAGGTCCCGGCAGAGAGGGTTCGCTGAAGTTGGCTGCCCTTTATTGCCACTCGTCTCTCCAACTGCACTCTTCAAGCGACCTTCAATGGAGCTTTTTGAACCCACTGCCCGGATAGTAAAAACCAGTGCAGGTTTTGCCTGATTCAGTTCCTCGTCCCTTGATTTAACTCTTTTGCTAGCGACAAAGACTGCCCTAGCGTTCCTTGTTTTTTCCATAATTCGCTCGGAAGCCATTACCCGAACAAAAGGATCGTGATGCGGGTCTTGCGCTAAGATATTTGTCGCCCATTCCACCGTATCCCTGTCCCTCTTTTTCCAGGATCGTTCGTCTCGACTTTCTAATTTTTCGAAAAGAAACCTCGCTCTATCGTAGCGTTTCTTCTTTTGAAGTCCCGGGATATTCTTCTTCTTAGGTTTCTTGTGGCTGGTTACGCCACCCTCCTTTTTCCCCCTCTTTAGCTGGAAATCGAAGGAGCTCCGCCTTTGCTCCTTCGCTCAAGCTAACCACTAACATACAGCCATCTACACTGGTTAAGTTATCAGTGTCGGACGGCTGCTGGCGTTGACCTTCAGCAAACTGCTATTAGTCAGCAGACAGAGCTTTGCCTTCCTTGGAAACACCTACAATTTTCTTCTCCTTAACATCCTTTGGCGCACATAGAGCGGTGCCACCCTCTTTAAAATAAACTTCTCCATTCAGTTCACACGAAGTGCGGAGAATTACTGCCACCCACGGCAGAGATCCGCATTACTGCGGGAAGGCTAGATAAGAACCGGAGGTCTCGTGGTATCCGGAGTTGGCATATTAACGACTAAGCTCCCTCTTAGCTATGCAGCCCTCGGCTTATGCTGTTCTACCAGTTTGGTATCATGTGACGCTTGCCTCTCGGCCTCCTTACTCCCATGCCAGGCACCTATACTTTTAGCCCAGCCTAGGCTGGTTTACCACGGGTCACCACGAGGAGACAGTATAGGTACATGCTCAGGACCAAAGCTAACTACTTCTGTTCCCGAACCAGACCCTTTTATACATTAACATCACGCAGCATGCGCGGGATATGGCATCCATTGGCACGGATCTTTTAACTTTTTCGTTTAGGCATCAATAAGGATAAGATGTATTGATAGGGTTGTATACAATTGAAAATTTTTACGCTTCTACGCCTATATTTGATGGTAATTTTGGAAATCAACACTAAAGCTATTCTGAGACTGTATGAAAAGAAAGAATGTTAACTGTGTATTCTCGAGATCAGTTTTGCAATGTCTAACGTAACTTAATTCTAGAGATAATAGGTTGTTATAAATGCAATAAGAACAAGTTTGAACCTTAACTATAGGTAGAATTATACAAGGGTAGCTTAATCAATAATCTTTTAGTTTTACTTCTCCTCCCGGAGTCCTCTCTTATGGCAGTGACCGAATATGTTCACTGCTCCGTCATTTCAGGTCATCATAGGGACACTGCATTTCAATGTGTCCGCAGTGTCGAAGGGTGGTTGGGGCACGGCCGTGAAGACGTAACACATATGTCTTCGACAGCAGGTGAAGGTAAATGGTGTTAGGGTCCCTTCTAGACCAGATTTGGTGCTGTGAGTTGTTTGCAGGCACGAATTCTTTGTTTTGCATATGGGCTGTGACAGCGGCAGATATTTGGTATATCAGCGGTGATCACAGAGTTACTTGCATTCCATATATACTTCTATACACAATGATTGTGCGCAAGCCGATAAAGCCGTCATTGATCGATATAAAAATCAAGAAAGTGAAGAGAAGAGCGATTTTAATTTTTGATATGAAAAGGAAAACAAGTTGAGTTGTAGATGTTTAGCATACCTCAACAATAAGCCTACACCAACAATATCTCTGTAAAAGAAAAAAATATAAAATAAGAGAAAAGGGAACATGATTATCACAGGTCACCATTACTAGGTCTTTGCACTGACATATATATAAATGGACTGACTGTTCTCCTGTTTCATGTGGCACCGGTTTTGCTTTCAGAAAGTATACTTTCACTGTCAATGCTACCAACTGTCGCAAATTAGGGATATTTAAATTATTTGGGAATTCAGTAATATGCATGTCAGTGGGATTTACCGAATTAACCACAAAAGTATTTGGGACTATTTGTAGTGTTAAATTTTAATTATGAGTCGCAGGAAGTGTTTTTTACAAGACTGCTTTGGTTGGAAATACCGCTGAACCTCAAGCAATCTCTCGTTTTCAATCGTTACAGTTCAGTGGGAAAGTATGCTCTCACGGAAAGAGACAGGAATATGAAACTTGTGCCAATTGCTTCCCTGCATTTTTGGTTCAACGAGCAGTCCATTTATATATATGTCAGTGGGTCACAACCAGCGTGATAAAAATAAACAACCTAGTCATGCTCTCAAGTAAACTACCCAGCGAACTTTTAACGTTATCGCCGTAAATACCTAACGACGCAATGTATGACTGTGTGTCATTTCAGTTTGTCAGTCTTTGAACGGAAAAGAAATGCAACATAAGCACTTATCCGATTTTGCATTTATTTTTACAAACAGGTCAATGCATATTGCATTTTTATCGATTATATCGATTCGTAATATTGACAATATGAGTAAGGTAAATATTTTTATTAAGACAATAAATTTGTTATATAAAATTTAATTAAGACAATAGATTTGTAAAGTAAGCACTTTCTATAATGTATAATATTTTTGGTTAAAATAAATCAGACCGACTCATAATACCAGACATTTAGCCTTTCAGCTCTAACTTGGTTGATTTTTAATGAGTTGAGCATCTTAGCTCCAAAATTGAAAAACACTAATAATCTTTTCGTTTATTAGTAGAAGCAAAATATTTTTCAACATCACTTACATGGAAATTCTACCATTTGTAAGGAACAACGTTATACAGAGTGTAACATGGCGGAGCTTATGGTGGAGCTTGTAGACCGAGTTGTTTCTTTTTAGTACCAATATCTCAAAGGTTTATTATTGCATGGACATCACCACAGTTCTATCTTGTGCATCGTAACCATCGTATACCTAGAGTAGGAAGGTGCTTAGAATTCTTTGTTCAAATAAGGATTAGAATAACAAAAGTCCAAACCAATTGAATCAAGGTCGGGTGATTTGGAAGAAGAAGCAAAAACATAATTGTCAAATTATCAATTAGTTGAAATGTTGTTGTAATTCAAACGTTTCGGTTCATAGATGGAAGACGAATAGAAATATTGTTCATGATTGTATGTGCTGCCTCCGCCTGAAGTCAATAACTATACTAACTAAATAATTGGAAATTTTAAGGGAGAAAGAATTAAATCAGGCAAGACAACAACAACAGTAACAACAACAACAACAGCAACAAGAATTGACTTTTATGGACCAATCCACAAATATAAGATACCAAGAGGAAGTGTCAACTCAAACATACATCGCCGTCTTCGTATGCCGTTCATCTAGAGTTGGTGAGCGATTTAAGGAGTCTACCTTTCTTGAACTGCTTAAAAAGAGATTCATTTCACGCAGAGGACCTTAAGCTAAGATCTTGCATATATTTGGACATTGTAGGTATTATTTCAAACGAATTGTTTGGAATGCTTTACCAGGAATACGCCACAAAGCTTGCGGCTATTATTAATAATGGGAGAGACTATGAAGAACACTTAGTAGCATTGTCACGAAATTAAACATCACTTATTGATTCGACTCTGAATACGATTAAAAAGGACGAAAATCACATTAACAAGTAACTAATTATGATTTGAAAAATTTCTTAATCAATTTTTGAAAATCAGCAAATAACAAAGAAAATCATAAGCGAAAAACGGATCTTACAAACTTTCATTTCCCTATTCATAGTGACCAATTATCATAAAAACACATCCTGATTATTGACGTACTAACTGATACATATAATGGGATACTCAACCCACTCCTTCTAACAAATGAACAGACAAATACAGATCTATCCTCTAATGGCTGTTAAAGGAAGAGTAGCATCGACAAATTGTTCTTCAGCATACAGCTCCCTCTTCTAAACGGTGAAGAGTATGAAATTTATCACGTTGTTAAATTAATTGAATTGTTCCCTTTCCAACTTTACAAGGAAGCTCACATGTATCAGTTTAACCTGAAAGTAGATATCTTGTTGTAAGTTTCCACAAAAACAGTTCCTGTTCTCCAATTGAAGAAAACGTATCAAGCTGCATTACCATAGATAAATTTTAGTACTTTTGCCATCAAAGATGAGAAATATTCAATAATGTACCAGTGCAAGGTATGATTTTTGAAAAGTGGAGGACAGATGTAAGAGATTTGTCGAACAGTAAGAACAAAGACATCTCCTTGGTGGGCCCGATTACGTAATCCGAATCACTTTCTTTGTATTCCTTGACAAATGAAATAATCACCCACATCAGTTTATGATTTCATGGTAAATGAAACTTTCCTGAATCGGATCAATTTCATCAATAACAAAGATATTACCAGACTGGAAGAAGTTATCTACAGATTTCTGCGTTTTCATCGTTACGGGTTAACCCGTTTCGCTACGCATACAGTTCCCGTTGGGCGATTTTGACCAAACTTCTTGTGTTTTATATTTTTAGTGATATATATATATATATATATATATATATATGTAATATTCTTATTTCTTTTTGTGAAACTCTTGAGAACATTTAACGTGTAATGGTATATATCAATCCCATTCCTTGAACACGTTTCGCATTTGAAAAATGTTTGGCTTTTATATACTCGACATCGCTTTCTTTTGTCATCGTCGATTTTCACTATATCGTGTCGAGCTTGTGAGAATCTGCTGCAACTGAGTGTAGCTAATTCAACAACTCGATTTACTTCACAATTTGGTCGGCTATCCTCCACAGGAGTTGATAAAAGCTGCATGCAAATCTGTCGACGAAAATCTAACAGTGATATTTGCCTTTGGGAAACTATGCAGTGAATGCACCATGCATTGGAAACCGCCAAATAAATGCAATTCGCGAAAAGTGGCTACCACCATTTTTTCCCCTTTATGTGGATTCCATACTGCGACAAAAAGCGGTCGAATAAATCCACTCGACCCATTCCATTGTTGTAGGCCTTGACTAAAGCAGGACACTGTATATTTACAAAGCTCTTGTTCTTTGACAAAACCTTTTCACGGTAGTTATTGGTTCAATATTGTTACAATCAGACAGGAAAGTAACTACCGAATTATCATTCCATCTAAGACCAAGACATTGATTATCTTCATCAAAAGCCGCTTAAAACTCACCTCTATTCTTTTTCTTGAAAATTTTCGGGTTAGAAAGTGGACACTTTCCTGTTCTAGTATCTCGAACTGTCCCTGTAGCGAAAAATCCTCCTGAGTGTAAATTCGCTAAGAGCCGCTATATGGGAAAAATTTATATAAATATCCTGTGGACGATACCAAGCACCAAAGTTTATATCTAAAGCGAATGGGTTTCCCTTTTATAAACATTTTGGCACTATGTCGACCATGATAGGGCCACATAGATTCATCTATCGATAAGAAGTGCGAAAATATTCCAAACTTAGAGCAATTATTCGAACTTAGACTCAGGTATTCCCGCACTTTATAAAATTTATCATTTCGGTCTATGCGGTCATTATTGTCAAGATGCATATTTGAGTTTATATTGTAGTACATGCTCCTGGACATCGCGTTTCTAATTACTTTGAAATCAAAGTCAGGTGAATTAGACCAGTACAGTTTTTCCTGGGGAGCAGTATGGTGGCCACAAAATATCAAAATTCCAAGAAATCTTTTCAAATATGAGAGGGTAAGGACAAATTGGTTATTTTTCTGAGCAGCATATATATGTTTCTGATCTAGTGTTAGATTATATACCTCCTCGGTGAAAAATTCTTCGAAAAGATCAAGTGGTGTGTGATGAAATAAGGAACGTTCGAGCTTCTCTCTTTCCTGAAACTTGTTATTGACTGGAATAGTCTTAAATTTATTACCGCAGTTCTTTCCTTTCCAGTTCGCATCTCGTTGCATGTTACATGACGTCGAGCTTTGGAAATGGGGAAGGGGTATTTCGTCATCAGTATGACAGTCGGAATGCTTTGCATTTATTTCGAGATTCCCGGCTACATCTTGAGGGAACTTGTACTCATCAACAACTCCCTCCCCATCATTTTCTTCTGGGATTTCTTCATCACTGATCTCACCATATTCCTCTGGAGGTAAAATAATGATGACAGCTGTAGAAAAATCTTGATTTTCATATATCCAGACTACGATTCCCGTGACCGCTTCTTGAAGAGTTTTGACATCTACATAGAGAAAAAAATTAGCGTTTGGTACCACGGTTGCGTTTTCGCAACATTTAATTTTCACGCAAAATAGCGGAATTTAGCTTATGACACAAACCTTTCATTTACACTCAAAATATGCACTGTTATTTATATTAGCGGAATATGTAGAAATTTCACTTAAATTGTTTGTTTAACTTAAATATTTTAATTATTTTGAAGCACTCGCCATAAACACGCTGAACGTACTCATTTATTTGAATTTTGTTTTGCCGATTACGAATACTTTTGTAAAATATTTTGTGCCTAAAAGTAGTCAACATGTTGCACTTTCAAAAAAGTAGAAAATTATGCAACACATTTCATGTCCTTAAGAACACAGGCAGTACAAACTTCATGTTGCGAAAACCGTGGGGCGAAACGGATTAATGCCAGCTGAAAGCAAAACGAGACTTAATAGTCTACATACAGGAGGGAAAATCTTCTATCTCGTTAATTCAGTTCTGAGAGCAGTCGCCCGGAAAGCGGAAGGTCTTGGCTTCAAACCCTGGACGAGGCGGTTGCCTTTCCTCTTGTATTTATTATTTGATTTAGAATCGTTAAAAACAAAAGTTCTTAAAATTCTTCTATTTTCCATCTTTGAGATTCTAACAAATGTGGCTTCGATTCCCGTCCGGGAAAAATATTTCAAGAAAAGAAATTCATAATAGAAATTGCATTTTTAATAAGGTAATTAAAAAGAACAAGCGAACTGTTTTTGTAGTATAATTTTATTTTACATTATGTTTAATAATTAATTTAATGCGATGGTTGAAATTGCATGTTATTAACTAACCTCAAAGCTCGCTGATGAGTTTTTGTTAACACCAACCTCATGTTAACCTCAACGTTTAATTTTTAAGTTTCTTTTGTTTTTAAACGAAGAAGAGTTGAAAATCCACTCTCGCAGAGATATGTAGATACATATGGAACTAAAACTAGAAAGGCAAGCTATTTTTAGGTATTAATGATACATACCACACCAGAATTGTGTGAGCATTTTTTCATTGAACAAGTTACGTTCCGAGGAATAATTCCGCAAATCCAAGAAATCATCTTGTAATTCATCGGGAATGCTGGCTACATGAAGGGGAGACAAGGTATTCCCATTAAAATTTTGACATATTGTAGCTGATAGCCTGTGACGTAATTCTGTGACTAATGTATTTACTTTTTTATAAGAAAGACAAAGAGAGGAGATAGAGTATTTTGTTCTCTGTGCCGTACTTTCCTATAGATTTAACAATATTACGCCATCAAATAGGGGAACATTGCTCATAATGGGAATATCTTATATTTTATATACCTTGGGATTCGAGATGCCCAGTAATCTCCTCCTTCAAATTTTTATTTAATTTACCTTCAGATTCATCTACCATACTGCAGAGTTTCTCAAACATGTCAATGTTTCCAAGATTTATTTTCCTTCGTTTCCTTTCCCTGAAATTTCAGGTTAAGCCAATTTTTCTGTTCTAACATATTATGCTATGTAGATATGCTACTCTTATCCAAGCTTTGTCGTTAAAGTAAACCAAAAGGTCATGTTTCCCTTGCACTTCTACCATAACTCCTAAGGGGAGTCTAGTACGGGGCTGGTCGAGCAATCGTTTGAAAGGCCATGAAGTTCTGCATACAGTGAGTTCTGTAAGTGACCATACACTATGAACTTTTTAAGATACAGGATATTTTGTGAAATACCTGCATACTTTGTTAAGCACTCTGTAACTCCAAAGCGGTTGAGAAGCCGTCACCGCCTTGCCATACAATTTTTTGTTTGACTAGGTGCTACCATCACCTCCTATCCTATGGACCACCATGGACGAAACACCCTGTATAAGGGGTATTATATGCATTTTTTAGGAAGAATGTCCACGTTTCCGCCGCTATAACTCATTACACATCCTACAAAAAAGTGTTTATACAAAACATTTAGGGAACTTACTCTTCTTCAAATTTGTATAAGCCATTTTTGAAGTAGGATCCACCGTTGAGGAATTATTTTGAAAAAACCAATTTTTTGTACCGCGCAGCACCCCTTCCTAGGGTGAAAATTTGGATTTTTCATCGGCGTCCGGAACTATGTAATATATATAAAACTCACAGCTACCCCACCTTTCTGCTCTTTAACGTCTACGGACATGTCTGATATACGCCGCAGAATAGTATTATTAGACAGAGATATTCGTTGGGGTTTAAAGAGCTTTTTTTCTTTGGCAATTTCTAATGCTATTTCATATGATGTTTGCATTTATGCTGCGCTCGCTTGCTGAAAATTTTCTGTTCGATCAATTCATTGATGTTTGCAACTAGTATCATGCTGATGAAAGAACTCATTTTTTAGCGTGTTCTGAATGCTTCGTCTCTAAGTGACGTTTGAGTATTGAAGGTTTCATAGACTCATGACTGAGAAAAACTTTACACAATACGCATTGTGGCCTCTCTATTGTATTGTTAGTCAAGTTATTAAAGCCGAATTTAAAATATTCTGCTATTTACGTTTTTTTCCCATTGCTGGGGAAAGAATAAACGAAATTTCTGAATAATTTTATAAAACACTAAACGAATTAAGTGTGAAAATTATAATCACCACTCTTTCTTTAGTCACAAATAATCCACAACGTCACGGTTCTTCTTGTCTGAAGTGTTCAATGAGACTAAAAATATTCTCAAGATAGTCTGTTTATTTTTAAAAGTCACCCGACAATAACAAAGGCACGCAGGAATCAAGTCCTCGCTAAGTCCGGTGACAAACGATGATACACACGCGATATACCGTACTAAAAACTGGTTTTCTTAGCACTATTTTAGAACATTTTCGAGTATACCTCAATTTAGAGCACGGATGATAGTCAAGAACGTGTATCAACAGTGTATAAACTGCGTGTACCATCGGCTGATACATATTCTATACAAAAACCGGTTTTACGTCGTGTCTAGTCTCGAGTGTGTATCATGGTGTGTCACGGTACTAAGGACAGGGCTGAATCGGAAGGAATAAACCATAACGATAATAAATAAACGCACATGCCAACCGAACTGCCCGAAGAACAAACTAATACTGCCCTGTTGATTATTATGCATCGTCTGTTAAAGTGAGCGACCAATCACAAAGCATACTTTGAAGAACACGTGACAATCACTCGTTGTATATTATTTTGGAGCACTAGTTACGTACGTACATATATTGTTTGAGCAAATTCGTTCGGTCTTCGTCTGGACATTTTATTACTAACCTTCTCAGAATATCTCGGTTCCGTTTAGAATGAATTGCCTCAAACAATAGAGGCCTTTCACCATTCCTTCCCAAACTCTCAACACTTGTTTCAAACAAAAAGTATATGAAATTAATCATACTTCGAACACCTATAAAAATGAAAATTGCTATATAGTGAATATGTTTTTTAGTTGACTGTATAAGTTGGCGACCACACAGGAAACCCATCGTGACCCCAGTCGGGGCCGCGACCCATAGGCTGGGAACCCCTGCTCTGGATCATACCACACCATATTGAAAACTATCAAACGGCATGAGGGGGAGAATGTTTGGGCATTCTATTTGTCTTATTTTGCTTGCATTCTGTAAGAATTTTTCATGAAGCTCCTAAATTTTGGCATTCTTGTTTAGCAAATTTAAGGTAGAAAATTATGTTGTTGACTCCGAGTATTTTTTGTTTCAATCAACAGGGCTCCCATACACAGGCTTCTAGATATCTAGATTCGTCGTATTTAGGGTCCCGTATCCAAAGGATGCCAACGCGACCCTATCACTAGGCCTCCACTGTCCGTCTGTCTGTCTGTCAGCGGCCTGTATCTCATGAACCGTAATAGGTAGACAGTTGCAATTTTCACAGAATGTGTATTTCTATTGCCACTATAACAATCAAAAATAAAAATAAAATAAAATTAAAAATTAAATTAAAGGGGAACACCATACAAATTTTTTTTTTTTTGCTCGTTCTTAGTAATGGCTGGACCATTTCAATCGTAATAGGCAGAAACTTGAAGTTTTCGCTATAATCACAAATAACAAAAATAAAATAAAGTTAAAAATTAAAAGGGGCCCCATACAAGAAACTTTTTTTTTGTCGTTGCTCGAACTTATCAATGGCAATACATACAAATGTCTAACTAACAAAATATATCTAATTCAGACTATATTAGTCAATATACTCTTACGTAAAACAACAAATAATAGCTGTTCTTGCACCATACATATAGGGGCGTCAAACTTGGTGGGACCTTTGTGTATACATATTGAGTATAAATACTTACGATGGTACGGAACAGTTTGTGTGTGAATCCGACTCGCACTTGGCCGGTTTTTTTTTAATGTACACATGGAAAATCATGTGTTCCAATCGCTTTGAAAGTGATAAGGAATCCTTCTCCTTTTTATGCCCGAAAGACTATTACAAACAACACTACGAAAAACCATTTCAACAATAAAACCGTTGTACATGCTTCGATTTTGATGAACATTCATCTAGGTATCGCCAATTGGTATTAGATCAATTATAAATTCTTTCCTTATTTATACTTATTAAATATAAAATTCCGAAAGCTATCTCATAGAATCTGTGTCTTTTGCGTCCAAATTGTATGCCATCATGTAAGAAAAGACAGTATGTGTTTATATTTCAAAACAGTTTGAATACGCTCATTTTTTCTTCAGATAAAAAACCATTTTTAGGTCACAAAACATCTCCTTATACGTTATTTCAGTCCTTGCAGCTCTCTTTTCATAACCTTTATCCTAGTAGTGAATAGAAATTATATATAGAAGTACATCGTTACGTCACCGCTCTTAGGTTTATAGAAAAGTCCATTTAATTCATTGCCATGCTACAGAGCCTACAGGTAAGATTTTACGTTTTTGCAGGTCAACAGAATAATAAAAAGGAGGAAGTAATAATGGAAACTATAGGGATTAAAACTTGCGTGTCTAAAAGCTTTCATGGTTTTAATTTTCTTCACTTATTTTTATTTTAGAAAAAATATGCAAATTTTTTACCGACGCCTGATAACTATCAAACTCAGAATTTTAGTCGGTTTCCTGGTTCGTGTCTACCTACATACATCAAACACGAAACATTTGGACTATCCATTATTGTCTATTGTGTTCAAAACAGAGGAATAAACTAAGATTTATTGACTACAGATGGAGTGAAGTCTGGAAGAAAAGTATCCCATTCACCTGATGGATGGTCGCATCAATCAAAACCTTTTTAAGAATAATTATCTAGAATTATGCACTAAATTTCAAAGGTGATGGAATTAAATATTAAAACTGCTGCTGATACTTACCTACATATGTGATACAAAATATTTTTTAAGAGGAATTGAACCATTTACTCCTGATGGATTCGAACACTTGAAAGATCCGTAGTTTGAGATAATTAAAAATGTTTTAGGTGTAAAACTATTTCATAATATGTTTGTTTTTACCTAATTTATTGTACTTTCGTCATAGAAATGCAGCAGCGAGAGGAGAGCATTTTTCTTTGCTGGAGAATATGTAAATAAAAAAAAAACCTTAATAAGAATAATATGTCTTAAAAGCTATAAACGAAATAATTGGAAACAAATAGAATCAGTTGAAACTACAGTAACTTTTCTATACTTTTGTTATAGCACAGATAAGTAATACCCAGATTTGGAAACCAATGTTTAAAATCTTGTTCTCATATAAGCTAGCCATGATGCATATATCAGCCAGCCTTAGCTTTTAGCAAAGGCAAAATCTCTGAACTTTAAACAGCCCACATGCAAGTCGAGCAATTTACTTTTAGCCTTTGGTTGAAAAGTAAGAAAAAATTGTGTCAAGATATTCAAATGCTTTAGCAAATAATTTAAACAAAAATAATATACAAAAAGCCTTGAAGATGTCACTACATATGGAGCATGAACTGACTATCCTATCCCTTTCAATATCTGGGTATTACCATAGATGGCACAAGAACTAGATGTTGCATGCCATACTAAAGCAGAGTATACACATTGTGAAATGAGTAGTTCATTCTGAAATGGACCATAATATCTTGGAGATTGTGACGAATGCAAATGATTTTATAATAGTAGTTTTGTATACATTTGATCGACTTCCCCAACACTTCAGATACGAAAAAATATGAATCACTCGTCGTATACATCATTTCAAATGTTGTGGTCCATTCCGGAATGGACCACCCAGCCATATAAAATTTGTATACTTTTTTGGTACTGCATGCGACATCTAGCTCTTGTGCCATCTATGGTATTACTTATCTGTGGTTATAGTTTACAAAATCGATAAATTTTCATAATCTTTTGTTTATTTATGTCAGTCTTATAAATAATTCTGAATGGAATGGTCAATTTTCTTATATCTTACTGTCTTTTAGGCAAATATTTTGTAATTTTCTCAAAGGAAATGGTATGGACTATAGCATTGGTGCAATCCTAGGCTTTCTCCCTAATAATAAAGAGGGATTATTTCTATTTCCCGAATATTGCCGATGCGGAGGAGATTGTTTTGGATTGTTCACAATCCCGAAAATTATTTTTGGCGAGCTTAAATTTAACCAAATAGGGATTCCTGAAATGAAGAGGGTATCCCAGTTACATTACGTATACACTCTGATTAAAGAACTGTAAGACTCAGCAGGGTTTCTATTTACATTGTATAGGTTTTAAAAGCAACGTACCAGTTAGGCTTACGTAGTCCATTTTTTATATGCTACTCAATTTGCATTTAACCAAAATGAGAAGCATAAGACAGTAAGCACTGCACAAAGAATCATGCTTACTTGCTATACTATCGCAAAAATTCCTTTTGAAACTGCTATATTTATGCTTGCTACTTTTATTTGAAATTTCACTGCTGTGCTATTTGCCATTGCTGTTACTACAGGATGCTTTGGAAAGCAGTGCTAGCACTGGCTATTGCTGTGAAACAACGAAACTCAAAATATGAAAGACCAATAAAATCTTATGAATTTGTGCTGTACTTGGCGCCTGCGCATCAGCTTATGCATTTGAAGACCGAAGTGCTGCACTACATGAGCGTAAATATTGTGCAACATATAGTCCAATAACTTTTTCACTTCCCCCCATTTCTACGCTATCATGCTTCTAGCTCTTGAACCGAAATGTTGCAGAATTCAAATTAACGGACACATGCTAGTAGAGTGCGCCCTTACGTGACAGGAGTTGGTCACCGTAGACTTCTTTTTTATGTAGAATCATATTTTGAATAATATGGCATTTTTAATTTTTTAAAAATGTTATTACTTTCGACCCGCAATCATGACAAATAGATTGTCACGCGTTCGGGAGTGTTTATATTGTGTTTCACCTCTTTGTTTTGGCCCTTAGACGTCACATTTTTGCGACAATATCGAAGTGTAACCCTACATCAACCCTCGAAATTGCAGCCTAACTGGACTAATTACCTCTTCACGCAGCTCAGCATACACCTTACAATGCAGGATGTCCCAGAATAATATGTTAATATTTTGCCAAATGACTCCTCTTCGCCAGACAAGTATAAAATTGTACGGCAGGAGGGGGGGGGGGCAGAATGTCACCCTACCGAGTTACAGGGTGAATAGTAAAATATGATCTTTTTTCATTAAAAACCCTATATCTTAAAAAGTACAGGGTTTGCCGTCTATTTTAAAATGGCATTGTATACAGAACTTCACGGCCTTTCTAACGACTGCTTAATCACCGTACCTTCCCCCCTTCCAGAGTTATGACACATAAAATTCAGAAATTCGTTTTCTTTTACTTTTTGTTTGTTTTTTTTTAATACCCCCACTTACATACACTCTTTTTTACAAAATTTCGAAAGGCCAGAGCCTCTTATTTAATTTAACTTATTACACTTATGTTATATCTGTGAAGGGTAAGGAGTTATTAGCTCTTAACCTATTTAGGTCACAGATAATATTTTCCCTTAATAACTGAAAACACGTCATTTTAAAAGAATATCGTATAAATTCGGTATGACCTGAGAGCTAATAACTCTTTGACGGCTACAGTTAGCACGTGGGATGTTATAGGATATTTAAAAAAAAAATGAAAAAAAAAACAAAATTTCAGTCGTCCATAAATAAATTTCAGATTTTTAAATCACATCGTAAAACTAAACTAAACTAAAAAGTGGAAACTTATTTCAGTCATGAGGAATAAAGCAGGTCTTACACTTAATTATCACAATCCCTAATCTTGTCCTTCACAACAAGTACAGAGAAAGTCAGCATTTTGAGCCTCTGCAAAAGTTAAGTCTGACAAACATCTACATTTTAAATGAAACCACTTTTCACATATGTCACAGCCAATATTCTTAAGTCCATCCTCTTCAACATCTGTGACCAACTCACCCTCACAACTCGGACAGAAAATTTTATTCCGCTGATTTTTCTTCTTTTTTGCACCTTTACCTTTTGAGCCAGATTTTTGTAGAGTATTTTCAGCCTTTCGCTTTAATCTATTAAATTTTTTTAGTTCAGCTGCTGTTTTTTATCTGCGTTTATCTTTTCTTTCTTATAGTTTCTTATAGTTTTCTTTCCAAGCCGCAGAGGAAATAGCCATGGGAAGTTTACTTTGTCTATTTGTTTTTTTGAAGGTGAAAATGGTTTTGGAAAAAACAAATGCCTTTCAAATGTAGCTGAGGAAGTTGGACTCGAATCCAACAACATATTTAAGGCAGATTGTACAGACCCTTCTTGATTACTTTCGACCATAATATCTTGATCAAAATCTCTTTCGGTTGGGCCTTGATCGTCAATATTTTCCTCCAAAGAAGGAGGATAATTTTCCTGTGCTTTTTCAATTATTCAAATAACTAAGTTGTAGTCAATATTTGCCTCTGCAAGGTTATCTTTAATTGATTCGACTACTTTAATTGCATTATTATATGCGTTTGCGGATAGGCCACTGGTCCGTATATTAATGTGCTCATTTATCGTCTCCAGAGCACTTGGTGTAGTCAACAGCATTAGGGTTAAATGGGTATATACCACATTTCCGGAACGAATTTTTGACTACTTCAGTTCTATAATTTTTACTCAATGTAGTTTGCAGCATTGCACAAAAATTTTCTTTCGTGATTGCTTTTCCATGATTTCCGGGCATGCGTTGATACTCCCTCACAACCCCTTTGTAACCATCCTAAAGTACTTTAAAAAATCCCACATCAGCTGGCTGCAAAATATATGTTGTATTTGGCGGAAGCGAATAGATCACGATTTCATTATTTCTGCAGAAGTCGCTCCATTCAGCAGTTAAATGAGATTTGTGGCCATCAACCAGAAAAAGCACGGGTGCTTTTATATTTTTAGCTGTAAGCCAGTTATTAAATCCATTCGCGACATACTCGAAAAAAGTTTCGCTACGCTTCCAACCAGTTTCCGATTTCCCCAAAATCCAATCGTTGGGCATGATGCTGATGACTGCTGCTGGAGGCCGAACGTATGGAAACACGACCATTGGAAGAAGTGTTTGACCGTCTGCTGTTAAAACTAGTAGGACGGTAAGCGTGTTCTTTTCATTTCCAGGCTTAAATTGGTAAACTTTTTTCCACACCTTCGGTGCAATAATATTTCCTATTTTTGGAACTAAACTGAAATTAGTCTCGTCTAAATTAAAAATTCTCGCCGCTTCTTCTAAAATATCAGAGGCATTTATAGATGTCAAATATTTCTTCAGTTCTGAAAACCACTTTCTGATTCCTTCTTCCGTAATTATGGCTCTCCCCTTTGACACGATTTCTGGATTTCGCAGGCTAAGCTTCTGGATGACGTTTTAAAAATGCGTAGCACCATTTCTTTCCTGGTCTTCCATCCTTGAAAGGTGTAGATCTTTGACCTTGCAATATTATTCTTTGCACCGTATTGAGGAGATCCTCAGGTTTCTGAAGAAATCCGCATTTAGCTAATCCCATCAACCACTGCATTAACTTCGTTTCTTCCGCAGGAGAAAGAACTGTATGTGGGCCCATTCTTCTAGGACCTTCTTTGACACGTCCGTGGATTCTATCCTGCAAAGTGCCCCGAGGAACATTGAATTCTTTACTAGCCTGCATGATATTCAGTCGTTTCTCTTGCATAGCCCTCAAAGCATCTGTCAAAGCCTGCTCGAGGTACTTATTGAATTGATAACCCGTCTTTTGGAATTTATTGTCCAATATACCTACTTATATAGAAAATTATAACACGACTAATTCCTTGCGATGTATGCTTGCAATGAACTGGCCTAGATTCGAACTAACGATTCCTGCAAACATAACCAAGCAAAAGAGATGCATAAGCAAATTACAAAAGCGAGATCCCATTTCGAAACAAATTTCGATAGCAAATCGTTTTCAGTACTAAAAACGATGAAAACAGAGCGCTGTAACGGCATTTTCGTGATAAAATTTCAACACCATAACACATTCATAAGCATGAATGAATCATTTATGCATTATAGGAGAATACTAGAAACAGTGAGCAAAGAATAAGTTAAGTGTACTCTGCGGCTTGAAGCAAGAATTCTCGAATTGACGATAATTCGAGGAAAGGACCCTACGATAAATTATTTGCAGGGGTTAGTTTCCTATTTTGAGTAGCACCACCAAGGGCTTCATTGTCAAAAGGGTGCTGACTACTGGATTAAACTAATTTTGAATGAGATCCAGTCTCCAGAATGCTGTGCTGGAGATAGACAACTCAATGAAATATCGTTTCCTTAACACAGCACATTTAAAATTAAATGTATTTTTGTAGGTACATTTTCCAAATGTATTAAAAAACTCGTAAATAAGCACTATTTGTATGATAGAATACTTTTTTCATTAACTTACCACTTATTTCATAAGAAAATAACCAAAATTTCCAACCCTTTCCACTATTTATTTTTTAACAAAACCTGTTGATTACCATCTTCAATAGGATCCCTAAGGATACTGACGATACTAATACAACTACGAAGGATAAGTGCAATAAAATTTTTTAAATTTCTTGAGAACAGGTTTGAGGGCATGCGTTATTAGTTGTTCGCAAGAAAATTTGTGAGATCATATTCTTATTTAAGGCAATTTCGTGTAAAAAGTGCTGAGCACTGGGAACTACTGCTGACTTTAGGCGCTACTATCCAACAAATTTATTGTTAGCACATACTTACAGATCATTACATTCAATTCAATCAATTTGTTGGATATGCACTAAGTTCATTGCTCCATATGTCAATTCTTCGCTAATTTCGCGTATTTCCTCACCGTCAGCAAATTCCAAATTTTCAAGCACGACTTGCGACTGTGAGGAAATACTAGATTAGCAAGAATTACTTTAATTCAATTGTAAATATAAAGGTGAACAATTTTAATAAAATGGTCAGTTTATTTTTAGTCATTCAGTATAGCAATTTTCTTTATATTACTAATCTCGTTATCTTTCAGATAATAATATCTGTTGTAGTGGTTTATGTACTGCTTGCACCCCATCATATAACAGCCAGGGTTTAAAGACTTGACTACAATTTCTACGTGAAATAAAAGAATTTCACATTGTGTAAAAACATTCAACATTCTATTACTTATTTTGATTAAATTTTATTTAATAGCATAGCTTTCCAAAAGTTCAGAGAGAAATTGAAAAACATTTGGTGGCCACACGAGTTGCAGTTTTGTTGTGCATTCTATCGTAGGATTATTTGGCTTTATTCGAATTGCTTGAAATATAAAGTGCAATGGAACAAATTAGTTTTGTGTTTAAATTTTGTGAATGCGTGGTACAACAAAACTAAATAAAACTAAAAAAAAAGAGCTACCCAGGAGATTCTGTTTGCTTTTCTACGAAGGGTTAATTATTTTCTAATATTTAGGTACTTAATAAATAGACTCAGAAATCAAAGGTTTGGGATATTTTTTAAGGAAACTCCGAACTTTGGATTATGCTTTTTTATTGTTCACTCGACGTTTCGGGTCTTGATTAGTACCCTTCTTCAGGAGTTAGCTACATTAGAATACAAGATAGTGTTGTGTACAATTAAAATATTTGATGTTCTCACCTTTGTTCTTGGTATGATGAAAATTTTTTTAAAAATATTATTGAAACATATTTCACAAAAAAAAAAAAAAAATTACATCATAGACCCGATCAAGAACATAAGCAGCTGGAAAACTCCAATCAGCTGTAAAACCATCAGAAATTAAAGTAAAAATCTTGGTACTTAAGCAAAAATCTAAGTCGTAAAAACAAGTAATAGAAGTAAGTAGGTACTTATGGTCAAGTACTAGGAGGGAATTTCAAATGTTTTAAGTAATGAAAATGTACTTTAAGCAGTAAACTTAAGAATTAAGTACTTTTTTATTTAAATATTCACCAGATCTGCATATGCAAAACATCTCACCAAAATCGCATCTTCTGAGACCACTGGTGATACAGTATATGCTAAGCGAATTGATGGATGTAAAAATTGACAGAATATTTCCTGACTAATAGTGTTTGGGAAAGGTATCTCAAATTATTTCTGATAAATCGATATAGGTGATTAAGTGCCATTACCCGATACTTCGACTAACTTTCTGAAGTCACATAACCGATTTGAAATTTTGTCAGCTTTTTATTGCCTTATATAAGTTATTACTACAATGTAAATATCTTGCCAAAATTGTGCCAATTGTAAAAAATACACTATTTTGATAATCGCAAAAGACAAATGTTTGCCCTTTCGACATAACTTCAAAAATCCGGTTATACTAAGCCGATTTTAATGATATGCAGGGTTTTGGAAAGAATAAATTTCAGGTTTTATGGAATTTATAAAAAATGTATATTTGAAAACAATTCATTTGAAAAAATCCTCGGTGGAACATGTAGCGTTTATAGTCGATTTCGTTGGAAAGACCCAAAACTAAGGTACAAACGATAAAAATTCAATGCGGCATCTCTGTAGGTTCACGTGCCACAATTAATTTAGTAAGAAAAGTCCGAGAGAAATTATTTTTTGGTTGGGGTGGGGACGGAGTTGAAGTATTATGACCCATTTGATTTCATATATCTTCAGTATCGTGATTACACTTGTGGTCTATGAGCGGCTGGAAAGAAAGACAAGATGTGAAATTTAAAATATATTTGTTTATGCTATACTTCATAATTACTTCAATTACAATATGAACATGGTGTTCCGTCCTTAATATCATAATTATTTATATCTCGTCATTAATTCGAATATGCACAGGGGCAGCATTTTCGTCAGTGCATGTCAAATGTATGGCCGTGCTCTTAAATTTAGAACTGCATGAGACGTGCAAAATTAACTTGTGTAGTTAATTACTTTTCGATGGTCTCATATACGGAATTATCGTTTTGTTATGCACATGCTTCCCTTATCCATAACTCCATCTGTACTTATAAACGTACATAAACTATGTAAAACTGCATATGTACAGTTTGCAGGTGTAACGCAGTTCTGAATTTCTGACTGAGCGTATATATTGTTACGATCGTGGCCTTAGTTCATTATTTCAAATAGAATATTTCAAATTTTATTCACAAGTTCTTCCTTTATTTAACTATACTGTTTACTTTTATAAAATTCACAAGCAATTATCAAATTAGTTATCAATAGTACTGTACTTCTAACTATCGCAATCCAAGTACATACATAGTTTACTTCGTTTACTTCACTTTCTAAAATAAGACTACCTTCTGATAGTGATAAGCGCCGTATTTATACTCTACAATTTTTCGTAGAACCTACCCGAATATTCTGCTCTCGAAACATAAATTCTCCGAAAGTTGTTTACCGTACTTAATCAGTAATTTCACGCGAAGTATCTTGATATCGCTCTTCATTTTTAATTGCACGTAACAACACTGCCCTCTTTTTAAAACTGTTTGTTCCGAACAATAGGTGGACCACGGTCTTGATGCACGCAGTATTGCCACAAGTGATCCAAGTGAACGACTTTTTGTTTGGCGCTGAATACTGTATACTACGTCATTTATTCTAGTCACCACTGAATACGGTCCTTCCCAGTGTTCTTGTAATTTTGGAGGACGTTCTTTATGTGGTTTCGGTTTTACAAGCAAACAATATCACCTTTATTAAATCCTGCTGAATTAGCACGCAAGTCGTACTGGGTCTTCATCCGATCGGTAGTTACTGATAATTTTGCTTTCGCGGTTCTCAGTTAATCATTGTCTAAGCTCTGGTAACTTTTGTTCACCTGTGGGAGTACCAAACTTAAGGTCGCTAGGTAAACGCATCCCCACATTTTACCCAATTCGTTATTATTTGTTCCCCAACTGTGTCTAAAGCACTATTTCGCTTGCCGTCATCTACTGCTACCTACACGTGAATTGCATTTTTGTTACTGCTGGGTGCTGTCTACGATATCAATTACTTGCTGCCTACTTACTAGTACAGATCGCTATCAAGTTATTTTTCTTGCTCAAATTTCTGCTAGCGTAGTCTTGAAAATGGCTGGAATATGTAATGAATGCTCAGCCAAAATCAACCGCCCTAATCCCGGTAGGGTATGCGTAACCTGTAATTCTAATTATCACGCAACCTGCGCCAAAGTATCTACAGATCTTCTGAAAAACATTGCGAACGGACGTGCACTGTTAAGTGTTCATCGTGTGTACTTGACACTTTAACAAATAATTCTGATTCTGAATCGGAGGGGAATGCATCTGTTTCAGCTCTTACTAAAATAATCGATCAGATGACTCTCGATATTGATACATTGAAAACGAAGCAGATGGAATTTAATAAGTCCGTCAAAACATTTGTTGCGAGCTTTACTGAATTTAAGAGTATCGTAAAAATCCTTGATGAATATGACACAAGACTGAAAAAGCTCGAAGAAGAAGACGCCGTCTTACATCGAGATATTGACAAACTAAATGAGAGACTCAATCACGCTGAAGAGATGAATTTGACTAGATTCCTTGAGATCTTCAATGTCCCTGCATCTACTTATCGAAGCTAACGGAGAGATAACAATCTTGATCGCTTTGTAGAATTGAATGAAATACACAAATGAATTTACTAGAGATAGGATTCTTGCTGCCTATAAGTTTAAATAACTGGCGCGTATAAGATTAAATCACTCGAATTTATTCGTCAAAAAATAAATACGAAATGAACATAGGTTGTGACTCAGCTACCTTTTCCCCGAATCACAACCGATTAATACCGATGCATCAATATATCGTTCAATACGATATATTGATGTATCGTAAGTTTGACCCTGAAAAACAAAAATTATTTCAATTTAAAATTTCATTCATTTTTCAATTTGCATTTAAAAATGCGTTTTTATTTTATAACAACATGTAATTAAGCATAAATTGCATTTTATTAGCCACAAACACTGCACACATACTGTATACTTACCTACATGTGGTGCAAATCATATTTAATTTTTTCTTCGTGCATATGATAATGCACATAAATTAATTTGCATTTTCTCACGTACGTTTTTTCAACGTCGTCGTGAGAAAACAATAAAACAAATAAAAAAGCTTTTTAAAGTTTTCACGGGTACCTGGAGCCATCAAGCTCAAACCTCGGTGAGTTTTTTTTCTACCCGTCGACGAGTGACCACGCGACATTTTGGGAATACTACAAAAATTTTGAGAACTGTGTTAAGGCATAGTTAAAAACAAAATACAAAATAGTGAAAACATAGTGTCATAAATTGTGAAAATTTTGTTAGGAATTAATTAATTTTAAACAAAATTTGTTTAAATGGTTGGAAAACCCAATTCTAAATAAACAATTGAGAAAATTGTATTAAGGTCCAATTTCAAGCTGAAAAAATACGGCAAATTGTACTTAAAGTCTGGTGTTGGACAACCAAAAAATTAAAGAAAGATCTCCTCAGAGCTAAATTATTGTTTTAATAATTTTAATAATTTTGTGTCCGAGTTTTCTCTCCGATTTCTTCTTTCAGGAAGCACGAGAGGTCGGCCATACAACACATATATGTACTACCAAAATGTCCGGGGGCTGCGTTCGAAAACTGAAGACTTGAAGCTGTCAGTCCTTTTCAACAACTACCACATCACTTTTTACTGAAACACTTCTATCAGACACTGTTAATAGTGGTGAAATGTTTGATGATCGGTAATAGGTCTTGATACTCATGATCTCATGATACTTATGATGCCATTTTTATCAATATTTGCAACGTTTGTTAAAATACTGGGCGCAATGCTATATTTTTGATTTTAGGAGACTTCAATCTTCCCAATGTATCTTGGTCAGCTAGTGATGTGGACAACTCAATGCAAATTGATGACTTAAACAATCGAACCACGTTCTCTTTGTCAAATTGCATGTCACTCTGCCAACTTGAACAATTAAATTACATTCCTAATTGCAATCAGAGATACCTGGACCTAATTAGACCTCGGTGTTCAGTTATATTTATGTATAAATATCCCACGATAAAGTTCCTGCTGTCAGCTTGAATGCACTAAGCAGAAAAATATTCCATCGACGTACCTCCAGAGTCGCACGACGAATTATTTCCTGAAATATAAAACAAAAGAAACCCCAAAATATCAAGTTAAATTAATAAATGACAAAATACTTATCTAATCTTATTTTAAACTCTCGGGAAGTTTGGTGAAAATTCGAACTAAATCCACCCGAACATTGTACACATACTGCAAAACACCAGCTAAAACTCCTAGAAACTATAGTTCACCTAAAAGCAATCAAATTGAATTAATAAAATAAATTAATTAATACAAAAATGCACAAAAGTATACGTAACTTACAAATTTACAATTCTCGATGACATCAAAGTGACATTACGTCAAGCAGCTGTTTGTGGTATATTCAGACATCGCATCAATCATTGCTAAGGCAACACCAAGAGGTGAGAAGACATAACTGGTTACAGCGGCTATATAAAGCCGATGAATTTCAGTAGATGGCACCAAACTTTTGGCAGAGTTTATCTGTATCAGATCTAATCTGAGTAATAAAGAATCGTGCTTCCTACATTTTCCACAGAGAATAACTCTGGTCGGGGAAAACCTGAATTTCCTATCCTATCATACAGAATATAATTCTGATCAGGGATAACCTGAGCATCCTATCATACAGAAGATAATTCTGATCAGGGATAACCTGAGCATCCTATCATACAGAAGATAATTCTGATCAGGGATAACCTGAGTGTCTGATTTTTTCTAACAAATCTTTTTACTTCCTTGTGCCCTCACGTACCATCACAGAAGATAATTCTGATCAGAGATAATCTAAGTGTCTGATTGCTTCCTTGTGCGCTCACGCACCATCAGAGATAATCTGAGTGTCTGATTACTTCTTTGTGCCCTCACGCACCAACCAAGGCAGTTTGTCAAACATAGCAATTGAAATTTATTTGTTGACAGTGGCTTAACCCTTTTCTTCTTCTCCTTTTTTTAGAAGTAATTACAAGCGAAAAAGACGTATCATTTTTTATAATTTGAATTTTTAAGTTGTTTATCTTTATTTCTTTTTATTTGTGTAGTTTTGAATTATACTAGATTGTAGGTTAATTTTATATTGAATTTTTTGAACTAAATTGTGATACTAGGTTAAGCAAGATAAATTGAATTATTTTTGAGTTTCTGAATAAAAATTTTTATATTTGAGTTTTATACTGAGTTGTCCTTTTATACCGGCTTTCCTCCCACGAACGAGACTAGTTCTCACATTGGTCCTTCAAACCCGCATAACTCAGTCAGTAAAATATAAAATTAAATTCACTGCTTAACACTGTCACTCAGTTCAAAGCCTTTCCATACAAAATGCCAAAAGATGGAGAATCGATCTCATCTGACGTTGGTGACGAAACTATTGACTCTGTGTCGGAGTTGATTGAGTCTCAACTCGAAGTCAAAGAGCTCATGATAGATCTATACAAAAGACATCAAAGAGAAGGAAAAAAGAAAACTGTTAAATCGACAGAAAAACGCATACAAACGTTCAGCGAGTATTGGAAAAAATTCCAAACTCGACATAGGTCTATACAAAGGAGAGTGACAACAGATGATCACCAGCTAGATTATTTCACGAAAGAGACATTTAACGAGGTGCAGGAATATTACATTGAGAAAGCAGCAAGCATGGAAGAAGATATCGACAGATTAACATCAACGCCATCTGTCAGCAATCCTTCCCGTACACAGTCAACATCTGATAGCACAATGTCATGCAATAGCGAAAGACTTCCTAGAATTAAGCTGCCGGCAATGGTGAATATTCGACATAGATCTCATTTCACGATCTAAATTCGCGAGGTTTTCATGTTGGGTTCGCATAGGGACTCGCGAAAACACGACCTTCGTGGGTTTTTAAATCTACACAAGATCAACATCATTTATAAATTAAAGTAATTGTTCCCAACAAAGAAGTATAGTATAGTATAAGTTTTACTCACATATTTTGCGTTTAAGCAGAATGCACTGGTTTCGTTTTAATTAATTTTTCGGCTCATCTCCAGAGTAGTGTAAAAGGCTTCAACAAAAAGGAAAATTACAAGAAGTTTAGCCCGACTGAACCCTGGTGGCTTCAAGCTTCAAACTCGTAGTCGACTAGCGTTGTAGTGATTATCGGCATAAGGTAATTTTGTGCTCTCAAAACAGTGAGAGGTTAACAACAATGTAGTTTTGACTAACGGAAAAAAATCTGTTACTAGTAGGCTAAGTTGGTCGACATCCGAAGTCAGTAAGGTTAATTAACGCAAGTTCGTGAAGATTTAATAGCTTAAGTCCATTTCCTAATAATGTTTACTCAACTTTTGCATCATATGCTGAAGAGAAGTACAAAGTCAAGGAGATTCAAGGGCATCAATGTTTTCTTGAAATGCAAGCTCTGACGGTTCGATTGAATTTTATTTCTCCTGGTGGCAAAGAGGGTAGAGGAAAGAAAATGATTCGAAAATTGGGTGACCTACTGTTACTCGAAGAAAAGGTGGTTCATTTACTCATGAAGTAACATAAAATCGAGTAGTTTAGGTAAGAGAAAATGTGCACTTCTATTAAGTTAAGCTGATCGACAACGTAAGTCAGTAAGGTTAGTGAACGCAAGTCTCAGTCCGTTAATGAATTGGGCGATGTGTAAAAATTTATTCATAATATGGCTTAAGTCTGTTATTATGAACAGTGACCAGCCGCCTGCCGACTTTTATAGTACTGTTCACAGGGCTGGAAATCGCCGTTATCAAATAAGGTCCTATCCAAATTTGGGAGAGCTTATTCTTTCTGTTTTCGTTTTTTAGCAAGATTTTATCTCCTACATGAAAAGATATAGGTCGTATGGCTTAGTCGTAGTATGCTTTCGAGCGTTGCCTACTTGCGAAGAAATTTTTCTGAGCGGTTGCGTATGATTTTTGTAGCTTGTATCGAAGTAGATGATAGTAGCTCTCTTGATTGCATACAGGCTCTGGTTCCCATTTCAAATTTGAGGGAACGTCTGCCGTAAAACCGTATAGACTATTCATAGTAGTTAGCTTCGTACCTTCGTGTACGCTGTTGTTATATACAAACGCAGCCGTTCGTAAAAAATGGACCCATGTTTTGGGATTTTCGTCCACTATTGTGCGGAGGTATTCTATTAATGGGCGATGGGCCCATTCCAGTGCACCATTTGACTGAGGGTAATATGCGGACGTTTGAAGTTTCTTCACTCGTAGTAGCTTACAGATTTTTTTGAATAACTCACTCAGAAAATTGCTTCCTTGGTCTGTCACTATCCTTTTAGGGGTGCTATACCGGGTTACAATTTCGTCAAAACAAAATCTGTGCCACCGATGCTGCCTCTGCGTTCGGAATGGGATACCAGTCAACAAACTTTGTTAAGTTATCCTGAAAAGTTAAAATGTACTTATTGTTTTGATTTCTTTCTTCTAGTGGTCCCACAATATCCAAGTATACCTTACCAAAAGGCTTTTCGGTGATATCTGTAATAACAATAGGCATTTTTTATCAAAGGAGAAGCTTTCATTGTTTGACATTTCTTTACATATCTTTTTATATCTCTGAGCATATGTCGTCACCAGTATTTCCGTTTGATGCGTTTGTAGGTTTTTATCACTCCTTGGTGTCCACCAAAAGGGAAATCGTAATAATCCTTAGTATAGTCTGTTTTTCCTCTGGTTTTGTTGTCGGACTAGCGTCGATATTATTAAGCGCTGAGGTGTTGGTTGTTTTCTTCAGATTGTGTTTTTAACGGAGGTGTATCCGTGACTATTAGGGCTTTTTGCGGTTGAGCAGGGCTATCTTCGTTTTTCTGTGGTGGTACACGACTTAGCGCGTCGGCATTCGTATCGTATTTTCCTGGTTTGTATTCAATTTCATAATCGAATTCCGAAAGTTTATGATGGAATTTCACTAATCGTGAAGTAGGATCTTTCACGTTAAATACACCTTTGAGGGGCTTATGATCAGTGTATACCTTATATTTGCGACCCTGAAGATAGTATCTGAAATTCCTGGTGGCCCAAACTATTGCGAGTAATGCCCTTTCGATTGTCGAACAGTTTCTCTCAGCTTTGTTTAGTGTCCGGCTTGCATATGCGGTTGGTTGATCCTTGCATATGTCCCCTTGGGACAATACAGCTCCAAGTGCCTCACTACTAGCATCTGTTGTTAAATTAAAGTGTTTTGTGAAGTCAGGAAAAATAAGTAGAAGAGGTGAAATCAGTGCTAACTTGAAATTTTCAAATGCCTCTTGGAATTTTTCAGTCCATGTAAATTTGTTGTCTTTACGAAGTAGATTTGTTATTGGACGTACGATTTTTGAAAATTCAGGAATGAATTTCCTATAATAGTTAGCAAGTCCTAAAAAGGACTGTATTTGTCTCACTGTTCGAGGAACCGGGAAATTCTGCACGCATGCCGTCTTGTTCGGGTCTGGGAGAGCTTTAAATTATGTTCTCTCAAACGGTTAAATACCTTTCGGAGCTTGCGATTGTGATTTTACAAATTTTTGCTATAAATGCCTATGTCATCCAGGTATACGAAGCATTCCAAACCTTGTAGCCCCGTCAGAACATAATTCATCAAACGTTGAAAGGTGGCTGGAGCTCCCTTTAAACCGAAAGGCATGCGGTTGAACTCATAGTGTCCGTAGTTGGTGCTAAAAGCTGTTTTGTGCCGATCTTTTGGTTTGAAAAGTACCTGATGGTAGCCACTGGCTAGGTCAAGAGTGGTGAAATAACGAGCGTGACCTAATTGGTCTAAAATGTCTTCTATACGTTGTAATTGAAAAGCATCACCTATTATTTTCTCGTTTAACTTGCGGGAATCTACGACAACACGCCATTTCTTTTCTCCGGTTGGTCCTGTCTTTTTGGGGACCACTAGAAGAGGGCAATTCCATGGGCTTTTGCTTTTTTGCACTATTCCATTTTCTAGCATTTCATGAAGTTGTTCATTAATAACTTGCCTTTGTGTCTCTGGTAGTCTATACATTTTCTGATTAATTGGGGCCTGATCGTGAACTAGAGGTATTGAATGGGCTATAGCCCTTGTGAAGGTGAGTGTGTCACATTTTAGAAAAAACACATCATTATATTCCCAGCAGAGGTTGGTTATTAAGGTTCTCTCCTCGGCAATTAACGTTGTCTCTAGATCGATTTCTTGTTCTAGTTTGCTAAATCGCTAGTTATTTTCTAGAACGTGTGCTTCGTGATAGTCTGGAAATACGAGGCGTAGATGCTGCAGTATTGCATCTTGGGAAGGCTGTGCAAGCGTTTGCGATATCTTTAAATATTTTTTGTTTGGTGTTCGTGCTCCAGTATGTTTTTGAGCTCTATTAGTTTTGAGGCTCTCTTATGTTGCTATGTTGCATGCTGTTCCGTGATCGCATCTTGGCTCTTTGCATTGTGGATACCTATTAACACTGTTTTTTCCCCCGCCGGTAGAATACTGTTCGCCAGAAAGACTTCTTCGCGTATCTCCTGAGATAGACAGAGCATTTGTTCCTGTATGTTCACCGGTATTCTGAGTACGACTTGGGAGCGAGCAGGTATGCGAATAGTTTCCGTTAAATGAACATTCTTCTGCCATATTTCATCAGTCCCGTGCTGGTTAGTCTATTATTAGGTTTAAGTTTCCCTGACTTGTGTTTACTCACCAAGCGGACACTACAAGTTGATAGCTTAACCTCTACAGGTTCCACCACTTTTGTAGCTGACCTTGACACTAAAAACTTTTGAGGAAGTGCCTTCTAATCCCTTCCTTTTACTAGCGGAATAGCAAATTCTTTGGGGTTAGTTTCTGTGCGAAGCAACCTTAGCGTTTGTGTAAGGCCCTCAATATTGCAGTGAGTTGAAAGGAAATCTTTTCCTAATAACCGATCGCCAGAGACGTTCGGCAAGTGTTGCACTACTTGAAAGTTACAAGCGATCTTATTTTTAAGAGTGAAATTCCCTTGGCAACTTCCCAGAGTTTTGCCGGTACCAAAAGGCGTTTGTAGAGAGCAAGTTTTTTGTGTATTTATTAAGCTAGGGACGTTGAGTGATTGTTTCTTAACTAAGCTTATTTCAGCCCCTGTGTCTACTACTAATTGCACGTGTCCGCTTTGGGCGACGTCTAGGGGGAGTTTTATGATGGCGATTCCTGAAATTGTGGATAGAGGGGACCACTTATCAAAACTCTGCAGCTTTAAAGTCGAGCCTGGGGATTTTTGGTCAACTGTTTCGGGTTTCCCTGTGCCTCCCATTTTCGTTTTTGGTGGCACTCGGTAATAATATGACCTCGACGTCCACAGAAATCACATTTACTTTGAACCTGGTTTATGGGTACTTTATTTGGCACATGTGATGGTGTACCCTTATAACCGTTATTATATCGACGAATATCGTGATTATAGCTGCGACAATTTTTACAGTAAGGAGTATTTTTGCGTTTTAAGCATTCAGCATAGGTGTGCCCCTTAATCCTGCTGAAATTGCAGATGACTCGTGTCATAATGAATTTTGGGGGACCTGTGAGAATTTGGGGGGGGGGGGGGCTCTTGAAGTTTTCTGGCCACTGGTAATGCATTTTGAACTGGGTGAGAAGCTATTGGAGGTGGAGTCCCAAGAGTTCCTGTTTAGAACTGTGGAATTGCAGAAGAGGTCTCCATGGGTGGATTAGCTAGTGAACTAGTGTAGACGTTTTGTGTTTTGAGTTGATTTGGGCTCTGGAAAAGATTATTCTGTGGACTGATGTTTGAGTAGCGGCAACAGGTGTGAAGACCATGGATTGCTGCAATTTTTCCATATCTAGAGCTTTTTAATTATGTCTTCCAGTGTCTTATCCTGTTGAGCCAGTAGATAAGTCGTTAAGTGCGGATAGGGTGACCCAGTTTTCACAGCTGTAATTGCAAAATCTTCCAACTGTGGTGTTGTAGTTCTGTAGACCTCAGCACCGTATTTTATTTCGACGGCTTGTTTACACTGAGTTAGGAAGTGTTTTACTCTTTGAGTAAAAACTACGAAATTCTCCACTGGAAACTGTCGGCAAGTAATTAGTTTACTGACTAATTCTTCGTATGTTTCTCGAGGAAGATAAGTTCCATTCAACAGGGCCTCTAGCTCCTCTAAAGAAGTCCAACTGGACGAAGTAATTGGCTGATAAGCTTCCCCGCGAAAACGAGTAGGTATAATTTGAATAAAAGCAGCCTTTTCCTCTTCGGCTAGGCACTGAAGGACTTACTTGCAGCATCCCAAGAAGGTTTGCAGCTCTATGCCACGGTAAGGGTTATTTTCACCCGAAAAAAATGGACCATTTGTGAGGTCAACTTGACTACTTTCGAGTAATCTACTGGCATTGTGTGAATTTTATTGGTTTCGAGAATGCGCGGAACACTTACATATTCACTTATTTCTTCAAAAGTGGATTCCAATAGGGAATCGCCTAACCAACTAAACATCACATCACTCGCGGATGCTTCGCCTACACTAATTTCACTTTGATAATGAATAGGAGTGCGAAAATCCGGAAAATTGTTCGAGATCTTTTTTAAACGTCTCAGTTTCCTTTTTAAAGTTTTTTATCTTTGCTCTCCATTGTTCATGTGATTGCTTTATTTGCTTATCTAGACTATCACACTGATGAACGGATAGTTTTTCGGATTTTCTCACTTGTTCTAATAGTTTATCTAAATAAAATTGAAGACTTACTTTCCCAGTGCCTGGCAAGATAGCTCTGCTGCGCAGGGAGATTTCTGATTGGTGAGCTAGTTCAGATGGTGGCTGCTTTGTTGTCTCCTGTGTTATGTCCACTATTCGAGTGCTTTTCTGAGATAAGTCGCCTTGTCCTTCAGGTCTGCCTCCTGTAAGTCGGAGCGGGTTGTCCTTGGAATCACCGGAAAGGAAGATTATTAACTCTCACAATTTTTGTCTTCAGGTTTGCCTCCTGTGAGCCGGGGCGGGTTGTGCTTGGGATCGCCCGGCAAGGAAGATTGTTGAGCAGGTTGAACTGGCCGTGCAGCAATGGCTATTTCTTCCTGTGGTGCCTCCAGGGGTTGTTGTTGCTCATCAACACTTCGTGTAACATGTCTAGGCCACAGGCTTGTAGATCTCGGTTGGTTGTTACTCGCCGTCCTCAGGAGAGTAGGTCCTTTGGTAAAGATAGTGCCCTCAAAGCCAGACTCAGCCCCAAGATAAAGGATTTGGGTGTCTTTTCCAGAACTGTCCTACCGGCTGCGTCAAAATTGTTGTGTATTCCTTTCAAAGAGAAGAGGAATACACTGCGGTCCATGGCTCCTGTTTGTCCTGACGAGAAGAGGAATACACTGTGGCCCTTGGCTCCTGTTTGTCCTGACGAGTTTCTGCAAAAATAAGGTTTTTCCTTTTCAGAAAAGGTTAACTATTTATTTTATAAAATGGATGTACCCAACGGCACCACACGAATTATCGCGGAGTCATATCGCCAAATTAAAAGCCCTTTTTAGTTTCGAATTTCAATTAATTTATTTTTACAAAAAACTCTTATTAGAAAAACAGCTTTTATTACAGTAAGAACTTTTACTAAAAACTTTTAATAGCAAACTTTTACTTTTATTAACAACATGAGAACCACCGTTATTAATTTGATTCTTTTAAGCCTCGAACTTCAACTCCAACTCAAAAACTGCTCACTCAAAACTGTTCACCGAAAAACTGCGCTTCTCATGTTCAGCTACTAGTCTTTTAAAGAAAGGCTCATTTGTTTCCGCCCTCTTATTGGTCACTTGAATTGACCTATAGGAATCTTCGTTTTACCCATTCCTCAAAATCAGCATGTCAGACCAAAGAAAGAATCAGGCAATCAGAAGTGTTTAATTCTTTCCCACAGTTCAACATTGTTGATTCGTGAAGACGAGCCACAAAATTTCCCATGTTAAAAATATATCCACGTGTTAAATTTTCCTGGACGGCGGATTGCATGATCAGTATACTTGAATGAGATAAGCAAGCGCATTTTTCTCACGGTTAATTATGCTGACCCATCGAAAAATGTTTAGCGCTTGAATATTTCACTCGACACCTGATCTATTTACTTGAATGAAATAAGCATACGCGTCTTTCTCACGGTCAATAATGTTGATCCATCGAAAAGTGTTTAGCGCGTGTATATTTCATCCGAAATATTATACGTGTTTGTCACATAATTTCTAGTCGTGCCGACAGAATTATTTGGGGCATGTATCCTTGAATATGACTACGTCCGCTTGAACATGAGAAAATGATTTGTATATATGCTGCTTAGATAGCCTGGCACATGTACTTGAATCTGAGCCCTGGAATTCCTGGATGCATTTCAGACATAAATTGGCCCATGTTAATTTATGAATGCATGTTTGGACCCACTTTAGAATTAAAGGAATTTATGGATACATTTAGTTATGCATGCATAAATTTCTTTATCTTTGGTTGTTGGTATACATCACATCCGGTGCGTCCTTGCCATGTCCACTTTCTGAGAAGTTTTATGATAATTGCTGAATGTTTGGAATCTGTTGTGGTAATTTAAAAGCCAAAATTAAAAACACGGTTTTATTACGGTATTGGTATTGGGTTACGGGTCCCTCACTTAGAAACTGAAGGCATTTGACTTGGGGCGTTCAAGTCTTTAAAACGGGCTGCAATTGAGTCCATATTGCAGCTTGCGAGTGAGAAATGTTCTTGTATACTGTGCAATATGACTTAATAGATTTTTTTCAGGTAGACAACTACAGTGTGGAGACTAATTTGCAAGCGAGATCCTCCAAAATGAAAAGCTTGTATTTCTTGTCCATATTTGGTGTTGAAATTTTCCGAAAAATCCATATGTATGCATGTCACTAAGCTTTTTCTTCAACATTTTTATTGCATGGACAATGTTTCTTTCGTGGCATATAAACCTTTCTAAATCCTCATGTAAAGTTTTCATGAGCTGAACAGTAAATATCTTTTTCAGATATTTAGTCACTAGACGTGGTTTTTAGCTTTTGGATCCCGAAATTCTTGCGTTTCAGCTACCCATTTTTGAAAATGCGGAAGTTTGCTTTTAGCACATTCTTTATAAACAGGAGTTTTGTTGATGCACGATCAAGAAATCTTGGCTTGACTACCCAAAATGGGCGAAGACTGCAAAAAATTTTGTAACTTATTTTTAAATTTCTAACGATAAATTTCTTGTAAAGAATCGAACCTACACTTTTAGAATCGGTCAATGATGGAGAATTGAAGAATTTTAAGAATTTTTATTTTTAACGATTCCAAATCAAATTATAAATACAAGAAGAAAAAACAACCGTCTCATCCGGGGTTTGAAACCGGGACCTTCCGCTTGCCGGGTGACTGCTCTTACCACTGAGCTAACGAGACAGATGTCTTTCCCTCTTGCATTTATCAATTTGTAATTAGCCTACTAAGCCACGTTGCTTTCAGCTGGCATTAACCAGTAACGATGAAAGCGCACAAATAAATTGTAAATTCATTTTTTTTCATTTATTCCGGACTGGAATCGAACCTACACTTTTAGAATCGGTCAATGATGGAGAATTGAAGAATTTTAAGAATTTTTATTTTTAACGATTCAAAATCAAATTATAAATACAAGAAGAAAAAACAACCGTCTCATCCGGGGTTTGAAACCGGGACCTTCCGCTTGCCGGGCGACTGCTCTTACCACTGAGCTAACGAGACAGATGACTTTCCCTCTTGCATTTATCAATTTGTAATTAGCCCACTAAGCCACGTTGCTTTCAGCTGGCATTAACCAGTAACGATGAAAGCGCACAAATAAATTGTAAATTCAATTTTTTCATTTATTCCGGACTGGAATCGAACCTACACTTTTAGAATCGGTCAATGATGGAGAATTGAAGAATTTTAAGAATTTTTATTTTTAACGATTCCAAATCAAATTATAAATACAAGAAGAAAAAACAACCGTCTCATCCGGGGTTTGAAACCGGGACCTTCCGCTTGCCGGGCGACTGCTCTTACCACTGAGCTAACGAGACAGATGACTTTCCCTCTTGCATTTATCAATTTGTAATTAGCCTACTAAGCCACGTTGCTTTCAGCTGGCATTAACCAGTAACGATGAAAGCGCACAAATAAATTGTAAATTCAATTTTTTCATTTATTCCGGACTGGAATCGAACCTACACTTTTAGAATCGGTCAATGATGGAGAATTGAAGAATTTTAAGAATTTTTATTTTTAACGATTCCAAATCAAATTATAAATACAAGAAGAAAAAACAACCGTCTCATCCGGGGTTTGAAACCGGGACCTTCCGCTTGCCGGGCGACTGCTCTTACCACTGAGCTAACGAGACAGATGACTTTCCCTCTTGCATTTATCAATTTGTAATTAGCCTACTAAGCCACGTTGCTTTCAGCTGGCATTAACCAGTAACGATGAAAGCGCACAAATAAATTGTAAATTCAATTTTTTCATTTATTCCGGACTGGAATCGAACCTACACATTTAGAATCGGTCAATGATGGAGAATTGAAGAATTTTAAGAATTTTTATTTTTAACGATTCCAAATCAAATTATAAATACAAGAAGAAAAAACAACCGTCTCATCCGGGGTTTGAAACCGGGACCTTCCGCTTGCCGGGTGACTGCTCTTACCACTGAGCTAACGAGACAGATGTCTTTCCCTCTTGCATTTATCAATTTGTAATTAGCCTACTAAGCCACGTTGCTTTCAGCTGGCATTAACCAGTAACGATGAAAGCGCACAAATAAATTGTAAATTCAATTTTTTCATTTATTCCGGACTGGAATCGAACCTACACATTTAGAATCGGTCAATGATGGAGAATTGAAGAATTTTAAGAATTTTTATTTTTAACGATTCCAAATCAAATTATAAATACAAGAAGAAAAAACAACCGTCTCATCCGGGGTTTGAAACCGGGACCTTCCGCTTGCCGGGTGACTGCTCTTACCACTGAGCTAACGAGACAGATGTCTTTCCCTCTTGCATTTATCAATTTGTAATTAGCCTACTAAGCCACGTTGCTTTCAGCTGGCATTAACCAGTAACGATGAAAGCGCACAAATAAATTGTAAATTCAATTTTTTCATTTATTCCGGACTGGAATCGAACCTACACTTTTAGAATCGGTCAATGATGGAGAATTGAAGAATTTTAAGAATTTTTATTTTTAACGATTCCAAATCAAATTATAAATACAAGAAGAAAAAACAACCGTCTCATCCGGGGTTTGAAACCGGGACCTTCCGCTTGCCGGGCGACTGCTCTTACCACTGAGCTAACGAGACAGATGACTTTCCCTCTTGCATTTATCAATTTGTAATTAGCCTACTAAGCCACGTTGCTTTCAGTTGGCATTAACCAGTAACGATGAAAGCGCACAAATAAATTGTAAATTCAATTTTTTCATTTATTCCGGACTGGAATCGAACCTACACATTTAGAATCGGTCAATGATGGAGAATTGAAGAATTTTAAGAATTTTTATTTTTAACGATTCCAAATCAAATTATAAATACAAGAAGAAAAAACAACCGTCTCATCCGGGGTTTGAAACCGGGACCTTCCGCTTGCCGGGCGACTGCTCTTACCACTGAGCTAACGAGACAGATGACTTTCCCTCTTGCATTTATCAATTTGTAATTAGCCTACTAAGCCACGTTGCTTTCAGCTGGCATTAACCAGTAACGATGAAAGCGCACAAATAAATTGTAAATTCAATTTTTTCATTTATTCCGGACTGGAATCGAACCTACACTTTTAGAATCGGTCAATGATGGAGAATTGAAGAATTTTAAGAATTTTTATTTTTAACGATTCCAAATCAAATTAAAATTCTTAAAATTCTTCAATTCTCCATCATTGACCGATTCTAAAAGTGTAGGTTCGATTCCAGTCCGGAATAAATGAAAAAATTGAATTTACAATTTATTTGTGCGCTTTCATCGTTACTGGTTAATGCCAGCTGAAAGCAACGTGGCTTAGTAGGCTAATTACAAATTGATAAATGCAAGAGGGAAAGTCATCTGTCTCGTTAGCTCAGTGGTAAGAGCAGTCGCCCGGCAAGCGGAAGGTCCCGGTTTCAAACCCCGGATGAGACGGTTGTTTTTTCTTCTTGTATTTATAATTTGATTTGGAATCGTTAAAAATAAAAATTCTTAAAATTCTTCAATTCTCCATTCTTGTAAAGACCCTGTATGGAATCCAAAAGGTACCTTTTTCGCTTTTTTTTTACTGTGTTTCTGTTCACTGCTTCCTTTTTTCCTGCTCCTAATCTACTATTACTATCATCTTCATAAAACTTTTGAATAGCAGCGATACATTTATCCGAAATTTTATCTTTTCGAGTTTGTTTAGGCAGCGTTAAAGATGTAATAAGCTTCGATTTTTGAACTCTTTTATAAGTTAAAACACCAGCACTGTTTTTCCAGAGTTAATTTTTTTCTACTAAATTACCAGAACTCACTTTTGTAAAAATTTGTTTTGCTTTTTTGGGTTTCATCTTAAAATAATTTTATTTTAATTGTTCTTTTCATACTTCACCAAATAATGCCTTTTTAGCAACTTCTTTTTGAGATTCTGGTGTGCGTAACGTTATCTGTAATTTTGTATTAGGTGTTTCGACTTTGTTCTTATCTTTAGCCAAAGCCATTTCCATTCTTGATACCCTTTTTTTATACTTCGCGAGTATCTTCTATAAATCCTCTATTTTTCTGTCTTTTTTCTTCATAATTTCTTCTCTTAGCTTTTTGGCACTCCTCTTTCTCTTGTCAGATATTCTATTAATTGCAGGACTTTGTTGAGGAGGAGATTCAGGCTCATGTATCATATCTACCTCAGAGTTTGGTGTATTTTCTCACATGAATTTGTTAGTGCTTTTCTTGAAAGCTTTATTCTTAGAACGATATTTGGCACTATACTCCTTCCCTTTACTTTCTATAACTCTATGTTCATGCGGATTCATAACTTTCACTAGTTTTCTTGATCCGTTTTCTTTCTTTTATGCTTTAAGCATTCTTTTTCCTTCAGTTCTTCTCTCTTTTGCGGATTATTTGTAAGACGCTGATATCTCTGAATTTCAGCTTCTCTCTTTCTATGTAGGGCTTTTTCACTTGTTAATTTTGTTTCACTTTTTGGGGACATCTTGCAGCATCACCTTAAAAAAGTCATAATTTTGTCAGTCCCCTGGAAGTTCTGACAGTCCCCTGTCTGATTCTTTGACAGCAGCAGGTGGCTGTGAAATTTCGGAAAAATTTAGAAAGCTACATATATTCTACTAAACTATTATCGGTTTATATGGCACAATAATATTTATCACGTAACAAAAATGCAAAAACATATTTTTTATCCATAAAAATAAAGCACAAATCTACTCACCAGTGGACCGTCGAGCAAGCAGACTAAAACACGTGCGTCGGTGACAACGCTAAGTTAACACTGAACAAAAGCCGCAAGAGTGCGGATAAAGTCGCGTTGCGTTAAATGCCCAAATGTAGCTTTGCTTTGAATACAATGTAATTAGCACAGTTTAAATATGGGTCAAGGGACTGTTTGTAATATTACAACATTAAACGGATGTGTTTTAATTAATAATATGAATTTAAAAAAAATATTCCTAGGGACTTGAACAATCTCCATTGTAATATTCTTAAATAACTATAATATAAAATGGTTTGTCAATTAAATAACTTTAAAAAGACTTACCTTGGCCACGATTTAGAACTAGGGACACACCAGGGGACTGTGTTTTTGTGTGTTTAGAAAGAGATAGTAAAATATTCCCTTTTAATTTTAATTTCATGCACTGTTGCTTGGCTAGAATCATTAATAAACTTTCTTTTGTAATAATATTTAAAGAGAGAAAAAAACAATATATTTTATGCAAAAATTTGCCTGGGACATCAATTTTCCCCATAGTGGACAAATGCCCTTATACGGTTTTAATTGAAGAGTGTGAAAATAGACAAAAGTAGGGAAAGGTGGGTAGATATGAAACACTTTTATTTTAATGAAAGTTTTGAAAAGGTAGTACCTTGCCAAAGTTGAAATGTAAATCTCTTGAAGGTTTCATATATTAGCTACATAAATGCATAAAATTTTCTTTTAAATATTGAGTAATTTTCCCTCCGACTGTTGAAATACGAAACAAGTGACACTGTTTCAACTTTCCCCACCAGCGGAGAAGTGAAACAGTATATGGGTTGATATGAAACATGTGTTCCGCCGCGGAACATTATTAAAACTTGCAAACTAAATTAAAAACTTACAACTAAACAATATAATATCCATAAATATCCCACGACGCATTCTATTAATTTGCCCTCAGCAGCACTGTGAAAAAGGAAACAATATATCCAATTAATAAAAGGAAACATATTTAATTACAATAACTTCAACATGAAGAGAAATCTTACCTAAAATACTAGAATCCAGCTTCAGTTCGCCACAGGAATTCTCCAAATTTCAACATTCTGAAATATATAAACAGATTAATAGTTAAATACAGAAATACAAATAGATGGAGAACTTACCCAAATATTTAATAGCACAGCTACCTACATCAGCACAACTAACATCTGACGTCAGTAGAGTCAGATGTTCAGAGTTCTCACTCATTTTCAGCTGTAATACGCAGAGCTGAAGCACAATACATGCAACGCCACGCAACTTTTTTCTAAGCCCCCGTTTACTCTGTACATTTCCGAGT
Source organism: Dioctria rufipes (assembly GCA_963924295.1). NCBI lineage: Eukaryota > Metazoa > Arthropoda > Insecta > Diptera > Asilidae > Dioctria > Dioctria rufipes. The sequence continues at coordinate 88,091,074 of OZ002742.1, forward strand.
GGCTCGAGTTAAAAATCTTTGCGTTTTTAGGAGTCTTCCGAGACGGATCAGAGGATTTGAGACTGACTAAGTTGTGGAAACCTCTGGGCGTTTCGAACCTACTATATACATTTTTGCTATCTCAATAATTTATTCCCAAAAGACGGATCAGCAGCAGTGACGCTGAAAAACTCCATGTTAATTAGAATTTTTATTTTTTCAGCTTATCTTACACCGAAATGTCGTTGAATTCCGGAAAAATTACATAGGCAGCAGTGAGGCCTATTAAATTATTCATATATTTTTATTAGTAGAGAACTAATAGACAATAAAAAACAACATCTGCTGCGACATTTCTTTTTTTTTTGGATTCGGTTGAAATTATTTTATTATTTTTATTTATTTTGAATTATCATTTATTATTTTGTTTGTAGAGTTCGGTATTTTTTGTTTTGGTTGAATTATTAACTTTTCATTACTTTTAATTTCACAATTATTAATTTGAGTTGAATTATCAGTTTTTTTTCGTTATTTTTATTATTGTTATTTGAAAATATTTTATGACAAATAAAGTTTGAAATATTGCATACAGTAACTCAGTCTTGTCATTTATTGACACCGCACCTCCCCTAATTTAGCTTAGACCTGTATAGGCCTAAACAACATGTGAAATTAAAAACAAAATGAAGCAAAAAGCTTTTTTTGTTATTATTCAAAGTGTTTTATTGATATAAATAACTGAAAAAAGAAAATACTTAAGTCCAATGAATGCAGGTATCTAATCAAGGTACATAGGTATCATTTTGTTGCATTTTATGACACATTTAATGCTGCAGGAGATGAGTGTAATAAGTAAAATAAATAAAAGCTATAAAAATTAAAATAAATAAAATCTATAAAAGGAAATACATAGCTCAGTTTATATAATAACAAAACTGTAATAAAAACAAAAAATATGAATTAAAAGATTTTTGGCTTTTTAACGCAGAGTGCTGTAAAAGAAATTGAAAATTTATATCGAGATTGCTGTTGTTCCCAGTACAGTTGGTGATAGTAATACATACTTTATATCTTTAAGTGGCATCTAGGCCATATCCGGTACACTTGGAATAATAAAAACGCTTCCTTTCTTGCTAAGGAAACTGACATCAATATTTACTTTATCGCCTAAACTTCCAATCGCTTTACCGATATAAAAAATGTATTTTTTTCTTCCATTAAATTTGACAAGGAGGTAATCGTTTTCCTCTGGTATTTTATTTGAGTTAAGAGTCCTTTTTTCTTCTAACGTATAAGAATCTGTTTCTAGGTCTAGATGTACAGAATCCTTGTCGCTGCTGGACTCTTGCAAGATACGCATTGGAAACAAAAAAATATATATTTGAACAAATTGAAACCATCGAAATTATTTCAAAGTCCAACTTTTATTCCGGACACTTTTAAGTTTAACATGGAACTGAGTAAAATACGAATTCTTATTCTAAAAATTCCATAAAAATATCTTACTCTAGAAAATATATCTAAGCGAAAAAGGAAATGGAAGATCTAATTAAATTTCAAGTGATTTTTGCTTTTTTACGAATAAGCGCAAGTTGTGAGAAAGAAAATGAATTTAATTAAGTCTGATTTTCATATTTTGGGTATTTTTATATGTTTAATGGCGTAGGGTGATGTATGATCCGCATGGAATTCGGTCATGGGTTCGGATGTTGGTCGGAATGAGAGAAGTGTGCCTGAGTCTACGTTGTTCACTGATGTGTTCTGTTTGTTATACAGTTGTTTGCTCCGTTCTATCAGTTACTGAGGTCGGTAAAAGGTTGATATCGGAAAATGCATTTTTGTCTAGTGGAAATATTCCTGTCATTTGAAAGGCTGAAATAATATTGGATGGCATCATTGCCTTTTCAAATGCCACGCCAACGCATTGTGCCACATCATACATGGTATATAGTATAAAGACTCACGTTTTTTTTTTTTTTAATTAATCTTGCCTTAAATTCGACTTGATCGCGTGATAGATACTGCTTACGCACGTCAACCGCTTTTCATGCCCAACAGTAATCTGTTCTGTACCTCAAGAACATTTCCTTTCCATTCACTCTTTTCCTAATTCACACAGATATCCCTAATTGCCGGCTAGTTATACCTATCATCTCTCACAACTCACACTTCCTTGAAAAAGGTCACTTGTCCTTGAGATACCGATCTTATTACTCTAGAAAAGGGGAAGACTGTATCAGTAAAAGACGCACGCTACCTTTCTTCATTAGAACTGGCTTTCTTCGTAATGTAGGCAACTAACACTTCAGGCATGTCCAAGCAAATCTAAAAGGTCTGCAGAAACTGTACTGCGCAAATGTCCTTTTCTAAATTACTTTACGACAAAACGCTGGAACGCACATTCCTTTTATTATTTTAAGAATTCTTACAGCGTGCGCCCTTCATATCACATCCTCTTAACAATACCTTTATTGAGGGGATTTTCGCGGTATTCATTTATTTTACGTTACAGCTCGGCCAACCAACCCTGACCTCAGTGACTGTCATGTAGATGAAAGATAATTGTCGCTTATAGTCAAATTCTTTATCTCCACTGTCCTTAACAGCTCATTCAATAAGTCTTGCTTATTCATTCTAAAAAAAAAAATCCTCAACCTACAGTCTTACCTGTGACCAAACCAAGCTCATGTTAAAAAAATATTTTTTTTAACACTTTTTATTCTTCACATTGACCGTCCGACACAACACCAGCACATGAGCCAAATATAGTGCCATAGTAAAGGTCAGTCCTCATCGTCATGTCATTTGCATTGAATGCCGAATGGCCGCCTCAACACAGTGGTTTGCAACAATCATTGATCATTGCCACAACCCGCAACATACGGCGTGCAGTGATTATATCGAATCACTACCTCAACCTTGAATCACAGTGATTACATGGAATCACTGTCCAACATCATCAAACGTTTATCAACCATCAATCGAGAATAATTAATGACATCATTTAATATAAACATAATATATTTATTTGTCCTTTCTTTTCATTTACTTACACATCTTGACATCCTTTCTTCTTTTTCGTCACCTTTCAATTAATGCTTATTCTGTGGTAGGGTTCTTTAGACATTCACCTTCATCCTCCGAGCTGTCATTACCAAAGTTGAGATTCTGTAAATCGCACCAGGGCTTAAGATGTTCTGCCGAGTGGACGGATTCGTATGGCTTGCGCGAGATTTGTTTTGTCCTAGTGTCGGTAATAACATATCGGTCGTTCTTTAAGACGGCTTTTATTTCAAATGGACCTCGATACCTTGGCATAATTTTCCTCGGTTGCCCAGTATTTGGAGGCTCCGGTTTGACAAGAACTAGCTCTCCTTTTTTGTATTGCCTTGGTGGAATATGCGACTTATTGTATGCTGAAGACTGTTCTTCCTGTTTTTCCTTAAGCCTTTGTAGTATTCGCTCTCGTAATTCGGTTAATGGTATATCATCTTCTTCTTCCTCGTCTATCCTGTCACATAGTGCTAATATCAATTTGTTTTGAAGTATACTTTTTGGCTTATATGCCATTAAAATTTCTTGCGGCGATACTTTGGTAGTGGAATGTTTTGAAGAGTTCAAAGCCCATTGTATTGCTGAGATCTTTGTGTCCCAGTTACGGCCTTCCTCATGTTGAGACATACTCGATACTGCAGGTTTAACGGTACGAAAGTACCTTTCCACTTGGCCGTTTGCTCTAGGCGTCCTCACTGCATTTAGAATGTGCTTAATATTATACTGTTCACAGTAGTAGTTGTGGTTTTTGTGGGTTTTAGGACTACAAACTTAGTAAAGGAATCTACCATTCCGATTATATATTGGTTTCCTGCTTTACTCTTGGGCAATGGACCCAGATGATCAATGTGTACTGTATGAAATGGAGTTGGTTCTCTGTCCGGTTCATAGATTTGATGTTTTGTTTCATCATTACCTCGTTTATTATACAAACAATCGATGCAAGAGTTCACATAATTTTTAACAGTAGGGCTCATATTTTTGAACCAAAACTGTTTACGTATATTTTCTAGGGTGCGAGTAATACCACAGTGTCCCATATCATCGTGCGCAGATTTGATTATTCTCCAGCGAACTCCGTGCGGTACTACGAATCTATTGCCATTCTGAGTTTTTTTGTAGATACGTGCTTCATGAAGTAGATAATTTTCTTTAATTCCGTTTTTATCCGGATAATTTTGTACCGTCCAATCGAAGACCTTTCTAAATTCTGTTAGATTTGGATCCTGGCTCAGGAGCGAACACACCCAATCTTCTTTTGAGAGAAGGACTGTCATTACTGTATCCGCTACCGTCTCTATTTCCTTCTCTTTATCAGATGGTGCACGACTTAAAACATCTGCATGTACTAATTGCGTTCCTGGTCGAAAGACTAATTCAAAATTGAATTCCGATATTCGTAAGATCCGTAAGAAATTCTCGTTGCATAAGAATTCCTGCTGGACCATGACTACTTGCGTCAGTATGCAGTTCATGGTCTGCGTTCACATCATACAGCGTTAACACAGGCCTTTGGCATAATATGCTTTTTAGTCGTTGGAAGGACTCCTCGGTTTCATCAGTCCATTTAAACTCTACATTTTTCCGTAAAAGCTTATTTAATGGTTGTGCGATTAATGAAAATCCTTGAACGAATTTACGAAAATATCCTGTCAGACCCAGGAACTGTCGAACCTCACGAATATTTTCCGGTTTCTTATAATTTTTCACAGCTTGCGTTTTTTTCGTGCCAGGTAGGATACCATCACCTGTAATTTCATGGCCCAAGAATTCAATTTAATTATCTAGAAAGGAACATTTCTTCACATTTAGTGTAAGTCCTGCCTTCTTAATCTCCTTAAGAAATTCGTCAAGAACTTCAATATTTTCCTCAATTGTCTTCGTTGAAATCAAAATATCATCCATGTATATAATCATCTTACTCTTATCGATTCCCTTGGTGACTTCTGCCATTAGCTTCATAAATACAGCCGGGGAGTTAGTTAATCCGAACGGAACCCGTTGAAACTCAAAGTGACCATCTGGTGTAATGAATGCTGTATACTGCTGACTGTCTGGGGCTATTGGAACTTGGTAATAACCACTAAGAAGATCAAGTGTTGTGAAAACTTTCTTACGTGCAAGGGAGTTCAAAGTTTCATCTATATTAGGAACTGGGAAATTTTCGCGTTGCGTTATTGAATTTAATTTGCAATAGTCTACGCACATACGATATTCCCCATTCTTTTTTGGAACCAAAATTGCAGGACTTGCATATTCAGATGTAGGTGGTTTTATTATATCTAGGTCTAATAATTCTTGAACACAATTTCTTAATGTATCCCGTAAGCCATACGCTACTTTATAGGGTTGATATTTTATTATTTCATTTTTCTTTAATTTAATGTTCATCTCTATTAAGTGTGTTTTCCCCATATATTTTATATCATCAGCAAAACAGTCTTTAAACATTGATATAATTCGAAACAATGCATTCTTGTCTTCAATTGTAATATCAGCATTCACTGAGAAATTCGAAAAGTCATTTGAAGCTAAATAATCAATGTTCGCAATAGAAAACTGCCCTTGTTCTTTAATTATCTTAATTCCTGGCTTGTCGAAAAAAGTTCTTCCTACTATCATCGGAACATCTTGAGCTGCATCGCTTACAATTATTATATCAACTGTAGCAATTACTTCATCAATGCGAATAGTTTTGCTAATCTTACCCAAGGTTGGGGTTTCTTTGCCTTCAAATCCTCGCAATGTTTTATCAAATTTTTCTATTACCCATTTATATTTTTCGGTAATGGAATATGATAAGGTACAACAGTCACTCCCTAAATCAAGAAAGGCTAATATCGGTTGATTTTCAACATAAATTTTTCGATGGTATTCATCTTCAGGGTATGTTGTTTGAATTATTTTGTTGATTTTTGGTGTTCTTTTATTAACGCATTCCTTTGCAAGATGTCCTATCTGATGACAGTTGAAACATTTTTTTGTCTTAGAGTTTAAAGGGCAGATATTAGCATAATGGCCAGGCTCATCACAACGATAACATCTGCCTCTACGATTAAAGTCAGTTTCCTTATTTATTTTTTTGTCAGTACGTGGTGTTTTAAAAGGATTTCCTTTTTCAATATGATTAGACACATTTCTTTCAGTTCGAAAAGGATGATATCTTTGTTGTCGAAAATATTTTGAAGAATTAGGATTTCCTTGATAAGGGAATCCACCACGTCGTCGTCCTTGTAACTCCATTTCTTCAAAATTCTTAATATTTTGCAATAGTTCGGGTAACGTTGCGCATTCAGAGGCCATTAGGACATTTATTAAATTCTGATTTTTCAACCCTGATATTACATGCTTAATTACCGTTTGATCACTTAAATTAATTCTTTTTCCCAAGGCAACGATGTGGTAAAAATATTCCTCTATGCACTCATTATCAAGTCTTTTTCTCGATAATATTTCATACCAAGTTGAAGCATCATCGCGCCTCGTCGGAAATTTACAAATTTCTGCCACGTATTAAGACTCTCTTGTGTACTTTGGAACCAGTGTTTAGCCGCGCCACTCAATCGCAAAGATGCGTATAATAGTGCATCCCCCCCATCCACCCATTTATATACGCTGATTAAGTTTTCGATAGAAGAAACCCAGTTTTCTGCACTTCTTTCTGGGTATTTGGACGGATTAAACTCTGGTATGGTTTCAGAAATTTCCTGCATACTTAATCTCACTGAATGATTTTTTGACATATTTTGCACTATTTGGGGAGTCGTCTCTCTCTTATTTAATTCTATTTCCCTTCTTAATAGTTGATTTTCCCACCTTAGTAAATCTATTGTAGTCAAATTTTCACATACCTTATCTCCGGTTCTTACCTCAGAACCACTTTGTCCTTCGAACTGAAGGATATCCGTATTCGATTTTTCATCCATAATTTGTGTTCTCACTAATTAACTTTTGTGACACTAAATTAATTCTTTCCACTTTCACCTTTTGAAATTATTATTTTTTTTTTTTGTCTTTACACGTTCTATGAATAAGTTTCACTATGTATAATTGAAATTATAGTTCACTGCTCCAGTTACACAATATATATTAACTTTCAGTATTTAAACACTAACACGATAATAATTATACCAGTCACTTCGTTCACGCTGGACCATCGTTAAGACCCCACACTTGAAATATAAAGACTCACGTTTTTTTTTTTTTTTAATTAATCTTACCTTAAACTCGACTTGATCGCGTGATAGATACTGCTTTCGCACGTCAACCGCTTTTCATGGCCAACAGTAATCTGTTCTCTACCCCAAGAACATTTCCTTTCCATTCACTCTTTTCCTAATTCACACAGATATCCCTAATTGCCGGCTAGTTATACCTATCATCTCTCACAACTCACACTTCCTTGAAAAAGGTCACTTGTCCTTGAGATACCGATCTTATTACTCTAGAAAAGGGGAAGACTGTATCAGTAAAAGACGCACGCTACCTTTCTTCATTAGAACTGGCTTTCTTCGTAATGTAGGCAACTAACACTTCAGGCATGTCCAAGCTAATCTAAAAGGTCTGCAGAAACTGTACTGCGCAAATGTCCTTTTCTAAATTACTTTACGACAAGACGCTGGAACGCACATTCCTTTTATTATTTTAAGAATTCTTACAGCGTGCGCCCTTCATACCACATCCTCTTAACAATACCTTTATTGAGGGGATTTTCTCGGTATTCATTTATTTTACGTTACAATAGTTTTCCTGTGATCACAGCATCCACGAATCAATAGCAAATTATACGGTCTCTAAAAAGCCCCAAACATGCCGATATCCAATGGCCATTTCTCTTGAATAATTCGGTGCAGCTAATGAAACATGCGACTAATGATTGTCGTATATAAGTAGCGTTGGGTTGTTTTTTCTGCTGCAGGTATGCTTTACAAAATGTGTCATTACTTCTTACTACTGATTCGCCAATTCCAGTGTTCCAGCTGGAGCTCCTTGTATCATATGTGCTTTATAGTCAACCCTGGAAAAATCATAAGTAGGGGAATATACTGGCTGGAAGTACTGACAATGACACATGTGGTAACCACGCCCGCCTTTTCTCCACTTGTAACCTCTTTCTGCGAGAAATTAACATAAATCAAAGTTACAACTTTAGTTGACTTAATTCACGAAGTCCTTTTATCAATAAATTACTTTTTGTGATTTTTGAACTGTTATAGTTGCTGTTTTTTCCAGGTTGAAAATGCGTGTTCCAATCGCAAAACAGTCCGGTCCTGAAAGCAGGTCTTCCAAATTTTTAAAAAAGGTCTGCACACAGTAGTAGAGAATGTGCTGAACTGATTAGACGTGACTTTGCTCGCTCCCATGTTTATAACTGACTTTGCAGTTTTTCCAAAAAATTAATATTACAGACTACAGAATGTCCTTTTCGTAATTCATCTCGAACAGCAGGTGCATTGCATTAATTTCAATCTTGGTGCTATTTCCTGCTTAATTTGTATAAATTAAAAACAATTGTTTTTTGTGCTGTGAAATAACGGGATAATGTCTTCGTCTACTAGTGCTGAGAATAATCGGAGAGAAAATAAAAGGTGTCTAAAACTGCAGCTAAAGCAGCTCTTGATCTCCAGGTTTCCACTTCTGTTGATCATAATTTAAATTTAAATTGGCACTCTCCGTCTGTCAGATATTTGTGGTTTTTCTGCTCAAGTCCGGTGTACATCAATGAGAGTACATCTTCAAAAACAAGAGTTTTGCTTAGACTTGCATTACGACTTCGTCAGCAGGGTAAAGTAATTGCTGCCTACACTCGTGATGGACGCCTGTACGTGAAATATGGGCTGAATGATAAAATCGTACCCAGAGTCGTGAACATTAATGAGCTGCATACGCTTTGTGTCACTGATTGGGGAAGTAGTGAAGCCGTGTTATGAATAACTGTTTTTTTAGATTAGTTTATAATGCTTTCTGATTTCTCTGATCATTTAACATTTTTATTTTTAGTTTCATTGAACTCAATTATATTTAGTTTAGTCTTATCTATAATATTTAATGTGATACATATTTCTTATTCATAATGCTTCGCCTGTTTCGTCTATCGAAAGACCTCTCATACATAAGCTATTTAATGATTTCTTATAAATATTTAGCATTGGCAGTTGTTTTGTTTTCGCTCTTAATGCTGATAAAAATGTAACTTATGTAATATATGCTCCGACTGTTCGAACTTTGTGTGTGGATTTAAATAACTCAAATGGCTAGTGTGTTTGGTGGTTCGGTTGGAGTATGAGTTCTTTTGAATATACTATGTAAACAATCGTCGGGTTTTAATGTTTGTAGTCTTAATGCTAGGAGTATTCGTTCGAAGATGGATGAACTCTGTGAGATTTTCTCTGGTTCTAGCATTCATGCGATGTTGGTTAGCGAATCTTGGCTCCATCCAGCCATCTTCTCTAGTCACTATACCCGGATACATAACCTTTAGGAATGATAGATGTGGTAGACAGGGTGGTGGTGTTGCAGTTTATGTGAAGGATTGCCTTAGTTCTCGAATAGTTAAAGCCCCTGTGGCGGGCTCATTGGAATTCCTGTGTATTGAAGTTTCATATCGATCTGCAAAGCTTCTACTATCCTCAGTATATTTTCCACCCAACTGCTACTCTGCAGAGAGTATACTCGAGATGGGGGAGGTGTTTTGTGATCTCGCACACAGATATAAGGACAGTCTTATCGGTGGTGACTTTAATGTTAATATCTTGCAACAAAGCAATGTAGCTCGCTCTTTCATATTTCTTCTGCAGTCTTTACACTTGGCTGTTGTTAATAATCTTCCAACATATTTTAATACATCAAATCCATCGTTGCTCGATTTACTACTAACCACGGCGAGAAATTCTATTCTATATCACAGTCAAGTTAGCCCTCCTTCAATATTTGACCACGACTTTCTATTTATTACTTACAATTTTAATTCTGTTTATGACCAAACCAAAGTAATTTCATACCGGAAGTACTGTAATATGGATTTATCTTTACTCGCTGGGGATTGTGAATCTCTGTCTTGGGAAAGGCTTTATGCTTGCACTTCAGTGGATGATCAAGTTCAAATTCTTAATGATCATATAAACTATTTGCATGATCGGCATGCTTCGATTTGTTTCCGTAGAATTAAGTATGACGGCTGCCCTTGGTTTATGAATGAGGTAAGATCTCTTATTGCTGAACGGAAATTTTTATATAGGAGGTATCTGCAGTTAAGAACTGCTGATAGCCGTACTCATTACAAGATGATTCGCAATAGAGTTAATACCAAAATCCGCTCTGCAAAAAAGCGCTTCAATGCAGTGAAGTTTGCTCCCAACCTATTCTCGGGAAAATCATGGGCTAAACTTAAGAGCTCACGTGTTTTTGGCAGAGATGAGCCTGAATGTGATCTAAATCCCGACTTATTAAACTCTCATTTTGAATCAGTGAACTCTGGTATTGCATTTGTTTCTCGCTCTTCATCCGACTGTGACCACCAGTTATCTGATAATCGGCCTTTTAGTTTCAGATGTATTGATGAGTTTGAGCTCATTAGTGCGATATACTCTATTAAATCGGGGTCTACTGGAGCTGATGGGATTTCCCCACAGTTTATTAAGATTTTCATGCCTTGGTTAAACAAGCCACTCTTACATGTTTTTAATAGCTGTCTCACGTTTTCACAATTTCTTTCGCAGTGAAAAGTAGCAGTGGTTTTGCCAGTACCGAAAGTGAAAAGGGCGAAAGATCCTGACGACTATCGGCCAATTAGTTTGTTGTCTTACTTAGGGAAAGTACTCGAAAAATTAATGTCACGACAAATAACATATTACTTGGATGAACATAATCTATTGAGTCCTTTTCAGTCTGGCTTCCGGAAGTTCCATAGTTATGAGACTGCTCTTATTGACGTCACGGCACATATTCAGAAATCCCTCGATATGAATCACGAATGTATTCTAACGCTACTTTACTTTTCAAAAGCGTTCGACTCAGTTAATCATTCTAATTTGCTCTCGAAGCTGGGATCACAATTCAACTTCATATCTTCATAACTTCTATCGCACTTATTGGTAGTTTCTTATCAGGCCGTCATCAATATGTCAAAATAGGTAATACCAAATCTGGTGTTTTGCAACTTGACTTTGGTGTGGCCCAGGGCTCAATCCTTAGTCCACTGCTATTCAGCTTGTACATCAATGATTTGCCCGATATTGTTGAGAATTGTAATGTAAACCTCTATGCTGATGATGTACAGCTCTACATTAGTCGACCTATTGGCCTGTCTGAAGACTGCATAGATCGATTGAACTCAGATTTAGAGAGGGTTTCATTGTGGGCTAATTTTAACTGTTTTAGTTTGAATCCTCACAAGTCTCAGTGTATTCGTTTTTATCCAAATGATCTTACTGGCCTGTATCTCCCTCCCATTACACTTATTGGTATCCCAATCTCTTCTTGTGAGCGTGTGAAAAACTTAGGTGTATATATGAATACTAAGATGAAGTGCTGTGATCATATAGGATATATAATTGGTAAAATATATGGTACCTTACGTTGCTTTTGGCTTTCGGCTAATCTCCTGATAACAAACGTCCTAATGCTTTTGGTTCGATCACTTCTTCTTCCTCATTTCATTAATGGTAGATTTATGTTCCCTCATTTGGACTCTGTTTGCTCAGCAAGGCTAAATGTGGCGTTCAATGACTGTTTTAGATTTATCTACGCACTTTGACGTTATGATCACATTTCCTCTTACAGAAAGAATTTACTGGGGTATTCCCTCATTGAGTTCCTTCATCGTCTATTACTCATATCTCTTCACAAAATTATTTTTTCTGGTAAACCGGTGTACCTTTTTACCCAACTTAGATTTTCATATTCTCTGCGCCAGAATAATTTAATAATTCCTGGATTCCAATATTCAGTTCAAGAAGGCTCTTACTTCGTCCGTGCTATTCGCGCGTGGAATCACTTACCAATAAATATCCAGCGCACTGGTTCGGCGGTCAGATTTAAGGCACTCCTAATGTCCCTTAATGATTAACATACATTTAATTGGTTGATTTAATCTGAATCATTTGAGTTAGTTATGAGTTGGGGTCTTTCGATAGGTTGATCAATTTATGTAAAGAATTGTACTTATAAGGTTGTTCAATAAAAACACAATTAATTTCGTTCGACTTCACTTAAGTTTTAATTGAAATTATTCACTGAACAAAGAACATTCATTAGTGTAAAAACCAGACCGACTCTGAAATTGACAATTTTATTCTGAACGCTATAGCGAGATAAAGCCAACTGGACTTCTCATTACAAGTTAAATTTTGGCTGATAAACTGATTCAAACCTAACTGTGATTTTACTGTGATATTATGTAAGTACTATAAAAATCGTATTTCTAAACTGTGATAACATCTGTCTGGCTGTGTAATACAATGAAACCTTTACTTGGCTAGTCTTAATCTAATATATAACTTATTTTGTGTGTATGAATTCTGGTGATGAGTGATTGCATGAAGTGTTGCATATTTAGTGTGGTTGTCTGTGCAATGCCTTCTTTGTTTGTGTGGTATCTTTATTTATTATGTGTAATATCGGGAAATGAGAATCTCGAACAATTTATATTATATCTTATCTTATAGGCTGTAAATTTGTAATTTGTAAATTTAGTATGTAATCTTCATTTCCTGATTTTCTGTTATTCTGAAACTTTCTTTCTCGTCCAATTACAAATTATGATTCTCTGCTTAAATAATTGAATATTAACCGCATTTTAGTACTACAAAAGAATTTATATTGATTGATTCTTGTGTATAATTTATGTAAATAAATAAAATTGAAATTGAAATTGTGTCTGTTGAAAGAAGTTGTTATTGCCAGACTGCAGGCTTGGAGGAACGAAGGGACAACCCCTCATGTCGCCTTCGGAAGTTTCGCATCCATTCTCTTACAGCCCTTTCCTTTTCGTGCCATTTATTGTCGATCGGTATTTTGTTTTTTTGTGGCCATTTTGTAAGCCAATTTATGGTATTCAACTATAGACCGACTGTACAGAGTACATATAATTAAAACACCTCCTATGATCTGATCATCGGTAAAAATTCGTCTTTTTTGCCTGTAATTGAGTTCATGCTTCTTTGGGGTACCTGGGTTTTCATTTTTTACATATCGTCATAGAGTCCAAAAAGTTAACTCGAATTCAGCAGCGGCTTGCCTAATGCTTTTGAAATTTTGAACTGTTTCCAAGACTTTTTTCATTATTTCTGGGGAAAATAATTAATTATTGCGTAGAAATGAAACAGTGTGTTATTTCTACCCACCCCACCAGCATCTTTCCAATTTATTCAACTTTTTGTTTTAAATAAAGTAATGCAGATATTCCAAATCGTGTATTCTCAACTGATATTAGACACTTTATTCCTTATTTAAGCTGAATAGATCTTCAATTTTTAATTTACCAATCAACTGACAACAAAATTTTCAACACTTTAAAAAAAAAACTTTTGATATAAAAATAAACGAACTCTCCACTACACGTTTTTCACTTTGCGCAGTGTATCGACGACTGAAATAACAGAAAGAAGTTATGTTAATGACCTTTTTGCAAAAAAAAAAAACAAGAGGTCATAATGAAAAAACAAGTAAGAAAATCCAAAATTTTTAGTTTAGACCATAATCACTCCTGAGAGTAGAGGAGTACGGGCTGGTTGAGCAGTTTTATAATTTTAGACAGTGACACTTGTACTTTTTTCGATACAAGGTGTTATTTTAAAAACTATGTTTTTTCTTAATCAGCCTGTAAGTCCGAAACGGTTGATATGGCTGTAGAAAATATTTGATGTGACCTGTACATGTATATCAACTAATTGGAAATAAGGGATTCAATGTATGTATCCTCAATATATATATATAATCAGTCCATAGCAGCCTGTTGCAGAAGTAGTAGATCAATACTCGCTCAACCTTTGTACGAAACAAACCAACTAATAAATTAGGTATCGAACGAAATCATCTTGTATTTTATTATAATCCTAATGTTTTTGTACATGGTGCCGAAACCCGGGAACGGGGAAAGTAAATATCCGAGTGAAACCTTACGTGCGCTATGGATTCTACCTATCTATAGAGAGGCTTGTAGAGGTCAAATATTTAAATTCTAATGTATCAAAGAATCGTGACGAAAATTTAAAACGATATTATCGAAGAAGATTTGTCGGTTTTATCGGAACGGTTGAAAAGTGCTTTCGGTAATTTAAAGAAAGCGAATGAAGAGGCACGAGCCGCTTTGAAGCCTGATGAGTTAGAAAAAGATTGTGAGAAAATAGCGCAATACAATGACACAGCAGCTAGTACTATAGCTCGGTTAACACAACGATTGCAAAACACCAGAGAATTGCAGCAATTGCCAGAACAAAGAGGCGATCAAAGCTCACTGCAACATGAGAAAGTGAAGGGAATAAAACTTCGTAAGCTAAAACTGGAGATTTCATAGACCGGCTTCCATTCTGGGAACAGTATCGTACAGCAGAACATGAGAGTAATTCCTTTACTACAATAGGTAAATTGAACTATTTACAGTCATTGCGTACTGGAAAAGCGGAAGAAGTTATTGCCGGATTTACACCTACAGAAACTTGCTATGATGGAGCAATAGCTTTGCTACTAGAAGAATTTGGGAATACCGACAAAATAATAGCCAAACACATGCAGCAACTTTTATCTAATTAAACCTGTAGCTGCAAGAACCGATGTAGCGAGACTTCGTCGTTTATACAACTCCGTGATGAGCTGCACTCGTTAGTTAACGTCCCTTGGAGTACCTTCTACCCATTATTTTATAATGTTGAAGTCAGTTCTGCTCAGATGCATGTACTGAATAACGTGTTGATTCTTACCATTGCTACAAGGAAATTCCACAAAATGAAGACGAAGCTAGTGACAACAGTAAATCATCATCTTCTATAAATGACCTACCTGATGGCGACATCAAACGAAGGCTTTAATTTCATACCTTGTTACGTTCCCTATGAACGTAATTATGACTGCTCAGGGAAAGGTGTAGGTTCAACAAGAAAAAGTACTATTGCTATAGGGCGCCACGTAGTTTTTCCATTGGGGAGGTTAAACTACGAAACCTATTAAGTAGATCACACGGCTTGAATTAATCGATATTTTCTTTATTCGTTATAAAAAAAAAGAACTTTCATACCGCGATACAAATTCAACAATACGGTCTATAAATTTAGATTTAAAAACAAAACAAAAAGAAGAGCAGAATCGCGGTCGCCAACCAGCCAAATACAAAACACCTAAATAATATAATAATATTGAAAATAAAATGATTACTTATCTTTGGTAATTTTCTTGACTAAGAGCTTATCTCCCTCGTGGCCTCCGACCAGCCTTTTCGTTTCAGCACAACTTCTTCTATGTTTTATATATATAAAAAAAAAAAAAAATTCACACGGTAGTCCAGATTCCTCTTTTTTTTCTTTTCTTTTTTTTTGGTTTTTTTTTTCTTTGTAGCAAAACTAAACTTAACTTTTGACTGACGTTACGTCCAGTCGGTTTCACGTACCACAAAAAAGAGAGAAGACTTATGGGCTCAATGACCGTTCTTCAGTTCCCTGCAGCTGCGGATATCGAATATTTTTCTTTTTTTTTTCGAAACCTTCGCAAATCCGATGCACGGCTGCCAATATTTGCAAAATAATTCGAAATTTAATTTCTGTGTTTAGTTTATGCACCAACCTATTACTGTGCTATTTCAGACTTTGTTTATTGTTTATGAGGAGATCTGGGCTCATTTTTGACTACACGAATAGAGAGTGAACGGCATTATAAAATTACTTTCAACGAAAAGAAAGGTATGATCGACCAAAGATTAACTTGGTTAAAAGTATGGATATCAAGTTTGTTTGACGAGGCTAGTTGGTTGTGCGAGAACAACATTTATGCTAACTAAGAGCTGTATAGTTTAATTCAACATGGATTTTAATTTAAATTACTCGCAAAATTAAAGCTACTTTACAATACTTAAATTCCAAACGCGGCATTTTCTAATTAGTTCAAAAAGGTTTCAGTATTAAGATCTTAGCTACTCCAATGTGCAATATACTACTAAGTAGATCTAAACTACGGGGATAAGTCTTATTGTTAATATAATTATTGATTAATTCAAAAAAGAAAACCGGAAGTAGGTAATATGTGCCAGTGTGAAAGCCATTCTTATTCTATTTATAATTCGTATGTTCTTATCTAATTTGAAAGCACGGCATGAATAGTTTATATGAGACGAATCATCAATGGTGGGCGTGTCGGCTACTTATAATATTCTCCATAATTCGTAAGAGAGCAGATGAGTTGATCTGGTTTGTCCTTTCATCACTTGTAATAATTGCCCCTAAGCAATCCTCTGCCCTCGAAGATGGCGATATCTCAGGCTACCCGAGAAGACGTGAAGTTAGTTCGTTATAAGGAACTCGTTGCTGGACCGCTATAGCTTTCAGACTTCAGCACTTGACAGCGAAAGGGTTAAGAACGTTAAGTTTAATTTTCTAGAAGTAAGAAACTCTGAGCAGTATTATGAATTATCACTAGCTATCACAACTCATCACAAACGCCCACGCACCACATTAAAGTTTCATGCATACGGATTTCTGGGACATAACAACCTGAAGCGGGAAGTGGAATCGTTGGAGAAATCTTATGATGCATCGATAAAACAAATTTCTACAGTGCATTCAAAAATGCATAAGACCGCTGCTGGATTATTTACTACGACATCCAATAATAATAACTGTGTGTTCTGTACATCCAATCAATATAGTTCTGCAGACTGTGATAGTGTACTGTCAATAGTTGAAAAAAAGACATTTTAAAAAGGAATGGTAAATGCTTTGGTTATACCAGAATGGTAACATGTCAAGATGTTGCTCTGTTCGTATTTTTTGCAAGAAGTGTAGGGGAAAACATGCTTTATCGATGTGTGAATCTTTTGTCAGAGGACACAATCCCAATCGAGCAGCTATTCTATAAAATCGCATTGACAACAGGAGTGCGAGTGCGACGACATCATCATCAACTCAGTCAGCGACACAACCTTTAACTGACGTCTACTTACAAACGGCTTGTGTTTATGCTAAATAACCGAATCATAACAACAGTCTCCTGGTACGTGCAATTTTTGATGGCGATAGTCAAATTTCTTTTGTGCGCGAAGACATTAGCAGAAAATTAAAATTGCCTGTAATTAGAACACATCGAATAAGCGTGATAACGTTCGGTAGTGATGATCAAACTCCTATTCAAATGTGTAATCGAGTGCGAATAATGTTGAAAAGTCAATGCCGGGCAAAATTTTTGTTTTAGAAGCAGTAGAGGTACCAAATATTTGCTTAGACGTTTTATGGCTGCCTGACAGTGAAAGTCCATATTTCCGTAAATTTCTGCATGAAAATTTACCTGAAACCGGAATAAGTATACTCATAGGTGCTGCCCAATATTGGAAATTAATGAGCGGCGAAGTAAGACGTTTAAAGAAAATTTGTCAGCCATCGAAACTGTTTTTGGTTGGATCTTTCCAAAACTTTCCCCAGCCAGTATAACTTGTGTAAACCTGAATTTTGCTCCAACCCTTTCCTTATAAGCATCCTCAGTTATTAATGAATTTGATTTTAGAGATTTCTGGAGATTGGAATTCATAGGAATTTATCAAGATAATTGTAAATTTACGATAAGGTAAAATAGATCTTACAGCAGACATTGAAAAGGCATTTCTGCTACTTGATGTAAACGATCGTGACTCCCATCGAGTTTTCTGGTTTAGGGAAAAGGTTAAATTCTCAGACAGAGCACTGGGCTAATGAATTCGAAGAATTTCCAGACATTGAGTAGTTGTCAGTACCAATAACGAAGAGAGCGCCATTACGCTATATAAAGAAGGATGCGAGATTATGGATAGAGCTTCAATAAATCTGATAAAGTGGCAGTGTAATAATTATGTGGTGAGGACGGCCATTGACGTAGAAGATAAGCAGTTCGAAGTTCAGAAAGTACTTTGTGTTTCTTGATATTTAGCAAGTGACGAGTTAGCTGTGGATCGGGAGTTTGTTGTTAATTTTCTTCAGTTTATTCCTGTAGGAACTAAGCGTAATGTATTACAGGCTATCTCGCGAATATAGGATCCAATAGGAATGTTGGGAGGTTTTATTTCAAATTGCTTGGCTTTGAATTTAAGCTGGGATTCTTCCTGATAAGTTGCTTCTCATCTGGAATAATTGCCGAAACGATATATCTGCATTGAAGGATTTAATGATTCCAAGATATGTATGGAACGAAAGTGAGCCATCGATGATCGAAGTATACATTTTTTCTGATGTCAGTTTTCACGCTTATGGCTGTGCAGCATATTTACGCATTCTTGATTATCAAGCACAGATTTTTACAGGATTTTTGATTGCTAAAACCCGCGTTGCCCCTATCAAAGAAAAGGGGAAGACAGACTTGACCTTACCACGATTGGAATTAACAGCTGCGTTAATTGTATCAAGTTTATGCTCCTTCCTTCATAAACATATCAAATTCGGATTTAAACCTTTTCTATGGACGGGCTCGAAGATTGCATTGTAGTGGATTCAGGAAAAATCGAAAAAATGACAGCCCTATATCGAGAATCGTGTTAAAGAGATAAGAGATCTCACTGATACGAACGATTGGAGAATTGTGCTGGAAGTGTAAACCCAGCTGACCTTCTGACAAGAGGAATAACGGCGAAACAATTAATAGAGTCTAACATTTGGAAAAAGGGGTCCAGCTGGTTAGCGAAATCTTCCGATTATTTGCCCAGGGCTGGCATAACAGTTAGTTTCTTGATGGTAGAAACTGCTTTAAATGTCGAGGTAAGTGAATTGCCACTTAATGCTAGTCAATCGTTATTAGACCTTACAAGATACAGTAGATGGATACGTGTGTATACATTATGTTCTTTAGCTGTGCTACAGTACGAGCAGTCCATTTGGAATTAGTTAAAGACTTGACTACTGAGAGTTGTTTAATGAGACTTAGATGATTTATGCCACGAAGTGGTGTACCCCGATATATTTATTCAGACAACGCGCGAACATTTAAACGTGCTTCAAGGGAGCTGCTAGTGTTACAAGAATTTCTAAATGGAGATAAACTTCACGACTTCTTAAGTCAACGTAAAAATTTTTGGTGATTCATCGTTCCAAGAGCCCTATGGTTGGGTGGCTTCTGGGAGAGAATGGTAAAGAATCTGAAGGATATATTAAAGGCCGCTATAAAGGAAGCAATGCTTTCAATGGACGAGTCTTGATGAAAACTTATATGATAGTTAACTTTAGACTCTTGACCTACATCGCTAACGAACCTTTGGACTTAGAACCTTTAACACCTACTAATTTTTTATTGGGCGGATCGTCTCCAGCTTGTTGTCTTCAGTTCAGAAATCGAGTCAAGTATCTATGGTTAGACTATCAGAACCAGCTTAACACAAGCTCGCTGCATGGACACGTTTAATAAATAAACGGTCAACAATACATGCGTTTCATCATTTAGTCGGTGTTAGTACTAGTATGATACACTAAACATAAACCAAACACCAGATGAAATTACATGCAGAAAACATTAAACAAAATAGATTAAATATTGTATAGACGTTTTTTTAAAACATGCTTAGAAACGTCGAGAACAAAATGCTCAGCCATATTATTAACAGTAATACACATGCGATTAACAGGTTCATACATGCTAAAGTTAGACCTTGAGGAGTTAACATGCAACAAAGGTATCCTTCTTAAATTGTGCCTACTATCACGGAAAGAGATTTTGTTAAGTAAAAATGGAGATCCAATATTCTCGTTTAAGAGTTGATGCACAAACGTTATATCGGCAACCATACGACGTTTCTCAAGCGAGTGCATATTTAAAAGCTTCAAGCGATCCTCATAGGGTGGAAGAATTAATGAATTATTCCAGGGTAGGTGCCAGAGAGCAAATCGTAAGAAGTTCCGCTGAACAGACTCGATACGGTCGATGTGTATACCGTAAAATGGAGACCAGACCTGGCTAGCGTATTCAAGAAGTGGTCTTACAAAGCAAGTGTACAAACGCAATGTTATGGTAGGATTTGAAAACTCTCGGGACCAACGTTTTATAAAACCCAGCATAGAACTACTCTTTGATACTGTGTAGTTTATATGGTAGATAAAATTCAATCTGTGGTCACATTTGACACCCAAGTCACAGAGAGAGCTAACACGGTGAATCGAGGAATGCGAGAACTCGTAATCATAAGTGATTGGTTTCTGATTTCTGTGGAAAGTAATAACCTCACATTTGTCTATATTTAGTACCAAATTATTACTTTTGCACCAGTCGTAAAATGTGAAGGTCAGCCTATACCTATTCACAATCGCTAACAGATTTAATCTGAGCGAAAAGCTTAATGTCGTCAGCATATATCAAGACTTTACAGTGCCTCACAACAGAGACAATGTCGTCAATAGATAGAACAAAGAACAACGGGCTCAAGTGACTACCTTGAGGCACGCCAGACGAAGCCTTCAAGACTCTAGAGATGGAATGGCGGAATAAGATTTGATATGTTCTGTTATCTAAATAAGACTCCGTCCATTTTGGAAATGTTGGGGAAAACCCATACTTTTCCATTTTAAAGAGTATCACGGAGTGAGATAACTTGTCGAACGCCTTACTAAAGTCTGTATAAATACAATCTATCTGATAGCCTTTTGCAAACCCGCAAATGGTATCCGAGACAAATTCCAACCAATTACTGGTTGTAGACCTGCCTGAAATAAACCCATGTTGGTTTGAAGAGAGCAAATTCTTACAGGAAGATGATAGTTGAGAGTAAATGATAGATTCGAATAATTTGGGCATGCAAGATAATTTTGCAATAGGTCTATAGTTAGAAATCTCATTTTTACTACCTTTTTTGTGGATAGGTATGATAAAGGAGTTTTTCCATAGCTGCGGGAAGCAACCACTATAGAGCGATTTTTGAAAGATAATTCGCAGCGGAGCTACCAGGGCGAGGCAGCATGACTTAAAAAAGGCTGGACAGGACCAGTTGTGAAGTCATTTGGAAGCCCATTAATATGAATGAGTATATCCTCTTCTGAAATTGAAGGGATAGTGAATGAAACGTTATGGGAATTGTTCATATGACTGAAGTCGCTATTTTAAGGATGAAAATTTGACGAGGCAAAGGCATTGTCAAAAAATGAAGCAAACATATCGCAAATTTCAGACGAATCATCACTAGCAGAATCCTTGTACCTCATGGTATTGGGGTAGTTGTCAGTTTTTTTCTTCATATTAAATCACTAAATAATTTCGTACGCATCATTTGAACATACTCATCATAAAGTGTAGAAGAAAGTTCTCTGAACTCATTATATGATGTGAGGAAGTTGTTGTGAGCTATAGTGTCCTTGTCCCTCATAAAACTTTTCCACAGTTTATTCTTCCTATTTTTAAGACGTTTCAGTTCTTTATTGAACCATGGCGGTGATGTTTTATTCAACCGCTGACGCTCGCGGGGAATACAAGAAGAAAATAAATCGAAAAGAATTGCGTAAAACTTAGAAACATCTTCATCAACACTATTGCAAGATAGCAGTATGCTGAAATCAATAGAGGCAAGTCTACTGGAAAGTTCTGAAAAGTCAGCCTTTCTAAAATTGAAAAGGTATTCCGCTTCGTCACAATATGTGGGGTTTTCGGTTACATAGCAATGTGTAATTAGAAGAGGGGGGTGGTATTTGTCAAAAGTAGACATTATAACTGGGCTAGGTTCAACTAATAAGTTAACCGCGTCAGTAGAAAATACCAGGTCTAACTGCCTACCCATGTCATTCTTAACATTACTGATTTGGTTGAGACCAAGAGATGAAATAGTGTCAAGGAAAAGTGATTCCCTTGTTGTCAAGTTATTAAGTGGAAGATAGTCATCGTCATCATCATTAAGTACCCATTGTATATTGGGTAGGTTAAAATCACCAATAAGTAGTAATTCGTCAAGAGGTTCCATCTTACCATGGATATAATTAGATGTTAAAATGAGTAGGTCATAAATATTCTGACCTTTGTCGTCGACGATATTTATGGAGTCTGGTGGAATATAGCCACAAAGTATGTATAAGTCATATTTTAAGAGAGACACCTTAAGAACTATAAGTTCAAATGTCGAGAGTGTTAGAGAAACTGGGGAGCTCAACTTGGCTGCAATTTAAGTGGTTTTTACAGGCGAGGAGTTCGCCACCGCCACGAGCTTCAGAATCAGTATACCGATCTCTTCTAAAAATTTGATAAGAATTGTCAAAGATTTCAGCATCGCGAAAACCATGATGCAGCCAAGTTTCAGTGAAAGCAACTATATCAAAACAATTTGCAACAGAGGATTTAAAGATTTCTGCAGTTTTTGTCCGAATCCCCCTTACGTTTTGATAATAAAGGGAGAGCGACTTGAGTTTTTTTAGATATCGCTGCTTATTTTAGCTGTACTTCTATTTTGGTGCCCAGAAGGTACGAACAATTTAGTAAAAGCGCCAGAAGGCCAAAATGTGGGATCGAATAACTTATCCTGCTCATCCGCGGACACAGTTAGAACAAAAGATGCAACAGGTTTAGAGGATTTACTAATTTTTCGACAAGAAATACCATCTGTTGCAATATTCTTGGACTTCAAATACTTCAATATGTCCTCGCACATCGTTTCTGGATTGAAACGGGTGACAAAAGCACTCGAAGGTTTAGGTACCGTTCTCAAAGAGGCACCATTACCATTTCCTAGAGAGGACACAGATAAAGTATCATTCGATACTGTGGAACGCTCCCTCACTTCAGCTACAGAAGCAGATGTAACGATAGCCAGAACACCGCTTGCTGTGGATTGAACAGAGTCCTGATTTGAAAGAATCGCCTCATTGGGGCTATGTTGGCGTCTTCGGTGGTTCCTTTGCTTTTTGGCTGGTTTACTACGATGTGTATTAGGTACCGGACGGTTAGAGTCTACTCCTTGCTGCACGAGAGGTGATGGTTGAGAGTCAGACAATTCCTTATCCACTGGAGATAATTTCTTGACATCAGTCGCCAAGGAGCTGATAAGTCTCGAGTTTTCGGAAACAGCAGATACCCAAGACCCAATATCGCCTTCAACACGCCTTAAACTACGCCGAACGTCGTCGATTACTGGGATAAGTAACGTGCTGTTGGAATTTTGAGACGCAGATGGTGAGTCTTTGGCAAATACTGCATTAACATCAACCAGTGAGTCAGACAAATTTTGAACCTTTAAAGATAGGTTATGAGACTTTTCAAGGAGTGTGTTGGAATTCATGCTCAATACATCCACAAGATATACGTGCAATGTGGACAGAACGTTTCAAATTATCTAATTTTTTCTGGAAACGCTGGCGATTGGAGTACTCTCAGCCGCTAAGATCTTTACTTCACAATAAAGGAGGGTTTTCATTGAATTTAAAGGAAGGTGGTGTCGTTCATGTTTTCGATCCCTCCACAACACGACTATTTTGGAAATTAGCGATTGAAAACATATATCCCGGAAGAGATGGCAAGATTAGAGCATGCAAAATTCCGTTTCACAATGGAACCAAGGTAAGAAGGCCTTATATTCTATCAAATTATCCAACTATTTTGTAGTAGTAGATCAGTACTCGCTCAACCTTTGTACGAAACAAACTAACTAATAAATTAGTTATCGAACGAAATCATCTTGTTTTTTATTATAACCCTGGTTTTTTTATTACGATGACCTCCACCACCACCCCCGTCCCGCCCTACAATTCAATGTTTTGTTTCTCCTACTGTATGGACCATCCATCTAGGTGGAAATACCCTTATACCAGACTTGAGTTGATTTTCCCGCAATTACTATATCAACCATAAAAAAATTAATATAGAAATTAACTTCGATATTGTTTTGTTTGTCCCTTTAGTTATTGCTTGTTGTCGGAATGAATGAATACTGTTAAATGAGGAATTAGAATATTTACAAAATTCTGTAGGACAGAGTTTAGGAGATAATCGTTTAGGTAATTTAATAATTTAAACAGTGAACACGACCCCTTCCATTAATTTCTCAAGAGGAGCAGTGTGCCGACTGTAGGAGGAGTTGATGGTCAACAATGGTGGTCAACAATGCAAGTATTCGTGTTGGTGCGGTTACAGGCGACCTGTTCCAATGTGCTTAGAAGCGGTTATATGAAAGATCAACATCTTTGATTTCAGTCGCGTGAAACCGCTTGTGCGTTGGGTGACATTTGGTGAATCCTCATTTGTGCTATTTCGACGATATATGGTACTGGTAAAGTGATTAAAGGTTTTCGTAGAACTGGTTGAATGCAGGATATGAAAAAAATAAATTATTCCAACTGAGTTCTAACAAGAAAATTATGTGATAAAGTGTGCTCGAAAGTAGCACTCTCAGGGTGTTATTTGAGTTCACTGAACAAGTGATGAAATACACCAAAACTTGACTTTTTATTGATTGGATACACTGAAATTTTCTTTTTTCTTTTTAAAAACTTTAAAGATAAAAAATTTTCATATAGAAAAATCCGCATTGATCTTGTTACGCTCAAATATCAACCGTTTGAAGCCACTTCGAATAGGGCGTGCGGTGCACTACTTTCTGATATTGAAATGTAGGCGGCCGGACAACTGCGACATTTATTTGCTTGTTCTCCCAATTTAATTAGCTAAATTAAAATTAAAAATGGTCATAATTTATTGTGTACCCCAGTGCTCTAGCAAATTCGAGAAAAACAAGAGCATCACATTTTATCTGTTTTATAAGGACGAAAAGCTTGAGTTCTTATTAACACTTTTTATGTATTGGCGCAATTGCGATTTTTTGTTAATATAAAATCTGTTTTGTAGAAATATAGCATCAAATTTGTTTAAGAAAAATACAGAAAAAATTTCCGTAACGCTTAAAAGTATAAACTTTTGTAATATTTCCAAAAATTTATTTTGTCGTGCTATAATACAATATACGGAATTTGGTGTAGAGAAATTTGAAAATCCGGACTTCCATCAACCTTCTTTACATACAATATTTTTGTACATTTTATGCATTCAGTTTATTTATTTATTTATGACTTTATAGCGATAAGTTACAGAGTACATCCCGATTAAAAGCTCCCGGTTAATTGTAAAATACAAATATTTGATTATATGATATTTCATTGGGAAGAAGACTAAAATATTAAAAATTAGAATTAATCTACAATATTAATACTAACAACAGTATAAGTATTACTTAAAAATAGAGCAACAGAAATTTTAAAGAAAATAAGAATAAAAAATAACCGGCCAAGTGCGAGTCGGACTCCCGCACGAAGCGTTCCGTACCATCGTACAAAATTTAACACAATGTACTTTTAATTTATTTTTTCAAATGAGAGTAGGCGTCAAAAAGAATCATTTATCATTTGAAACAAAATACCTACTTATGATAATAATAATGAATGAGAATAAAACGAGGAAAAAAACGCCGAAAAAATCCGGTTTCTTGTATGGGGCCTCCTTTAATTTTTAATTTAATTTTTTTTTTTTTTGTAGTTATAGCGGCAAGAGAAATACACACTCTGTGAAAATTTCAACTGTCTACCCATTACGGTTCGCTAAATACTACCTGGTGACGGACAGACGGACAGCGTACGGAACCCTAAAAAAGGAACAAAGAATAATATATTTTACAAAAATTAAAAAAAGGGGGAACAAAACAGTGGCGGTTCCAGAATTCTTGTGAGGAGGGGGCGCAGGTATGGTCTGAAAAGGTTTAAGATCAAAAGTTCGAGGACCACTCGCAAATTTCAAATGCACAAAATTTATCATTTTAAAGATACGGAACGAACAAATAAATGAGTGACTACCACTCGCAACGAAGAAATTTGCCATTCGGGAAAGTCAAACGAGGTGTTAAATTATTTATATTCTTTTGGTTTGAAAAAAATTTCCAAATCATCCATTTTATTTAGTAAAAATAGGAAATTTATAAATAGTTGAAAAAAATAGCACACTATTTATATATATTATGATTTTCTTATATAAACTACAGAATATATCTAAAAATAAACACAGAAAGCTTATTTTAATTATAATACTATTAATTATATAGAGCACTGAAATGCGAATACTTTTATTTAACAATGCGAATGCTAGTTAATTCATACAACAAACTCAAGTTTTCTGTTCTTCAAACCAGAAAATCTATTTATGACTTTTTCAATGTCTATATTTATATCTCGATGAACATGTAGGAGAGCAAGTCACGTTAACCGATCGTCATTCATCCGTGTTCTCATCCAGGATTTCAGTCTTCTTAAAGCGAAGAAGGTCCGCTCTGCACTTGCTGCAGAAATTGGTAGACTTAGCAAAATTTTCAACAACTCTTTCATAAGTGGATAGCTTTGATCGTCACAGTCAGTATATGCTTCTGTAGCGTTTTTATACTGTTTGAATTTATCATAATTTATGCTTTTCTTTAATAAAAATATTTCATTAATTACTTTCATCACCATCAAATCTTTATTTTCCGATATTAAAGTCGAGTATTTGTCACAAATCGGTTGGATTTTGTCTTCCAACATCTGTAGGTTAGAGATTTGATCAAGATGTATAGGAACTAAAAAGTTCAAAGAGTAACATTCAATTGAATCGTCACGAAATCGATCCTTCAGATCTGTGTTTATGAAGTCTAATATAGGGATGTATACCGATTTTTCCCAATATGAAACTATATTTTCCTTTTCATCAGTAGAATTGCTGGGATAGTTTGTGCGGTTAGATTGTTTTTCTGTTAATCGCGGTATTCGATAATCAATGTCCATATTATCCATAACCTTTTTAGCATTTCTAAATATGATAGAGAAAAACTCGTTCGACTTTTTTCTCTTGGCTTTTAAAACCTCTATGGCCTGAGTTATTTTATCTTTGGCAGTAGAAATGTCTATATTTTCTATCTGTAGATACTTACTAAGTATTAAAGTAGCACTTAAAATGTCACTCAAACTGAAAATTGTAATAATAAAGTTGCAATTAGAAATTCCATAAAACAAACAGTTTGCCTTTGCTGTAGCTGCATGATCGTTCCAATGTGACACCATTTCAAGAGCTTCAGGTATGTTGGGCAAATCTTCCTAGAATTCCAAAACAGATTCATGCCTTTCAATCCAACGGGTTTTGCAGTAACCTTGCATTTGGTGGCCTAAGACTCTCCTGAGTACAAAATTGCGCTTTGCAGATGCGTTAAAAAACCCGCTAACTTCTTGAATTGTTCCAACTGCATTTTTCACGCTCTGGACCTTACTTCACTTCGAAATGGACAGATTCAGTGCATGATTCTTACATACGCAAAGACAGCTATACATAGCTTGTTTTCGTATCTCTGATGCTGCACCACGTACTTGTGATACATCCAATCCCTGCACAATTTACGACATTCAATCCCAAATCGTTCATAAATTTTAAAATAGTTTGTCCCATGATTTCTCCTGTGATGATAGGTTCACAGAGAATTTCCTTGCTAGAATAACTAGTTTCGTGAAGATCGAGAAAACCGACAAAGTCCTCTCTTATAATGCCATCATGCACATAGCGTAAGGAAAGACTTAATTGAGAAGTATGTGACATATCCGTAATTTCAATAATACTTTGCTGCATTAGCTGTTGTTTTGCTAATATAAGTAGTATTCGACCCAGATGATTTTAAATGCTCTTTTAATTGGGTATCACCACTGTCAATCCGAAATCGTAATAATGATCGGAAGTTGCCATCTTGTGTATGGGGTCGTCACTATTCTCGAATAGGTTGCCTTCATCCCTGTGGCCCCTCAATGCGATATTTTGACGACCATGTAATATTATCGTCTTTATTATAGGAACGAGTCGTGAACGATTTTCTAACACTTGTGCTTTCCTACTTTCATTCAAAAGATTTCTGACGTCATGTTGGGGATTTTCAAAAGTGGTTATAAATAATTTACCATCAATTTCGGCTTTTTTGTGGTAGGCAGTTGAAGTATGTTTTTCGAAATCTCCATCTTTTCCGCTGAGCTTCACATATTTTTGTAGAGGTTCAGTAACCAGCTTTTTTAACAGTACAGTTTGCTGCCCTCCAGCTAATGTCAGGTAGCAGAAAATAGCGCAATATTTGCAAAAAAGTCCTTTTTTGTAGTCGGATAATACAAGCCAGGGGTATTTTTCAAAATGACATATGTTTACACGTCTTTGCTCTTGACGACCACGTTTAATATGACTAGATGCAGGAAAGATATATCCTTTTTGAGGAGTCCAATGATTTTCAACAGTTATGTTTTTGCAGAATCGTGCATATTTCAGGTAGACATACTTCCAATGTAGGTACCAACATTATGGGATGGTGGTAGGATATGAAAATTAGAGGTGGTGGCAATATTAAACTGCGAAGACAGAAAATGAAAGTAGCAAGAAACCTTAATTTAAAATTATTTTTTTCACTTTATACTAAACTCTAGAAAACAGAGTAAAAATTTTTGTCAAAAATATTGAATTTTTAATGTAGTGAATAGAGAGGCTCGGCTCCAGAGTAAGGTATTTGATGACAAAGAGACGGGCAGGTGTAATTTCGTCATAATAAAATGTAACAGAGATCAAATATTACCATTATTGGTTTATGACTTCACAATGTTTTGTGATATCGAAGAGCCTATCGCTTAGTTTTGTTTCAGTTTAGAAACCTGTAGCTCGTTATATTTTTTTCAAAAATAACAGATAGAGGAACAATGTGTTGTATTTTTCAATTTGGTTTTAGAATTCATGTGGTACCGTTACGAATTTGAGCATTCTTAAGTTTTTATTTATTTTTGTATAGCAGTGTAATTTTAATGCGAAATTTAAAGAGTAAGGAAACATGTACTTATGTGCGCACACAAAATTTCTGACCGCCCATTTTCAACTCGTGTGCGCAATTTCATGTAAGCAAATGAGTGTCCACTTCTAAATAAATATATGCTCACAAATTTATTCATAACCGCACAAAGCTCACGTGTTTATTTATTATGTTAACAAAATAATAATATTCTTGAGTATATACCTACATACTTCCCAATAAAAAGTGTTATCACACAATAACATGGAATTAAATATTCTAATAATATTATCACGGAGTCAGACCTTTTTTATCACGAAGTAAGTCGTAGTATCATGAAGTTACACGAACAGAACTTTGTCCGTCTCAACTAGCAAAAGTGTGAACCCTAAATTAATAATACTGTAGCACATCTATATTTAAAATTTCTACTAAACAGCTTAAAAATATGCCTTTATATCGTGAAGTCGGCCGAGTATTTAATTTTCCGATACTAGATAAATTAAATTATATATTCCCTCCCATGATTCTTGAAATTTCTTACCAGGTGCCTGCGCAGAGTATGAAATTTAAATATAAAAGAAAAGAAAACTTGCGGACACAACAAACTGATCAAATAAAGCGAGATCAATAGATAATTATATTGTTTATCGTATGATATTTTCATGGTAAAAATATATTTATCAACTATACAAATGACTATCGTGTAATTGGTACATATATAAATACATCACGAACAATAAATAAACTTCGCAAATTTACTATTTCGACTCATATCGCAAACATCCTACCACATTATCATATGATATTTACAGAAATTAGGAACAGAATCACTATTAAAAGTAACACGCAAAATTAAAATACTAGCCTGTGACAATGCTGCTGGCATTATATTCGCTTCAACCTCGGCCTCAACAGCAAGCGAACCTTGTTGTTCGGAATTTTCATTGTCAATTCGCTTTTTCTTAATTATAAAACGGTCCATATTACAAAAACAGAAAACTTTTCGTTTTATATACTCAAAATATTGACATTTGTTTCACAGCCAAACACAATCTTATAAAACACTAAAATAAATGGGTACTGATATAATACTGCTAAAATGTTCAATTCTTAAAAGTTAGAACCTCTTTATCACTCATCACTCTAGTTATAATTGTCCTTTGTAAAAGTGCAGGAGCCCTATAACTAAACTCTACTTACTTGACTAAAATAAATAGAGCATATAAAAGCAAACAGAAGAAAGAAAAGCCAAATAATATTCCACGGAATTTTATAAGAAAAATCAACAAAATAGTCTTCTGCTCTTCTCATCGACCGTTTTGTGGACTTTTTCTATGCGATTTCATGGAATTTTCTTTCATTTTTCCTTCGGATATATCGTGATTAGTGTTGCCACTCCTGGAAGGTTTCCAAGAGCATATTTATGAAAGAATTTAAGTAGATTAGCACTTCCAATATGTATTGTGTTCAAATTAACGAATATCTCATAAATTGTAACTTTGCAAAATGCAGGAATTCAAGCGCTACGTACATTAGTACGTCTATTTAATATATCAGTGACAGAACAAATGCAATACACACCTTGTACGTATATACATAACTTCATGGAAAAGTTAAGAAAGTTTGACTTTAATTTGTTTTTATTTAATGTTTGCTCTTTGTAAGTATTCTAGTAAAACTATTGCATTTAACGAAATATTTATTTTGAAGCAAATCTATTGCTTTAAATGTAATAATTCACTACAACAATAAAAAATAATTTGTTTGCCATTGTAGAGCTTCATTGAATTTCTCCAATGAATAATGTTAATAATGTTTTCATAAATATATGTTGCGCAGCAATCATGAATCATTTTGTTCGGAAAAATGGAGAATATCTACTGCAATTTTTCTATAGTACTTCAAGGGGGGGGGGGGGGGGCGCCCCCTAGCTGGATCCGCCCATGGACCAAAATGAAATTAAAAAGTAACAAGTAAAAAAGCTCGAATTGGTATAAAACCAATTCCTATGATACCCTATATGAATGTTCGTTTGTAACTTCGTATGGTCACCCATCTGCACAAGTTTGAAGTGGTTTTTGAATATATCTCTAGAACGGTTCGTGGTACAGTAAAAATGATTATAACCAATTTTATAGGATTTCAAATTCTGAAGAACTTTTCAGTACATTAAATGTATATAGGACTGATCGTTTTCAAAATTTGTATATGGCAACACCAACAACCGGTTGCCCGATTCAGTTCATTTTTGAAATGATATTTACTATTTCTATGAAAATACTATGTACAAAATTTCAACGCTCTAGGTTCACGCGCTCTCAGGTAGTGTCCAAATATGTAGTGAAAAATGAAATTTTTGTATGGCAACCCTACGAAGGAGTTAGCCGATTTGCCCCATTTAAGTTATTAATTTTATATTTTGTTTTAAAAGCCCATATGCAAACTTTCATCTCCCTAAGTAGACGCGCTCTCGAGTTATCATGTGGATGGACAGACGGACGGACGGACAAACGGCCATGCAAAAATCAAAATAACTTTTAATTTTATGCATGGGTGTCCAATCCATTTTGTTCTACCATAATTTTTTCTAGGTGTTACAAGCGGAATGACAGGCTTAGTACCTATACCCCATAGATTTCATCTAGGGTATAAAAAGGATTACAGACAAATATATTTAGTTGTTAGTGCAGCGATTATTCAGGGAGGGGAGACTGAATCTCATGCCTAATGATGTTTTTTAAGGTGCAGACCCCGAGGATGGCAATTTGGTTAAATAGGTCGTTACGATTTTTGTGGATTTTGTAAGAAGGGGACTTATACAGTAAATTGGTCCTGGCAGTAGTAATTCGAAAAGTTAGCTGGCAGCGAGTGACTCTAAATAGAACAAGGAAGCTGATGTTACGGAATACTTCATGGGAATTAATAAGGTAAAGTATTATTTAAGATAAAAACACTTCATTGAAGAAAAGACGACGCTTTTCCATAGAAGGAATATTAAAGTAAAATAATCCAGGAGGCGTCCTTCTGTTTTATGTAAAGAAGTCTTGTCAATTTTCTCGGAACTGCTTCAATTTGCTGTACATATACGTCATAATAACTGGCCAAGTGCGAGTCGGACTCGCGCACGAAGGGTTTCGTACCGTCGTATAAAATTTAACAATATGTACTTTTAATTTATTTTTTCAAATGAGAGTAGGCGTCATATGAAAAAATAATGCTGTCATTTGAAAAAATAATAATATTGCTGTCATTTGAAAAAAAAAAATGCACTTATGATAATAATAATGAATGAGAATAAAACTAGGAAAAAAACGCCGAAAAAATCATGTTTCTTGTATGAGGGCCCCCTTTAATTTTTCATTTTATTTTATTTTTATTATTTGCTGTCATAGTGGCAAGAGAAATACACAGTCTGTGAAAATCTCAACTGTCTATCTGTTACGGTTCATGAGATACAACCCGATAATGGATGGACGGAAAGCGAAGTCTTAGTAATAGAGTTCCCGTTGTTACCGTTTGGGTAAAAAGGGTTCCATATAGTGTGTACGTACTCTAGCTGACTTTTTATTAGAAAATTATAGAGTTGTTAATGATGTAGTAGAGATGAATGACTTAGAGTTAATCCAGTTAATATGTGTCTGAAATAATAATTTCTGGTAGCAAATTACTCCTAGATCTCTCATTTCGGTAGTGACGTTAAAATATGAATCACCCGTTATGTAGACATAATATAAGGCATTATCTTTTGTGGAAAAGCTTATAACTTTACATTTGGAAATATTCAACTGAAACAAATTATCCAAGCTGCAATTTTCTAAGGTAAGAATATGTCATTGGAGTAACTTACACTCCTCTTTTTAAAATTGTTAGCATCATCTGCATATAAGAGACAATAAGTGCTTAATTGGTGCGGTAAGTCAGTGATGTAGAGGAGAATACCGGAGGTTTGCATGACAGGGCACCATGCAACTAAATTATCGCAGAAACCTATGTATATTAGATATTTTTTGGAGAATGCGACAGTGGGAAATTTTGTTAAAGGTCTTAGCAAAATTGTTTTGAATAGAATCAATCTGCTTCTCTTCATCAAGCGCTACTGCAATTTTTTCTGTGTATAGCCCCAAGTTAGTGGTAGTGGAAATTCCCGGAAGTTCCAGATAAAGAGGATTTGGGAAGAGTTGATTATAAACAAGTTTTCCAAATACAAGGGCCAAGCTATTTGAAATTGATATAGGTCTATAATTTTTTAAGGATTTAGGATCACTAGATTTAAAAATTTTATATCAATAATGTTCGATATCTTTAACGTAGAAGGTTAAATACTGTGGCTCAGTGACAAGTTAAATAATTCGCTTATAGCAGCGCTTAAGATGAAGAAGTAGTTCTTTAGGAAGGAGTTTGTTATGGTGTCGGGCCCAGCTTTCTTACTTAATTCAAGACATGAGAGTTTGAATATCCTTAGGAGATATCGGAAACGTAGTTATTGAAGACGAAAAAGACGGTGTATGAGGAGAAGGAGGTGTTGTGGCATTACTGCATGTTGAATAATTATTGCCTGAAATGTTGTTAGAGTATGCAGATTTAAAGTAGTGAGTATATATTACAAATATCCTGGGGCGTATTAGAAATTATATCAGCAGTTTCCGTTGATGAGAAGGTTTTGTATTGTTTATGTTAGATACGTTTCTGGCTCCATGTGTAATTATGAAATATTTGTAAAAGAAAATATTATTGAACATTTTAATAAGGGCGATATTGTTATAGCTGATCGCGATTTTAGCATTTTAGATATACTTACTTCAGAAGAAATTTTAGACATGCTTAAAACATTCCGTCTTTTTTAAGAGGAAAAAAACAGTTAAATGAAGCAGAAGTTATGGACCCAAGATGTATATTGCTAATAGCGAATAATGTTGAAAAGGTAACTGGTTTTTGCACCATGAAAATGTGTAATTTTTCTTTAAGTTGCTTCATATTTTTTGACTATGTTTATATTTTCTTTCTTAAAATATAAATATTGCACTGATTTTATAGATAATAAAAAATATTAAAGACATTTTTAAAATAAATAGCATTTGTAAATAAAATGAACTAAAAAGTAAGGAATTATTTTTTCTTTTCTCCGTCATATACACAAGAAAAGATACAT
This sequence comes from Dioctria rufipes, assembly GCA_963924295.1. NCBI lineage: Eukaryota > Metazoa > Arthropoda > Insecta > Diptera > Asilidae > Dioctria > Dioctria rufipes. The sequence continues at coordinate 88,125,201 of OZ002742.1, forward strand.
TGCAAATAAGAAATGCTAGAACTCCGATTAAATTTTACAATTTTGGGCATCCATAACTATAATCACAATTGTCTAACTGCAACTCATCGCCAAACTTTTAAGATTTAATGTGATCTCTAGCATTTCTTATTTGCAATGAAGCTTTTCTTGTGTATGTGACTGAGCAAAAAAAAAATAATTTTTCACTTTTTATTCCATTTTATTTACAAAAGTTATTTATTTTAAAAGTTTTTTAACATATTTTATTTTCTACTTTTTAGTCCTAAATTCTATACACTCTCTCGCTTCTCGACTCCACAAACCGGACCCTCGAATCTCGACTTTTGAATCTCGACTCTCGAATATCGTGTCTCGAAACGCGATCTTCGACTCTCGAATCTTGTCTCTTGAACCTCGACTCTCGAACCTCGACTCTTGGAACTCGACTCTTTAAACTCAACTCTCGAATCCAGACTCTCGAATCCAGACTCTCGAATCTTAGACGCTTGAATCTTAACTCTCGAATCCCGACTCTCGAGTCTGGAACCTCGGCTTTCGACTCTCAAATCTCGACTCTCGAATCTCGAGTCTGGGATTGCGATCTTCGACTCTCGAATCTCGACACTTGAACATCAACTCTCGAAACTCGACTCTTGGATCCCGACTATTTAATCTCAACTCTCGAATCTAGACTCTCGATGCTAATACCCCCACCCCAAAACCCCCTAACACGTAAGAAAAGTTTACTCCATCGAAAAGTTCCCCATTCACTCATCCATCCACTTTTACTACCCTAAAATTCTTTCGTTACGGAACGAACGGCACTCAGGCGTTTTGAACTCAGACACAGAATTTTTTAGTCAGGGGTCTGTGAGCTGATAGAAAGTTTATAGAAAGAGCGGGCAGTCTATAAACCCGATGGTGCTGCCTAGAAATCCAGTTTATACATGCGACATTGGACAGAAATCAGCGTATTACCACTTGTATGTGTTCATACTTTTGTTTATAGAGTTTTGAAACAGTTAGGCGAGAAACTGCTCCTCTTCAAACTTCTGCAGGCTGAATACAGCTTTAAGGTTACAACTCACTGCAGAAGCATATATCAATTCAGATAACGTTTTCAAGCTAATTCCCAAGGCAATAATCGAGCTCGTAAAGAGGATACATTTAGCCTAACTACTATAGGGGTGAACACAATGGATTGACTCTGGTCGCGATGTCCGCAGGCCCCTAGCGCCCAATCGCCCTTATGATTATTATCTGTAACTAGTGAGAAATTTATGATCAATATTTAATTTCCCTTTCTCTTTTCAGTTTGTGTATAAACATCGTAATAAAATTCCACAATACCGCGCTTATGTACCTCTAGTCATACATGTAATAAAAATACAACCAACAGTTCAAACTGCCTAAGGTTAATATATCTTCCTTTTAATCAAATTACTACGCAGACAGTAGAAGTAATTTTATCTTACATGCCTCCTGCTTGCAGGCATCACGCAACACAGGACTATAATCACCAAAAAAATCTCTTAACAATAGAAAACTCAATCTTGCCTGAATAATTCTCTCCCCCCCCCCCCCCCCCACTTTTGCAGCGATTAAGGTCTGAGTTTTGATACCTTTGAAAAAGATGGAAGTTGAAGCTCAAAATCCGAACAAGAAGAGCTCTAATCAAAATATTCATCACGAATATCTACATAAGTATGAGATGAAATTCGGAAAAAGTTAATTATAAAAACTTTTGAAAATACTTGTATCTAGACGTACCTACTGCTTTCATTCAAATATGGTGTGATTAAAATAAATGTTTTGCTGCTGCTGTAAGATTAGAGAGGCGATGTATCGTGGTACTTTATGATTGTATATCTATTGTATCATGATGTCTTTCAAATGTTGAAACCTATCAATTTAATCACGAGGAACTCTAGTATTGTGGACGAATACTTCAATAATTCCACTGCGACAAATTAATAATTCGAAATATGTATAGAAATAGCAAGGAATAATTGCGTGATCATTTTAAAATTAAAACAAGCTAGTGACAATACCATGGGAAGTTTTCTTCGGTTATACGACTTTGCCCTGCCTTTTTTATAACTTTTTCATGAAAGTCCGAGAGACTCTAGAAGCTTCAGAAGTTAGAGCTGTCAGCTCTGGACCACCATGTATACAGGGTGTCCCGTAAGTGGTGTGAAATCCAAAGGCTATAGATAGGTCATATTTATGTCCAGTTTCACAGTCTGAGTTTAAACCAAATATTTAGTTTAAACTCAACGAATGTGTTTCACAGTTTGGTTTAAGGCCCTGTTTAAACTAGAGTTTAAACTGTACCATCCCTGAGTTTAAACGTAAGATAAAAGTATTTGATAAGCATGACATTTTATTTTGACAGTAGCATTGTTTGTTTGTATTGTTATACTAAGATAAATTAAGTAGCTAAGTAAGTGAGAATTATTCTGGGAAGGGTAGTAAAAACCGAATCCTAGCAACTGGCAGCCGGCTATTCTTCAAAGAATGAATAACCAGAGCCACTGCAATAAAAAAAAAGATAAGAATTTTTCTGGGAAAATGGGCAAGGATAGTAGAAGTAGGATTTTAGCAGTTGCCGGGCGACTATTTTTCAAAGGAAGAATAACCAGAGCTGGTTAGAGCCACCAAATTGAAAAGGTAAGTCATAATAGGATTAGAGAATATTTCTAAAGGCTCGTTTCCACTAATACAAATTTTCTTACCCGACCAATTTTGAAACAAGTTGGCAACATTTTATATAAGTGGAAACGCTATATGAAAATTCAGACACATGTTGGCAACTTGTTCGATGTCGGCTGTAAAAACTCGCAGAATTTGTTGGGTGAATTTTTCATATCAGTGGAAACGCTCATTTATTGTGATGGCTAAACTAGTGAAAGACAAAAGAGTAGAGTTGGCGAGAATTTATTTAAATGGAAACACTTGTAAGTTTAAGCTTACATGTCGGCTCCCAACAAGTACACAACATGTTACCGAACAAGTTGGCAGAATTTGTAGTAGTGGAAACGAGGCTTAAGAGTAGGGTAAGACCTGTTAAGGAAAACATATAATAAAAATGAGTAGTGGTGTCAGTCGAACAGTGTAAACTAGAACAGTGAAATACATCGAAGTGAGAGCTGCCGAGTGGATAACTGAGTTTTAAGGTGGGTGTTTTAGAGTAGAGTTAGGTAATAGATAAAAGGTGAATTAGTTAGAGTGTGTCTAAATAAATGCATATATACAAAAGTGAAGAAATGTGTGTGAGGCAAATGTTGCCCAGAACGGCGAATGTCGCAATGCATGGATGTGGGCGTATGTTGCCAAAAAGGGTGAATGTCACCCAGGTTGTATGTGTGGCGTATGAATCCAAAGGGGACGAATATTGATATTAATTGATTGATATATTAATAATCTAATCTAATCTTTTTAGCTCCATGTTTGACAACAGGGAAAGGTGGCCAAGACAACCTAATCTACAGTTAGTTTATAATCGTCAATAAAAGTGAGAATAGACCACATCATTCGTCTTATTAAAAAAAAAATATTCCTATATTAAACTTTTTAAGAGTTTGTTATCTCAGAAATGGGATTTGAACATATTGGGCACCTTTCACTGTGTGGAAAGAAAACCGCTGTAGGTAAGTACAAGCAAGTGTGTGAACGTGTATGCATGGCTTAATTGTTTATTTTCTGTTTATCTGTATTCACTATTCTTGGTATTATTTTAGGTAAATTAAATATTATCCTTTCTATTTATCATAAATATTTCTTAGCAATTATCCAATTAATCAAATAAATTATGGAAGATATTATACAAGTGTGTTATTTCTTAACATAAATATTTATAAGATTGTGAAAATGGTTTCAGAACTATGAACGGAAGATGCAATACGCAGCAAACAATTAGTGAATTTATTCTGAGTGATGAAAGTGACACTAAACCGAATCGAATACTAGCGAGGGCTATAATTTGACTACTCTAACTAATTTGATGACAACATTGATAAGGTCAACAGGATTAGTACCGCGAAAACGTCTCCCAGAATTGGCAGTGAAGTAGTTTCCACTTTTAACACGGAGGATAAAAACCAGGATAGAGTAAAATGGCTCAATAAAATTGAAGACCTCAAGGTAGTTTACGGTTGGGATGAGCTAACTAGGATTTTTAATGCGACGATAAGGCTAACGGGATTAGCAAACAAATGGTAAAAAGGCCTGCCGACAATTGATTTTAGCTGAAATGATTGGAAAATTAAATTCCAAGGACCCTTCCCAACTGATATGGACTACGATCAGCAACTAGAGGAAATGTTACGGCGTACAAAACGAAGGGAAGAAAGCATGATGAACTACTTCTATGAAAAATAGGCACTTGTGAATGGATGCGAAATTACAGGAAGGAAAGCGGTGGCATGCATAATTGGTGGAATACACAATTTCACCATTAAAGCAGCAGCAAAAGTAAAGGAGTTTGATAAACTAGAGAGTCTACTTCGTTTTATCAAAACGGTATCATTAGAGAGACCTAGGAATACCCAACTCATGAGGCCACGAGTGGAATTGTCATCGCCTAGGCAAAATGAAATACAACAGAAAAGGAAGTATTACGGATGCGAGAGCAGAAGTCATATTCTACCACAATGCCCAAATAATGACAATAGACAAGAAAAATCAAAGGAAGACATACATAACTCAAAACCAATGAAGCAAGTTTTAACGTTACAGGAAGAATATAATAAGGGCATAAATGGTGTGAGTTTGTGCGTGTATATAGACTTAGGAGGTACATGTAATGTTTTAAAAGAAGACATGCTAGTAATTTTGAGCATATATCACAATAACAAGAAACAAATCGCAAAGAAGCAAAGTGCAAAGTAGGTGTACCTGAAAATATTACTGTCCAAATTGATCAGGTCAAAGCAGAAACACAATTTGTTATAGTTCCCATTGACAAACCAAATTATGCTGTGATTATTGGTCAATCCTTCACTGAACTGGCACACGTCGTTATATATAAAGATAACAAGGAATTTCGTGTACTGTTAAAACTAGATTAATGTTAGAAGACACACTCGTAATATCCCCGAAACATACCATGAATGTGATTTGTTAGAGTAAGAAAACGGTATATTTTATATAGATTCTAGTACAAGGTTAAAAGACAATAACGAATATTGTGTACTTCGCTGCATCCTAAGTACAAACAGTGAAGGAAGATGTATGGTTCCAGTCATTAATACTACAGACAAGGAAATGGTAGTGAAAGCAAAACATATTTTTGTTCGAGCAATTGAGTGTCATCCACGAGAGGGTAGTAGCCATCAAAAACGTAGACATAAAGGAAAGGAAATCGGAACCTTTCAAAATTGGCGAAACACTATCAAAAGAACAGGCCAAGAAAATTCTATATTTATTTAAAAAATATGAAACGTGTTTTGCGACATCTTTGGACGAGTTGGGTTGCACAGGAGCAGCAGAATAACAATAGACTTAATTGATGAAAGAGCGGTGGTATACGGATCTTACGGGATGAATCAAACAAGCCGAGAAAAAGTCGAAATTTAGTGCAGGATCTCTTGTAAAACAACATCATAAGAGAAAGTAATTCACCATGCTCGTCACCAGTTCTTCTAGTGAAGTAGAATAATGGTGCTCAAAGACTATGCATAGACTGTAGGATGTTGAATAGTAAAATCAAATAATATCATTTTCCGCTACCAAGAATGGATGACCACCTGGATCACTTGTAAGGACACAAATATTTTACATTATTAGATATGACTTCTGCATATTACCAGATTCCGGTAGCAGAAGCTTCAAAGTACAAAACTGCTTCCGTAACACCAGATGAGCAATTTGAACTCAACAGAATGCCGTTCAGTATCTGTTCTGCCCCAGCTGTTTTCCAACGAATGATAAACCAAATTTAGGGACCACTCAGAGGTACTGTGGCGGTGGCATATTTAGATGACATTTTCATTTCATCTAAAGATTTTGAACAAGGAACGGAGCGGCTGAAGCAGATCTTAAAGACAATCATACAATAAAATCTGACATTAAGTCCAATTAAATGCCAGTTCTTTGAAACAAGCATAACATACTTGGGGTTTTAAGTAGATAGTGAAGGAATGAAACTCGCACAAGAGAAGACGAAAAGCATTGAGAACTTCAGCGAACCAAAAAATGCGCATCAAGTGAGGCAATTCCTGGGGTTAACCGGATTATTTAGACAATTCGTAAAAAATTATGGCATTATTACACAACCTTTAATAGAATTAACAAAAAAAGAGATAAAACGGTCTTGGGGCTCAACGGCTCAACGCAACAGAATGCTTTTGACTCCTTGAAAAATTACCTGATCTACAGACCAGGTTTAGCAATTTATAACCCGAAAGCCGACACGGAGGTACACACAAATGCCAGTAAAAGGGAAACGTTTGAAAACTACATTCAGTGGCATATTATAGCAGGCGCACGACAAAATGTGAGGAAAATTACCACTCGTTCGAACTAGAAACACTGGCTGTAGTAGAATCTCTGAAAAAATTTAGAGTATACTTGCTTGACATAAAATTTAAAGTTGTCACTGATTGCATCTCCATAAAGCTGGCTGCAAAGAAGAAAGATTTAATTCCGAGAATTGCGAGGTGGTGACCTTTATTTCAGGAGTTTACTTTCACTATTGAGTATGGAACAAAGATGTCACATGTAGATGACTTAAGCAAAAACCCTAATGAAGAGCTCGGGACCAAAATGGATTTTGAGATACTCCGGATAGAAACAGCAGATTGGATTTTAGCTAGACAACTCAACGACGACAAAATTAGACTAATTCAGAAAATAAATTATTAGAAAAAGAACCGACAACAGAATATGAAAATAAAATTCACAGTGAATACAAACTCGATGACTATCGAATTTATAAAAATCATAAAACTGGACTAAAGTGAGTCGTTCCTAAAGGGATAAGACACGAGGTAGTTAGAGCAGCACATGATGAACTGAGACATTTTGGCGTAGAAAAGACCCTAAGGAAACTTAGCGAATCATACCGGTTCCCGGAAATGCAGATGTATGTCGGACAGTATATTTGCAGTTGTGTACCGTGTTTATATTCTAAACAACCAAGAGGAAAACGGGAAGGATTTTTGAACCCAATAAAGAAAGAACGTGTATGTATTCATCTAGGCCTATTTATCAAATCACCAACTGGGGAAAATACATCATCATGTGTGTGGATTCATTCACGAAGTATGTCGTTTTTCGGGTTGTAATAGACACTAAGATCATTCCAGTAATATTTTTTTTGGGACTATATTATTAGCCTTTTTGGGGTCACAAAACGAATAAAAACGAATCAAGGCACGTGTTATACATCAAGGACTTTTAAGAAATACTGCGATAAACATAGACTACACCACGTGCACAGTGCTGTAGCCACTCCAAGAGCAAACGGGCAGGTGGAAAAATTTAACTCCACAAAACTTTCCGCGCTTAAAATCACTGTCGCATAGGACACGAAATGGGACAAGGAGCTAACAAGAGTGCAGTATGGTCCCAATAATACCACGTATAGTATAAGACTTCTAGCCAATTACTTTTTAGGTTTACACCTACGTCGCCGGCTGAAGCCCAATTAAGTGCTCTAGTCACGATACCGAGTTTATATGTTATCGAGCGAGAAGAGGAAAAGAAAGAAGTGGCAGAATGAATAAGGAAAAGCCAACAACAATAGAAGCTGAGATACGATAAGAGAAGAAAACCGGGACCAGTTTACAGTATCGGGGAGTTGGTTTTAATGGGACAGAGTGTAGCTGCCGATGGGAAGAATAAGAAATTAGTACAAAAATACAACGGACCGTTTCAAATTATAAAGCAACTAAAAAACGACTGTTACCTAGTGGAGAACTGCCCGGATCATATCGCTCCAGAAAGGCCTCATATAAAAGTATCGAAGCTGTCGATCATATCAAAACATGGATTTCCAAAGAAGGGAAATCGTTCGTGAAAGCACGTTGGCCGAGCTGTTACACTAAGGTAAATTAAGTAGCTAAGTAGGTGAGAATTATTCTGGGCAAGCGTAGCAAAAATCGAACCCTAGCAGCTGGCGGCCGGCTATTCTTCAAGGAATGAATAACCAGAGCCACTGCAATAAGAGAAAGGTAAGAATTATTCTGGGAAAATGGGCAAGGGTTGTAAAAGTCGGATTTTAGCAGTTGCCGGGCGACTATTTTTCAAAAGAAGAATAACCAGAGTTGGTTAGAGCAACCAAATTAAAAAGGTAAGACAAAATGGGACTAGAGGATATCTCTAAGAAGTAGGTCAAGGCCTGTTACGAAAAGCATAAAATACAAATGAGTAGTGGTGTCAGTCGAACAGTGTAAACTGAAACAGTGAAATACATCGAAGTCAGAGCTCCCGAGTAGATAACTGAGTTCTAAGGTGGGTGTTTTAGAGTAGAGTTAGGTAACAGGTAAAAGGTGAATTAGTTAGAGTGTGTCTAAATAAATGCATATATACAAAAGTGAAGAAATGTGTGTGAGGCAAATGTTGCGTTTGAAACCATAGGGCATAAATGTCGTCCAGTAGTTGGCGGCAGTACGTGCGACCCAAAGTTAAGTCGAATCTCGACTTAACTACGGGGTTATTAGATGGAGAGAGTGTATGGAAAAATTAGCAGCATCCATTGAGTGTTATCGTTATACTCACAAGGCATTTTCTAATCTTTTCAGCTCCAGTTTGAAAGCAGCGAAGGGTGGCCAAGACAACCTAATTTGCAGTTAGTTTATAATCGTGAATAAAAGTGAGAATACACCACATCATTCGTCTTTTAATTAAAACAAAATCTTTGTATTAAAGTTTTTTACGAGTTTATTAACATCAAGAAAATAATTATATCATTGATTCAGTTTTAGACATTTTTAGTCCCTTTTGAGTTAAATGTAAAACTTTGTTGATGACCGACAGTAATTAGCAAAGAACTTTGTCACTTTGTTTGCGAATCTATAATTGTACGTTTTCTTGCACTGTGCTATACAGAGAGAAAACAGTCTGTATAGCACAATGCAAGAAAACGTACAGTGGTCAGCAAATCAAAAGATGGAAGTACTCCAAAATATTGTATCGCAGGGGAGGGGGGGGGGATATCAACTCTTTCGGAGTTACAGGGTGATTATTAAAAAGAATTAGTTTTTCACATAACACCCTGTATCTTAGAAAGTGCAGGGCGTTCGGTCATAGTTTTGAGCTCATTTTATGCAGAACTTCATGGTCTGACTCCTTAACCAGTGCCGTTCCCCTCTCCTCTCAGGAATTAGGGGTCTAAACTAAAATTTCGGATTTTATAAAAAATTTTCAATTTGACCTCTATTTTTGTTTTGCAAAAAGATCTTTAACATAACCTGTAGACTATCCTCTTTAATTTGTCCTATTACCATTAAAGAGTTAACCAAAAGAATGCGAAAAAAATCAACCGATTAAGCGAAGTCCATGAAACCAGTAGGATCACAAATGCTTAAACCCCGAGTTAATTCAGATATAGATCGGAAGAATATATATATATATATATATATATATATAAGAAATAATAAGGAATATTTAATAATATATTTCCATACGATATTTATACGGTTAAATTCCTGATATTCAAAAATAAAATTTATGTATATGTCTATATACAGGGTGTCCCGTAAGTCGACGTCAAGCTGGAATCAGGTGATAGACCAAATCATAACAGTTACCAGAAAAATATTTAAAAAAACCTAAGTCATATTATAGACATTTCTCTTGTTTTCGAGAAAATGTACACCCTATGATGGTTTTTAGCTCCTGTTGCTACAAATCGTTAATTTTTTTCAATTCACTATCTTGCTCACTCACATTTCATGCAATGACTCTCCGTCTCACTCAAACTAGAATCTTAAAGTTACGGTCTTACGGCAAGCTTTGGGTACAATAGAATCATTTTTAGTAGGTGAAAAGAAATTTTTCGAAACTGGGTTTCTTGAAGAAAAATTTTTTTTTCCGTAATGTAAGAACTAATGTAGCCAGTGTTATACCATTTTAAAATCCTTATTAAATGCGTGAACTTCTAAAGTTACTTGCCAAACTGGCGTAGTACATTTTTTTTACATTACAGTCAGTTAAAGTTGGGTGAAATATTAATTTTCTATTCTTGGTTCAGCAAAACGTGGCATTTTCTTCCAAGCTGGAGCTGTTGGCTTAGAATTTAAAGCAACAGGTTACATACGCACTATTCAGGATTACATAAGAAAAATAAAATTGAAAAAAAGTAACGATTTGTGGCAACAGGAGCTAAAAAACCATCATAGGGTGTACATTTTCTCGAAAACAAAAGAAATGTTTATAATTTGAAAAATACATGACTTAGATTCTTTAAATATTTTTCTGGTAACTGTTATGATTTGGTCTATTACCCGATTCCGGCTTGACGTCGACTTACGGGACACCCTGTAAAAACTAATGTGTGCAATATAACGAATGCTTAAAAATTTGTGGTTATACCAAGTAATAAAAGAAACTTATATTTCCTAATACAGGGACTATGTAAGCCGGTGTAAAAATAATCCTTCTTACATTGGGGAATTGTGAGTCATGGGGAATTGTGAGTCACGTCAATATTTCACCATAATTGGAAAGTCTGACTCATGAAAATGGCTGTCATTGTCTTATATTTGACCAAACTCATTTTCCATTAGCAATCGATGCGTGTACACGTACTCGTTCGTTCCGTGCGGCAACCACTTGTAAAATTTTCTCAAAATATTTATTCCGAGCGTTTCTGTTTGCATTGATGTGACAACGCTTTTCGGAGAATCGATTCAGGTAAATATATTCATAATTATCTTATGGCATCGACATTTCAACTTTTAAAAGGAATTTCGCATAAACATGCAATGAGCGAATCATACACGGCCCTCTTGTCAATCAAAACGTTTGGGGAATTGTGAGTCACTTTTTTTGGGGAATTGTGAGCCACAACATCTTTGGCATTTTTCAAGCCAATATCTATTTTTAACGCGTGTTTATAATTTTTTATGCAAAATTCCAACAGAATATTAGTTGAGTGGTTGTTTTTTATTTTTTCCATTTTTGTGTTTTTATGTTTTCAGTCAAAATGCCACGCTATTGTGCAAAACATAAGCTATCGATTGACTTTTCCGTTGTTTTGGAAGCGATCAAGCAGATAAAAATCCATGGAAACTCTATTCGATCTGTCGCAAAATCTATGAATATTCCACGTGCCACTTTGACGCGCCATGTGAAGAAAATCAATGAAGCGAACATTGATGTTTCAACTGCTATCGACGATTCATTGATTGATTTCTTTAAAGCCAACAGTACACCGGGTGCAAATCCAGTCTTCAATGCACAGCAAGAAAAAGCATTGATGCAATACGTTCTCGAGGCGAGTAACATTCATTATGGACTAAGTATTGCCGAGCTGAAGTCTTTGGTATATCAATACGCGAAAAAAATTGGAATTAGTTATCCTGCTTCGTGGAATGACAATTCTCGAGCAAGCAATGACTGGTATTACGCATTTATGAACCGCCATCCGAATTTGTCGTTACGAACGCCGGAGCAAGTCAGTCAAAACCGTGCAAGGTCCTTTAACAAGGAGGCTGTCGATGCGTTTTTCAACAATCTTCGTTCTGTGCTCATCGAAACTCCCTTTGAACCTCATCGCATATGGAATATGGATGAGTGTTCATTGTCGACAGTTCCAACTAAAGCCGTAAAAGTCATTGCGCAAAAAGGCAGAAAACGAATTGGCTCGTCAACATCGGCAGAAAGAGGGACAAATGTGTCTATGGCGTTGTCCGTGAGCGCGAGTGGTCTGTCAATTCCACCTTTCTTTCTCTTTCCGAGAAAGAAAATGAAAGATGTTTACATGACACGTGCCACTCATGGAGCAATTGGTATCGCAAATGGTTCGGGCTGGATGACATCCGCTGAATTCACCAAGTATATGGAATTTTTCATTAAGCACACGGGTGCTAATGCCGGTTCACCAACACTCTTGTTGCTTCATAACCACACATCTCATTTATCCATTGAAGCAATTAATCAGGCAGTCGAGCACGGAATTACAATGCTATCCTTCCTTCCACATTGTACGCACCGTATGCAACCATTGGATGTCGCTGTATTTGGCCCACTTAAGACCTTTTACACACAACAGCATGATGATTGTAAAAGGAGCAACGTTGGTGTAATTTTTGATTTGCATCACATTACACTCATCGCTGAGAAATGCCTGGATATTGCCGCCACGCCAAAGAACATCAAATCCGGATTCAAATCAACAGGCATTTATCCATTCGATGCAATAGTATTCACTGAAGTAGATTTTATTGCTGCAAGACTCAGCGGAAAAAATCAACGCAGTGTTAGCGATGACAGCGATACGAAAAATCAACGCCGTACTGTAGTTCCTGGTTCTGATATTGAAACGGCAGCGAATGCAGAAATGATAACTCATGAAGCGGCGTCCACATCGGGTACCATTTCATCTGCATTTCTTCGTGAGGCATTGAGAGAAGTTGGTCCACTGAAACGAGGTACACCAGCTAAAAAATCTAATCGTGGTCGCAAGCCAATGAAAACCGCCATTTTAACGTCGCCTGAAGTTGTGTCCGACTTGAAAGAGAAAGCTGATGCCAGGCGCAAAAAGCTTGAAAAAAAAAGTCGAGGTGAAGATGGAAAGGCACCAGTTAAAAAAAAGCGAACATGTCGAGAAGACGAAGAAGTTGACTTCTGCATACTTTGTATGGAGGATATGCCGAAGAAATTGAACCGAAACAATTCCATTCGCTGCGATTTATGCGATCGAGCTGTTCATTTGAAATGCGTCTGTACTGGAGCCTATTTCACATGCCCGAATTGCGAATCCGAATAATTTTAATACCTTCCTTTTTATATATTTTTTTAAACTAATTGTTATGTAATTTCCAACCATAAAATAAATATTTTACAGCGATATTTTTGATTTTCCACTTAATTCAGACGGTGACTCACAATTCCCCAACATTTTTAAAAATCTCAAAAATGCATGTTTTTTGTCAACGCTCAGATTTTTTCAGCAGATAATAATTTCAAGATACTGCTTAAGCTAAATGTTATGGTTTCCTTCCTAGTAACATAAACCATTTTGAAATTTTAAAAAATTTTGATTTTTGTGGCAGTTATCGAGCTTGGAAAAAGTGTGACTCACAATTCCCCAATGTCCCCTACTAGTTTAGCACCTGACCATTTCTTTTGTAATCTTTATTTTGGTTGATTTTTTTAATTTTTTCTTTTGTGAGTTGACCTTCTCTTGCCAGCAGAATTCTTCCCATTTGATGTTTGTGGGTGCGTGTTATTCAAAACAGGTAGTCATAGTACCGTTATTAAATCTCCTTCTCTTATTTCTTGTAGATTTCTGTTCAAGAGTTTGCTTTGATCAAAGGGCACGAGGACTTTGAATACACCGGGTTATTAAATTCGTGTACCAGGAAAGGTAAGGCTCCTTTCTCATGCAAACCCTGTTTTACCTTAAGAGCTATTACAATTTGTGCTTTTCGATTCTATTCTAGTCTGTCAAATTAATTGCTATTTCTTAAATGTTATTCCTATTATTATTGGTTGTACTCTTAGTTTCGTAATTTCGATTGATGGTCCTTTCGGATATTAGGCTCTTTGTTCGGCATAATCATTCGTTGTTTGCTTCCGCCGTGGTTTGACATCTCAGCGCCAGCGTTGCCAACTGAATCTATCAGAAAAACTGAGAAAAAAGCTGACAAGTTGCGAAAAAAACTGAGGAAAATCTCTTTTATTAGTTATTATGTAAACGAAAACATAAATATAATCCAGTATATAAATTAAATAACAAAAAATAACGAGTTAACATTTTGATACAATATTGCCTTTACAAAAAAAAATAATAATAATAAAAAGTACAGCCTCATTTACTTAGTTTAAAATCATACATATTTTGATTTAATAGTTGGTACATATTTTTAGTTCCTTTCGCGTTAAAGCAATTCATGTTCCTTAGTTTTAAGTAATCTTTCGAATAAAGAATTCTACAGGGGATATCTGTGCCGAGTTTATTTCTTACTTTCGTTTTATTGATGTTAATTTCTGAGAATACCCTTTCTACATTAGCAGAAGCTTGAGCATAACATTTCAAAAAAGAATTTAGAAAGTTTAGGGAAAATTAAAGAATCGTCGTGTCTCTTAGAAAGTGATAATTTTTTAAAAAAATTCCTCATCGGTTAGATTTTTAAAAGAACTAAAATCAAAAACTCGCAGCTCTCCATTCATCATTTAAATTTTGTATAATTGGTACTAAGTTTTGAACGTTTTTGTACTTTCATTTTGGCCCTTCATTATATCTATATATATCTCTGGATTAATAATATACTTAAACTCCTTAAGATGGGATCACTGATCTTTGAAAAAATTAGTGAAACTAATTCTATATAAAATGCTTAGCAATTTTTATTAAATTCTTCTGTTATTTCTGGTTTATTTATTGTATTTAAAATAGATTGCACACTTGGAGGTTAATAAATGTTGCTTTTAAAAACTTGAGGGTTTTTATATTCTATTTCAAATAAGTCTGTATTTTTTACGTGATCAAAACATATATAGTTGTCCAAAATGAGTCGTAAAAGTCTTTCCATATCACCGTATAGTTTTAATAGTTAGGCGACTCACTATGATATAATTTATTCAAAGTATTGATATGTTTTAAATTATACGAGATAAAATGAAGATACATTTCATTAATGGCATTAGATATAATTCGTTATAGTTTTTCTGCTGATTTTATTTTACAAATAGATGTGCAAAATATATTCGTAATGGCTCGATTCAAATTATTAAGCGATTAGTAAATAATTCTAAAACTAACCATCGTGTTACACAAGGATGTAAAAATTGATATTGCTTAATTCAAGTATTTCCATGATTTTTTGCTTTTGTGGCTATATCAGAGTGTATCACATTGAGTGTGGTGAGAATATGAGACGACCACGCACATCTTAAACTTCTCTGTTAAGGAACAGGGATGTATTCAGGGTGTTCAATAACTGATTCATTCATTTACAATTTCAGTAAAAGCTTTAAAGGACAACATAAGAAAAACAAAAAAAATTTAATCTGAAAACTGAGCATTTCAGGCTAAAAACTAAAAAAACTGTGAATTTCACGGTAAAAACTGAGAACCAGATAAAAAAAAACTGAGTTTCTCAGCAAAAACTGAGTAGTTGGCAACGGTATCTCAGCCAGCAGTCACTTTGAAGTAGACTCTGAGCTCTTCTTTTCATGGTGATCTCACTTAGGAGGCTTGCCTTATGATAGGTGTTCTGAAAGAAAAGTTGACTGCACTACTAAGACTTCTTAAACAGTTAAGTGACAAACAGAATGATCTATAGTTATTTATGTATATATTTTTTTTTGCTTTATTTTGCAATCAACATTCCATCTACCTTACGTCCGCATATTTCAACTGTTACATTCCCCTCTTTTCCATCTTTTTTTCGAGATGATATGCGGGGAAATCTTCTCAACCGAAAATTAGGTGTTATTTTCACATTTTTATATTTATATTTCTGCAAAAAAAAAGGGGACTATAGCCTTTTATCTTTCAGCGAGAAATATAAAAGAAGTGTGCCTTACTTACTTAACTCCACTTAAAGTTGCATTCATTGCGCAAGTAATGTGTAATTAAACTAAATTTAAAATTTCGTTTATTACCACCATTTTGTAGTACAAAGGATGATTTTATACTTACTTTTTGCTTTCTTCATCGTAAACCCTGGTAGCAAGAGTAAAATGTTAAATTTTTTGTTTTCATTTATGTCATTTTCAGCTCTATTATGCAACTTTTTAAAATTTAAAATAAGGAACATATATTTTAAAAATTATCAATATTAAAATATGTGAGGCATCCATTTCAAAAATCAGCCAACTTCTTTATTCTCTACGGTATTTATGTTACATGGTATTTTTTCCAAAACAAAAGCAAAAATAGATAGAAAATAATAAAAAATTAATGAAAATTCAAATTATGTACTTAGTATATTTCTCACAGCGATTAAATGGAACGTTATTGAAATTCAAATAAATGTGGTACTATAACTTATCCAAATTTCCTGATGGAAAATACTATCGTAATGTTGTCTTACTTCGACAATAATTTGGTCAACGGGTTTGTACACAACCCTTATCAGCATTTTTAACTCTGACAAAGTACTTCCTAGATACTTTTCGTCTTAGCACCGATTTTTTTCTCTTTGTTGGAACATGTTAAGAGGGATGTCTAAAATGAACACGTTCTGTGATATCTTATTATCCTTATTATTGAACTTATAATAGGCTTTCTGGGATTGTCTTACGTCCTGCATTAGTAGATCCTGATAACGAAAAATGCTTTCCTTGTAGACCAAGGGCTGGCTTAAGTCATTTCATAAAAAAAATTTCTATCCTATCTTACTCTCTTAACATCGTTGATAACTCACTCCCGTGACGGCTTGAAAGGATCAGTTGAAACAAGTAAAAAGGCTAGAATTGATCTAATACCAATTCTTATGATACCCTAGACGAATACGTTATTTCGCATGTCATTTCATAGGACTTATCGTTCTCACAGTATACGTGAAAATATTAATTTTTATATGGCAACACCAAAAAGAGGTTGTTCGATTTCGTCCATTTTTGAAGTTATATTTACCATTTTTATGAAAACACCAAGTACAAAGTTTCAGCTCTCTTCGCGCCGACGCGGTCTCAGGTAGTGTCCAAATATGTAGTGAAAAAGGAAATTTTTGTATGGAAACCCTACGAAGGCGTTACCCGATTTGTCCGATTTTCGAACTTAGTTTTACTTTTTTTTTAAAAGCGCACACGCAAGATTTTAGCTCTCTAAGTACACGTGTTCTCGAGTTATCGTGAGGATGGACGGACATGCAAAATTCAAAAGAACTTTTTATTATTTTATGCATGGGTGTCTAATCAATTTTGCTCTAACATCATTATTTCTAGGTGCTACAAATGGAATGACAAACTTAGTATACTCTTTAGATTTCATCTAGGGTATATAAAGTGATATCATAAAGGCTGCCTTTTGGTGTGGCAGCAGAGAATGATTTTTATACTCTAGATGAAATCTGAAGGGGAAACTCCGCTACCACGAACTTGGCGCTATACACTGACAAAATTGCAGTAGCACTTGATGAAGGAAACAGATTGATTCTATTCAAACCAATTTATCTAAAACCTTCAACAAAATTTCCCACTCTCGCTTTACAAAATTTTAGTGATTGTGCGGGCCAGGGGTCTTGTTAACTAACACAACTTTTATGTCAAGTATACGACAGTGTGAGTATAAATTATGTGGTCGTAACGACAACTAACTTTCTTACTGAGCGCCTCGATGAGTTTCTTCGCTAACTCATCTATCAGCTCATCAATAAATTGGAATGCATACTGATATGTAGGTCTAGTTTATCTAATGTACGAGTGAAAGGGAGATAAATATGGCGTTGTGCTAGATATTTATTTCCTTTGGCTTTTGCTATGCGCCTGCGAAGTGGGACTGAATTTTATCATTCTTCATTCCTTTGTCAAAAGCGAAACCACGAAGGTTCAATGCAATTTAAAGTGAAGTGCTTTTAAGTTTAAGTGTTTTTTTAATCATTGGTAAGTAATTTTTCATATTTTTATAGATAGTATGTTCCTATTATAAACCAATTTGTTTATGATTGTGTAATGGGCATATATATTAGCCGCATTGCAATAAAAAGATTTCTTTACATTTGCAATTATCACGCGTGTCGTATTCCTGCACGAAAGTATAACAGTATGTTTTCTAGGAAAAAAATGATCTTACTAATGCACTTTCGAGTTTTATGAGCTTATTACCTTGCACTATGTATTTCTGTATTTATTTTAGCGCAGTAGTAAGCAAGGAAATGTCTTGATTCCCTTATTTTATTATTTGTGTCGCCAGTAGGATTTTCATCGACAAATTGTTACTTTGTGTGATCGTAATACCATGTTATTTTAGTTTTGAAATTTTTCCTTACTAAAACTCATATTATTTTTTAAAACAATAATGGGGTCATTCACTAATATAATATATAAACATGGACTGATGGGATATACTATAATAGATAAGGAATGTTATACTTTATAATAATTAATACAATTTGTAGATTGAGGAAAATGAATGCTTATTAAAAAAATTAATAGAAATGTAAAGAAATTAACTGGAGAAGAACAACATACATTTGCAGAAGAATTAACTTTACTTCTTCCAGCTAAACCCATTGCAGACCTTAGTGACATAGAAAGTAAACTAAGAGAAACTACGTTTACAAATTACTAATTTTATTAAACGAGAGCTCCTACTTTAGGTCACTCACTTTAAAACTATGTCTGCGAAAAGAAAATTAGTGATGTATTTCGAACAATTGCGAGTGATGAAATATATATACACTTTAACTTGGATGGGAAATGTGGCAAAAGGAAACTGTTACAGCTACAATTATTTGATGATATTTTGTACCGTAAGTTCTTTTCTGAATATTAACTCATTAAACAAATTCTTTATCTTTCTTGCCTCAAATAGATATACATACCTACATACATATGTTAAAACAAATTATTTGATAATCATGGATTCATAATTTTTTCTAACAGAAAGTGTATAATAAAATCGTTTGAACTACATAAACAAATATTATTTTAATTAACTAACGTTCTTTTTAACATTCCGTTTTTAGAATCTTACAGTGGGAACTTATCCAGAAAAGAATATGAGGCTGAACTACGGAAAGACATTTTATTGACACACAATCGCTATAATCGGGCCACATGTACAGCAAGGTATTACTATTTTATCTGTCCAGTTCAGCATACATACTTCTGAGACTAATGAGCTCCAATAAGAAAAAAGAAAAATTTGTTTTTTTTTTTCCAAATATGGAGTTGAATTTTTGTTTTATTTGTTTTTCTATTAATATGAATTTGAATTTTGTTTTTTGTTTTTTCTATTGATATGAATTTAAATTTTTGTTTGTTGTTTTTTCGATTAATATGAATTAGAGTTTTTATTTATTTTTTCTATACAATAAATCATACATATATTACATGTGGTTATTTTTCTTGACTGTTTATATTCTGAATTAAAAAACTTAATCACCGCTGATAATCATGATGATGCTCAACGTTGAGGTTTTTGATTAACTCACCGCTGATAAACATGATGATGCACAACGATGAGGTTTTTGATTAACT
Source organism: Dioctria rufipes (assembly GCA_963924295.1). Taxonomy (NCBI): domain Eukaryota; kingdom Metazoa; phylum Arthropoda; class Insecta; order Diptera; family Asilidae; genus Dioctria; species Dioctria rufipes. The sequence continues at coordinate 88,144,500 of OZ002742.1, forward strand.
CACCGCTGATAATCATGATGATGCTCAAGGTTGAGGTATTTTATTTTTTCACCAATGAGAATCATGGTTACACTCAACGATGAAAAAGTTGATTTATTCACAAAGGTAATCATTGAATTGCTCATCATATGAATGCGAAGTATATAAATGAGTTTAGTCCCGGTGCTAGAACAAAAATCAGCATCACATTCATCCAATCAATCATCATGAGCTCATCAGTGCGCTCATGATGATTGGGCTGCCAGGGGTTTCTGTGATAGTTTAGTTGTATGGTGCCCTTTCATGCAAACCTCCTGTGTTCCACAAGGCACCATTCGTGGTCCTTATACCTTTCTCCTCTACATCACTGACTTACCACCAATTAAGCACTGATTGTCTCTTATATGCAGCTGATGCTAACAATTTTAAAAAGAGGAGTGTAAGTTACTCCAATAACATATTCTTACCTTAGAAAATTGCAGCTTGGATAATTTGTTTCAGTTGAATATTTCCAAATGTAAAGTTATAACCTTTTCTTTTCAAGCTTTTCCTTTTAATGCCTCATATTATGTCTACATAACGGGTGATTCATATTTTAACGTCACTACCGAAATGAGAGATTTTGGGGTAATTTGCTACCAGAAATTATTATTTCAGACACATATTAACTGGATTTACTCTAAATTATTCATGTCTACTACATCATTAACAACTCTATAATTTTCTAATATAAAGTCAGTACGCATATACTATATGGAACCTTTTTATGATGTATATGTAGAGCAAATTGAAGCAGTTCAGAGACTTCTTTTATATAAAACAGCGGACGATATCTGAATTATTTTACTTTGATATTCTTTTTATGGAAAAACATCGTCTTTTCTTAGATGAAAAGTTTTTATTTAAAATAATAAACAACCTTATTAGTTGCCCTGAATTATTATTACGGAACATTAACTTCCTTATTCCATATTCAGTCACTCCATTTACACACACTGAGGTTCAGACTCCCCTCGCTGAATAATCACTGCACTACCGACTCCAAAGCCGAAATTTTTAGTTTAGACAACCATAACTCCTTAGGGGAGAGCGACACGAGCCTGATTGAGCAGTCGTTAGAAAGGCAGAAAGCTTTGCATGCAATCAGTTTTAAACAGTGACCCTACCTAAACAACTGTCCTTTTTAAGATAAGGGGTGTGTTGTGAAAAACTAACTTTTTTTCTTAATCACTCTGTAACTCCTAAACGTTTGATATGGCCCCCTCCTGGCATACAATTTTTTTGTTTGCCTAGGTGAGTACTATCACCTCCTGATCGATTGACCTGACAGCTGGAAACACCCTGTATATTTGAAAACTGCCTGCGAACGCGTCGACGTGGAGAGCTCGAACTTTGTACACAGCGTTTTCATAAAAAATGATAATGCAGGTTCAAAAATGAACCAAATCAGGCAACTATTTTTTGGTGTTGTATGGGCCAACCACTGACTTATAACAATGAACTGAACGTATTGTCATTTTACTATAGGAAGGAATAGCACATGTTTTATAGTTTTCATTTTCGCGCTATGGCAGAGTTCGCTTACTGAACGTTTTCTTACCACATTTATGTTAGATGCAGATGCAATAACCGCAGGAGGAATACGTTAAAGATAGTGTTTACCCAAGGTATACAGAAGACAAGTATTCCCATTAAAATATTACACATCGCAGCTGATAGCCTGTGACGTAATTAATTCTGTGACTTATGTATATACATTTTTATAGGAAAGACAGAGTGAGGAGAGAGACTATTATGTTCTCTGTACTGTGCTTTCGTATACATTTTCACGATATTTCGTTACTAATGGTGCAACGTGATTCGTAATGGGAATACCTTGTATCCTATATTCCTTGATGTTTACCATACTCCGTCCCTCTTGCTCATGCCCAGGATTCAGGTAAAAATACCCTTTTGAAAATTAAAGTTTTATAAGAGTGCTAAGCGATTAAAATATCACTTGGAAACAAGAAAATGTATTTTTTTAAATTAAATTCGATTTCTGATATTTCATCTGATTGGTTGAGTTTTAGATGTTTTTATGTAGTAAATCTTTTAAAGGGTGCTTAAAATCTGATATAGCATATCGCTCACTCAGCCCATTATTATAAGTCAGTGGGGCCAATTCACACGCTTCAGGTCAAAGTGGGAGCTTTTTCCTCCCCTGGTGCTTAGATGTACGTGTGTATGTTCAATTAAGTTACAGTTTTTATACCCTAGATGAAATCTAAATGGTATACTAAGTTTGTCATTCCGTTTGTAACACCTAGAAATAATGATGGTAAAGAAAAATGGATTAGACACCCATGCATAAAATTAAAGGTTATGTTGAGTTGTGTATGTCCAGCCGTCCGTTTATCCGTCCGTCTGTCCATCCGTCCGTCCTTCCGATAATTCGAGAACGAGTGTCCTTAGAAAGCTGAAATTTTGCAAAAAAAAAACTAAAACTAAGTTCGAAGATGAGACAAACCGGGTTATTCCTTAATAGGGTTGCCATACAAAACTTTCGTTTTTCACTACATATTTGTGCACTACTTGAGAGCGCGTCAACGTATAGAGCTGAAATTTTGCACATATTTTTTTTAAATAAAGGTAGTAAATATAATTTTAAAAATGGACTAAATCGGGCAACCCATTCTTTGTGCTGCCATATAAAAATTTTGGATTTATACGAATACTGTGAGAACGATAAGTCCTATACGGAAAAGTTCTTCAGAATATAAAATCCTATAAAATTGGTTATAATAATTTTTTCTGTCTGACGAACCGTTATAGAAATACAAACGAAAACCACTTAATCAAACTTCCACAGATGGGTGACCATACGAAATGACATGCAAATTGACGTATTCATCTAGGGTATCATAAGAATTGATCTTAGACCAATTCTGGTTTTTTTACTTGTTGATATAAACAACTAAACTTGGCATATCGGAATTTATCCTTACCCCAAATCCCTCTCACCGTCAAAAGTGAAGCGTGTGGGCCCTAGGTATGACTTGGCTTGTCGTTTTTTGACGGAATCGTATCCGCTATACTGAACTTTCTTTATTTTCAATCACCTTTCTTTAAAAGCAGCACAAAGAGTTACAGGATTCCGATTCTTAAAACTAGTTTCGCCTGTAAAGCGGCACATATTCACGATAATCTATTGATTTTTTAAAGCCAGCAACTGATCAAAAAGGAGGAAGTCCATCAATGCGTGCAACAAGGAGTCACACTTTGAGTTTGTGCAGTCAGAAAGGCACATGTCCATTTTGTTTTTATATTTTTCTCATAGATATTTCACATTTTACTATGTACTTAACATGTCGAGAAGTGCACGAAAAGTAGCACAAAATATTAAAATCATAATGGGATAATTTTGAAAGTCTACTAATTATGCTATATAGAACAGAAATGTTTTTTTCAGTTTGATATGAAAGGAAATAAAGTCGACTATAATTCTGTAAAAAAAAAGGATGTAAAATGTCATTTAGTGCGTTTTGGAAGTGGTCGTTTCATGTATACTTACTGATATGTTAAATAAATGACATTTATTGCAATTGTAGGTTCCAAAAATCTTTAAGACAAGGAGTAACAACAAAAGATATCAGGAGTATAATTTTGGAATATTCCATATGTATGTAATTATCTGGGATTTTAGTGATCTAAAACCATCGTACATTACACATTTGTTTTGCTTGGCTCCTACGTTTTCACTCCTTCGTTAGCGTCGAGCTATGCTTGCGACCGGTAATCTTAGAGAACTATTGTTGTTACAAAAATAAAACAAAAATAAAAGTAATAAATAATTAAAAAATATGTAAAAGCAATTTTTAGGAAAATTTGGTTTTTTAATGGGAAGTTAGAAAGAGGGAATTGCTACTTTTTTATTCAGTTCCGCTTTATTATTATTTATATATTCAATTTCTTTTGTGCCATTGCCTTCGGTCAATTTTGAGGCATGTTGGTTGTACGGTGTGGATAACCATAAAAGTTCTTATATATATATATATAAAATTTTCTTTATATATTGAAACCTTGTAGCTCCTTTTATCGAAATTCATAAATTTAAAATATGCTTACCCTTCGAATACCCCAGCAAAACCTATAAAACTCAGACTAGCCTTGCAAAGATCTCACCCTCTATTAAAGAAAACAACTAATGCTACTGATAGTCCAGCCATTTATTTACAAAACAGTCAACATTTTGATATGTATATATATACGTATAACAATAAACTTTGTTACAACCCAAAATAAATTACTAGGGATTATCTATGTATACAGCTACAATATAAGATTTAAAGTTATCTCTATCACTGATAAAAACATAAATCAAGTACTCCGGCTCCTTTTCTGAATCTAAATGTAAATATTTTAGTTATATACCTATATATGTATATATATATATAGTGCCGCCTTTATGGAGTTCAAGTTTTCTCTGTGTGTTGTGCTTAAGATTAATTGCGACGCGTTGAGCCTGGATTCTTTGGACAACTTTTTCACCTGTACAAGTGCTGCAAATGAGCTTAATTAACTTAGCGAAATATCATTATTAAAATTATTTTTTTGTTAAATTTACATTAGTCTTAAAGGGATTCAATGTAAAAGTCCATTTAAAATTAAATTATTCCACCGAAAAGTAAATTGGAAGGACTAAGAGCAATGCTGAAATTCAGCTTGGGCTTCAAATTGTTGTTGTTGTAATAAAAGAGAGTTTGTAAAGCTAGCTCAGCATTCGAGATATACCTATGTATTACGTCGACATGCATATCTTTCATCCTTTTTGATCTTATGATTATTATTGGAGAGCATAATGTCTCAGCATCCTAAAGTAGACAGAAATCTATGGATGGGAAGGAAGTAATAACAAATTTTAAAACGGATTAGATTTTGATTTTGATAGAAGCTATCCTTTCTACTGAAAACAAGCAGCTGGGAAGTTGGGATATAATATTCCTGTCGATAATTACAAGACTATTAATGACTTAGATTTATTACAAAGCTTGCAAAATTTTGAAAACCTCAGAAATATTATCCTGATTCATTGTTATGAATTAAAAAGGATAATATTTCTACCTATATTAATGTTGCAAAACTTTCTGACATTCGTATATTGTTTGAAAAATTATTATGTATTTGTTAAAATTTATTTGTATTCTATTTCTATAAAAACCAGGCTTTTTTTACATGCATAAAGGATTGAATTTTAATGGATTTTAGCAAAGCTTTTGATATTTTTTGTATAATATTATAATAACTCCTACCGAAGAAATTTCCAGAAGAAAAAATCCATAAAAGATCGCGAGCGGAAAATAACGCACTAAAGTATGCTGAAAAATTAAACATTTAGCTAAGAAATGCAAGGTTGTTACTTGTAAACATAAAAATATCCTTCATATTTCATTTACCAAATAAGTGGTAGTACCTACATAAATGAAACACAAACTTATATTTTACGTAAAGTTTAACTGGTAGACAAATGGATAATGTGTTAATACATGCTAATGCTATTTATTATGGGCTTTTTGTGATGTTAGCCAGACAAATTTGCCTCTCATTTACCTTTATTTATTTTTCGATTTCTGGAATATTAAAGACCTGTTTTGTATACTTTGTATGCTAGACCTGTAGGTGTTCAAACGTTTCCCTTTTTTATTATTAAATTTTTATTTCAACTAAGTACAAGAAGAATCAAATAGATTACATGCAGTTATATAATAAGTTGTTAAGAGTACTAAATTCTAAGGACACTATCTAGAAATTCCCTAGGACTTCAAACATCTTGAAGTTACCAAAGTAATAATTGTTATGTTTATTGATTACGGGTACCACTGATGTGCTTAAGTACTTAAACAAATTTAATCTTAATTCGCATTATTTTAATTTAAAAGAGTAAACTTATTCTCTCGTTGGTATTCTTCAACACCATGCCAATTACACCCTTATTGAATCCCTAACATTTTTACATTAATTGATTTTTCATTTCCCACAAAATCGCGGATGCTATAAATTTCCATTAATCGTTAATTTTGCAGTTTGTTTCTCTATACCTTTGAAGTTTTTATATTTTATATTGTTTTTGTTTTATTTGAATTTTCTTAATTTGATTTGCTAAGCTTCAATGTTTGTACGCTTTGTAACTTACCAGCTTGTCAGTAGTATTCCTATACAATGTCAGGTGAATGAGTCTCCTATTTTTATTGCTAAATAAATAAATAAATGTATGAAACGAAATTGAAACGTAAGAGGCGAAGCGATTATTCATATATTTGGGAGTGCGAACAAGAATACATACATATGTAATATTTAAGCAAGATATTTTCTTTTATGTACGATACCAAAAGAAGATGTAATATTGTTTCTAGGAACCAAAGAGTTGTAAAATTTCAGCAGGTTTTAAACATCCATGTATACTTCTGATATATCTTCGTGAAAGAACCAAAACCAAGCTGATAAGCAAAAATTCTAAACCTAAATTGTACTGACTACTATCTTAATATGCAGGGTGTCCCATACGTACGACATTTCCTTTATACCCCGGATTCCTGACTTAATTTCGAGAAATAAATTGTATGGGAGGAGAACCGGTAAATGCATGGTGTGGGCGGTAGGGGGTTTTGTGATTTTGGGTAATTTTTATCATAACACCATGTAACTTTCATGTTATACATCCTATGAAGGTAATTTCAGGTGATAGTAAACCTTCTGCGGTTTCCAACAAATGCCCAACCACCTCTCTACCCCTTCCCGTTGGCAGTTATACGACGTCAAAGTCAAAAATTTGGAAAATTTTGCAATTTCTTTTTCAATTTTAACGATTTTTCCGCTAAAAGGCAAGATAAGGATAGCCCTTTCTTGCAAAATTTCGAGACCTCCGAATGTTACCTTTCATTTGATGCTGTAGACGTACCTACCTAAATGCTACTATTTTTGATATATTCCCGTTTTTATGATGCATAATTTCATTAATTTTGCTAATAGCAATAGAAATCGCGCCTAATTTTATGCAATTCTACGCAAAGTAGCAAAATTAATGAAATTATGAATCATAGAAACAGGAATATCTTAAAAACGGTTGCATTTAGGTAGGTACATGAGCATAGACAAGGTAAAAGTAACAATCCGGTGATCTTAATCTTATAAAAAAAACTGTATAGTTATTATACATTTTGGCGGAAAAATCTTTAAAATTTAAAAATATTAGGATGTTTTTCCGAATTTTCTGACTTTAACGTCCTACAACTGATGCGATGGAAAGGCTGACAGCAAGGCTGGTTGTGCATTTGTTGAAAAGCTTAGACGGTTTGCTATCATTTCAGATGAATCTCGCCTTGTAATACACTCTACAAGAAAGTTACATGGTATTAGGATAAAAAGCACCCAAAATCACGAAACCCCATTCCGCCCACACCGTGCATTTTCCGGCTCTCCTCCCATACAATTTATTTCTCGCAATTGAGTGAGGAATCCGTGGTATAAAGAAAATGCGGTACGTATGGGACATCTGTATAAAAATCACGTGTCACTGGATTCGTACATACTAATCTCCGAAACCACCCAACCGATTTCAATGACATTTTGTGAATGTGTATGGTTGGTTCCAGCTTCAAAGATAGTATAGTTACGGTGGCGCTATTGTATATAACACAACACATATTTCTTTAATTCTTATTAAAGATAATTTTCTGCGTTTGTATTTCTTGGAATACAACTTATTTTTCTTTTTATATTAAAAAAAAATGATTTTTTTTTAACGCTAGCATGTCAAAAAATCGAGATCCGAAACGCAAGATAACATAATCACAATTATTAACGTAATTCTCTATATCATATAAAACTACCAGCATAAAAATACGCTGTAGGACAGATTAATTAATATTTAAATTCTTAGAGCAGAGCCGAAAGTACCGAGAATCGATTGCAATATGCTTCCCAAGTAACGAATCGTTGCAAGTATCGAAATATAACGATTTTTGTCATCTCTACAAACAACGACTTCACAAGCAAGAACAGCAAAGCCGGTTTTATATAATATCTTCCTCTCACTGTCGAAGATTTTATGATGACAAAATGGAGAAAAAGAATTTGCTGACAATCTGCAGGAAGAAAATCATTTAAAACAAAGGAAAAAACTAGAAACAGCAATGTGGATAGTACGACAAAGGGAAGAAAAACGCAAGAAAAACTAGCGGCGAAGGTCGGTAAAGGTACTACGAGCTGGAATTGAGAAAAGTAAGGACATCGAAACTATACCAGAATTGTGCGAAACCACCAACACGGAAACAGAGAAGAAATTACAACCGAAATCGAAAAAATATTTCAGGATTTACAGGGGACCTAGTTGACGAAATAGAGAATGTAGAAGCAACACCACCAAAGATAGACGAATGCAACCAAAATCATCGGCAATACTGGACAATATGTATCGCATATTAAAAAAAAAATATTGGGTGCAACAAAAATAATAATATTCCATAATCTACCTTTATAAATAAAAATGAAATGCTGTTCGTTGGAAATCGCATCACTTGAGAAAGGCTGGACCGATTTTGCAATTTTTTTTTACGTTCCTAAAGAAAAATTGGAATCAGCAATGCCTTCTTGGCGTTGCCATACAAAACTAGGGGTTTTCTTTATATATTCGGAAACTGTCTGAGAACGAGACCACATGAAGAGCTCAAATTCTGTACACGTAAAAAATGCAAATACAAATACAACAAGTAAAAAATCTAGAATTGGTCTAACAATAAGACCAATTCTTGTGTTACCCTAGGTGAATACCCGTTTCTAATTTCGTATGGTCACCATCAATGCAAGTTTGATCGTTGAGGTAGTTTTACGCACATATTCCTAGAATGGTACGTCGAACAATAAAAATGATTATAACCAATTTAAATAAAATTAAATGTCTAGGATTGATCTTTTTTACAGTATACGTAAAAAAACCAAAAATTTTATGTGGCAATACCAAGAAGGGGTTGCGCGATTTCGTCCATTTATTTTTTTTAATTTACTATCGCTATGAAAATATTATCTACCAAATTTCAGCTCTTTACGTCAACGCGTTCTCAGGAAATGTTCTAATATATAATGAAAAGCGAAATTTTTGTATGGCAACCCTATGACCAAGCTACCCGATTAGTTCCATTTTTGTAACCTAGATGAAATCTATAGGGTATACTAAGTTTGTCATTACGTTTGTAATGCATAGAAATGGATTGGACACCCACGCATATCATTAAATGATAATTTGATTTTTGCATGTCCGTCCGTGTGTCCGTCTGTCCCTGGGCACGATAACTCGAGACGGCGTTCACTTAGAAAGCTGCACATGCACATGGATTTTAGGAAAAAATAGTAAAATTAAGTTCGAAAATGAGATAAATCGGGCAACTCCTTCGTAGGGAAGCTATACAAAACTTTCGTTTTCCACTTTATATTTGGACACTGCCTGAGAACGCGTTGACATAGAGAGCTGAAATTTTGGTACGTGGCGTTTTTATAGTAGTAACAAACAAAATTTCAAAAATGAATTAATCGGCCAGCCCCTTTTTGGTGTTGCCAAATAAAAATTTAGGTTTTTTATATATACTGTGAAAACGATCAGTCCTAGACATTTTTATTATACTAAAAACTTCTTCAGAGTACAAAATCCTATAAAATTGCTTATACATAATCATATTTTCTGTCCGACGAATCGTTCTAGAAATATATGCTAAAAACCATTTCAAAAATCAAACTTGCATAGATCGGTGACCATACCAAATTTTATACGGGCATTCATCTAGTATCATAAGAATTTATCGCAGACTAATACTAGCTTTTTGGCTTGTTGAACTTAATTTTACTTTTTTTTTTAAAGCCCTTGTACAAAATTTCAGCACTCGAAGTACAGCCGTTCTCGAGTTATCGCAGGGAGGTACAGGACGGATAGTTGGAAAGACGGACAGACGGACAGACGGACACAATCAGAATAACTTTTAATATTATGCGTGAGTGTCGAATCCATTTTGATCTACCATCATTATTTCTAGGTGTTATAAACGGAATAACGAAGTCTGTATACCTTAAGATTTCATTTAGGGTATAAAAATAGACTAAATCGGCCTATCCCATCTTGGTGTCCTCATACAAAACCTTCATTTTTCACTATATGCGTAATTCTTTTTTGTTTTGTTTATGGTCCAGGAAAAGTTGGGGAAAAAAATTCCAGTGATTATAAGGTCAATTCATTCAAGTCGATGAACTTAACTGTAGGTCGTCCGTTTTATGGAAACACGACATACACTCAAATTAAGTATCAACATGTGTGTCGAGTTTCAGAACAATCAATCTGGAGAAGTATTATCAAAACAATTTCTAGGCATTGGCAATAGAAAAATTCCCGTTGACATTTCTGCTGGTTGCATTACACTCCCCTTCGATGTTTGCCAGTTCATAGAATCAAAGACCGAACTAATCTCAAAGTTGTTCCCAAACATTACTCAAAATTACAAAAATCATGTTTGGATAAGTCATAGCAAAGCTGCGAAAAACATTGATGTTGACGAATTTAATTTCAAGGTTCAAAGTGAAATGTTGGCGAATTGATGGCGTACAAATCGGTGGATTCCGCTACTAGCCAAGATGATATCGTCAACAATCCAACGAAATTTTTAAACGCTCTGGAATTGCTTGGATTGTCGCCTCACAATCTCCAATTGAAAGTCGGATCGGTAATCATGATGTTACGAAATATCAACTAATGTAATGGCATTCGGCTTGCGGTGAAGAAACTGACATCATCGAAACAACAGTTCTCAAAAGAAAGTACAAAAGAAAAACGATTTGATACCACGCATTCCAATGATTCCGATCGACGGCCGGAGCGGCCTGAATTTACAAGGACAGTCATTGAGTATTTGCGGCATTAATCCTGAAAATTCATGCATTTTGCTGGTATGGTATATCGCCTATTCCCGTGTCGGAGGAACATCAACTTTGTTTGTTTACGCACCAGACAACAAAATAAAAAATGTCGTATATTTGGGACTATTTGTATCGTTAAATTTTAATTATGAGTCGAAGAAAGTGTTTTTTACAAGGATTTTTACAACTAATTTCTCATTTCTAATCGTTACTGTTCAGTGGGACAGTATGCTCTCACGGAAAGAGACAGGAATATGAAAGTGGTGCCATTTGCTTTCGAGCATATTTGGTTCAACGAGCAGTCCATTTATATACATGTCAGTGGTATCCCCTCATTTTGAATATCCATGGCTACAATCGTTAAAATGATTACTCAGAAATACGTTTTTTTCTCAATTTTACTTTGTTTACAAATTTTTAATAGCTTTTCACAAATTCACATAACGATCACAAACAAATTTATTTAAATTTGGACAGGATAACGTCTGTCGGGTTACCATAGACAAACTAATAACATACATACAGGGACGATGTCTCGACTGGCTCTCGTAATCCAGCAATAATGCCTCGCTCCTATATAAAATCAGCCATGCCTCGACCTGATGTAGGGAAGCCCTCAATTTTTTCTTAGAAGATTGCTAGAAATTTTTTTAGAGATTGAATGCATTACTAGGGGCCGATAATGCTACACATAAAATTATTGTAGTCAGTGATGTGTATTCAACGCGGATTAGTAGCAGTAGATGTCTCGGAAAAAATGTAGTAGATGTCAAATTCATTCTCAAGCTCACATTATCTCTAATATAAAATTCATGTATAGACAAATTTTCATTCCCACGAAAAATATTTCTTCTTATCACATATTTTTAGAAACCCAAATGTGTAACATGAATCTTTCATATGCATGCTTATCATGGACAAATTTTGCGAAGTTTAAATTTTTGAAGAGTAAGCATAATTTTTGAGAACATATTTTGTGGGAAAATATGAACATTAAATCAAATTCTAGAAACGAAAAATTTGTATATAAACCATACTAATTTACAAAATTATAATTAGAAAAGAAATAAACACCTTTAAACAAAGTTCTACGTGTTTACTTGCTACTACGAAGCTATTACTATCCCCCCACAAGTGGTAAGGTTGCAATAGGAGGCAGACTAAAGTGGTTTGGAAAAAGCTCCAATACACTCTAAATCAACAGTAGATTTATATAAAATGTAATGAAACTGCACTTTTACTTTGCAACAATGAAATATAATATTCATATAATTATACAAAGGTAAACGGTAAACAAAAGCATAAAATTCTACTCTACTCTTATTACCTCAGTCAGAATAACATAACAACCTTTCAGAAAATATTTTTCAATAATAGACTTGTAGGTGTTCGCATGAAATATTGTCTATGGAATGAGTGTGTTGTCAATAAAATATATGTTTACATTTTAATAATAATGTGAAGATAAGCCATATCTACAATCAGCTGTGAAAGTGAGGTTAAAGCATCTTACGATATATGCAACATTTTTATGGCATATCTCTCATTTTTTACCAAAACTATGGGAGCTATTATTTCCAAGTCCATGACAGATGACGTACAAAATACAAGGCAGCACAGAAAGAAGGCGCACAGAAAGAAGGCGTAGTACATATTAAATCACCAAATGTGAAGTAGATCTACTTAAATTGCAGTTAATACACATCACTGATTCTAGTTGAAAATAACTTGAGTCGGATAACAGGAAAGAATAACAATTTTGTCGAAATATTTTCTGTAAATTTCTAAGAAGAAATGAATGCATAGCACATGAACTAGATGTTGCATACAGTACCAAAAAAGTATACAAAATTTATATGGCGGGGTGGTCCATTCCGGAATGGACCACAAGATTTAAAATGATGTATGCGTCGAGTGATTCATATTTTTTCGTATCTGAAGTATGGTAGAAGTCGGTTAAATGTATACAAAACTGCTATTATAAAAATATTTGCTTTTGGCATGCTCTACAATATGTTATGGTCCATTCCAGAATACACTACCCATTTCACAATCTGTATACTCTGTTTTAGTATGCCATGCGACATCTAGTTCTTGTGCCATCTATGATATTGCTCATCTACGCGTATACTCTCAAAAAAATTGTTAGTAGCCCAAGTACCCGTTGTTGGCCTCCAATAATGGATAAAAATTCTAAAGAAAAAATGTCCAGTAAATTTCTAAGGAAAAATTCATACATCAGATTGAGGCATCGTTGATTTTATATTGGAGCGAGGCGAGGCATGCTGGGTTACGCCAGTAAGTCTAGGCTTCATCGATTTTATATTCCAACGAGGCGTTACAGATTTTTGTTCTACTTGTCCAGTATTTCTTTTGTTAGTAGTTTGTTTATGCTGTAATGCCCTAGGCACACAGCACGGTCTAATAAATCATTAGTACTAATTATTCATTAAAATACTGTATGTCACACAGTATACGTCATTATGGTTCGAAAATCAGATGATAATGTAGTACAATGTGCTAGATTTGGCATATAATTTAAATATGGAGCTTCGTTGTGCACCTGCAAATGCAATGAAAATAACAAATTATATTGTCAATATTCTTTTTAATATAAAGTTTTTCTCATTTGTAAATTGTTAAATTGAAAATAAAATAAATAAAAACAAAGTTTATCGCCTTATGGCGATGCATATTGCTTCTTTAATGACATAAGTTTATCAAAACCAGTTTGACAGAACAACTTATTTAAAGAAATGGCTGTGTGTCTCCAGTTTATAATGAATCATTATAGACTAAGCCAATGTCGTTCTTTTGGTTTATAAAAAGCTTCAACCAAACTAAGTTAACCATTTTGTATTAATATTGTGTAATACTATTAGAAAATATTCGCAATGTCAAAATTATTTATCAAAAAAATTGCGCAGTAGTAAGTCGACAAAAATTAAATTAGAACTTAGCTCTATCATAATCAGAAGTGAAATAATATTCTTCGATAACTTATGCTTAACCTTTTTGCGTGATCTCATTATGTTACGAATAGTGTTGCAAGTTATACGTAATCTAGAATGCATGGTAAAACCATGTCGTCAAAACGATATCGTTTGCTGAAGAAGCTTATAAATACACGAAATATGTAAGTAGTGGTAAGTTACCAAATTAAACAGCTGTTGACCTGTCAATTATCATAAATATAATTGCTTTCTCGATTTTATTGCAGAATAACATCAAAGGAAGTATTTGGTCGCAATAATTTACACTATAGTATAACAAACTAAGAAATTATTTGGGACCAGTCGAATAATACAAAAGTTTGTTTTCAAGACTGAAAGTACAAGTTCCAGTTTACAGCTGTTTTGCTCTAAATTCCCCTACATGACTCTGAATTATGCTGAATACACCTGAGGTATTACTAAATCGTTTTTACTGATTAACTACTACACATAAGCTCGTATTCATGTCGTCAAATGAATGAAAGGGAAGAGATATTTTTGCAAGGATGAATGTTCAAATGCAAGAATGAGAAGCAAACACACTCCATTCCATTTTGACGACGTGGCTTTACCATGCATTGTAGATTAGGCGCTATCGGCTGAAGAGCGATATTTGTACTGTGTACCACTGTTAAGCAGCTTTTGTTATATAGTAAAAACAAAACTTAAGTAGGAGAAGCGGATCAGCTGAAAGTTTTCTTCACCTAGACCTCAAAGGAAGGTTTCTTCGGTAATCGGTCTTTTTCTTGATCAGCAACAATAATTTTAAATTGTTGGTATAAAGCGTTGGAGGTCATCTCACTGGTATTGTAAAAATAAAAGTAACTTTGACTACAGAACAATAGTGGAGTTGCTACAATACCTTAATATTCAGCATGACAGTGCATTCGAGTAATTGGAGGTAGCTTCAAGGTTTACTTTCTCTATAAATGTAGAACGCATTTTCTATCAAACTTGCGTCTTCCAATAACTTTTCATCTTAGAACACTATTTTGAAACTAGTTGTACTCAAGCCGCTGCAACTTGCGCACGCTTTTGTACTTTAGTGAAGTGTGACCCCACTTACGTAATGTTTTTCGTGAGGTAAGTATTGTTATTTCTTTCGAATTTCCGACATTTTATAATATTTTAGTTCTAACGAAAATAAATAAAACGTGTATTG
The DNA here is from genome assembly GCA_963924295.1 of Dioctria rufipes. Classification (NCBI taxonomy): domain Eukaryota; kingdom Metazoa; phylum Arthropoda; class Insecta; order Diptera; family Asilidae; genus Dioctria; species Dioctria rufipes. Next base: position 88,159,569 of record OZ002742.1, read on the forward strand.
AGATTTTATTACTTTACATAAGAGTTTCTCACCGAGGTACGTTTAAATCTCATCGTGATAGTCGTAGAAATTGTTTTGCCTGTAATACCACAATTTTGGATAAAAATACTGTAAAGTTAGTACCATATATTTATATAATACATAAATAATGCACAAGTTTGTGAAATATAAAATAATTATACAATATGATCCGCGCACAGAGGTTAGTTCTGATGAATATGAGGGACGGCTTGACCCCGTTCGCTATTTCTGAGACTGTATTCATAAAGAATTTTAGAAGTCCAAAACTTTTTGCCTTTAATGTGATTGAAATGAGGTAGCTTTGGCAACACTTAATTTTATTGCTGCAGGTTTATACGAAAATCCTGTTGGACATAATGACGGCAGTGAAATTCTTTACCTACGACTAATGTGATAAAATAATAATTCAATTATCTTTACGTACTGTGAGTTTGTCATACAATAATCATTAATTGTAACTTGATTAAAGACGCATACTATTAACTTCGATAATCATAAGGAACTACAGCGTAGGAAAATTATTGTGATGACATGTCTGGGCACAAGTGTAGCAAAATGCTAGCTACTTGTGGGTTGGCTCCATTGCCATCATCGCCTCGCTAAAAATTTCTTCTTGTTCCTTCTTGCAAAGTGAATTGTCTTTAACAGCTGGGCTGAACGAAAAAAGAGTGTTCAGATTCTCCAAAGCCTCTTAACCTCTTAAAATTAAAGTTACTCAAAATGTATGTATGTACATATATAATATCTTATTTGCTAAATTTAAGAGCTTAAGTGATTTCTTAAAAGTCTCTTATGTAGAATCGGGGTTTATCTTCTGTTATAGCTGATAAACTAATTCTAAAAATGGACGAACGATTGCGAAACAGATAGAACTGAAAAAAAAAATGATGTAGGAGGGTGTTCATCAGAATAGGAACAAGAAGCTTATGGTGATGGTCTGAACAGCAGCCATAAAAGCGAGAGTGAGATTGATACAGAACAGTTAGTAGATGTCGACAGAGTGCTACTTAAGTTGAATACACTCAAGATCAAGAAGAAGAAGAAAGCGGATATTAGTTCAAAAGTATACACAAAAAACCACTTGTGTTGATGTAGCAAAAATCTCTATCATTTAGATCTATCAGTACGCGAGTGCACAGCATTGTTTTGGATATCTCTGGTGCAAAACAGGAAGAAAGAAATTCAAAGTTGCGTCTGAAGTACTTTTCACTTTATTTTACTAGTCTCTAATACGAGCAAATACATAGAAAAGGTTAAAACAACTCATAAGCATGAAACAGACGCCAAAGAAGTATCAGTGAATAACATGAAAGCTTTCATAGGTCTCTTGATCAAGGTGTAATGCATTTTTTGAATTTTTAGGATACTGATGGAAGTGCTCCTGAGATGCTCCTGCTTACAATATCATACATACAAGTGCTTGCATTCCCACGACACGAAGTAGAGAAGAGAGAATCAAAGATGATCATCTTGCATCGATCACAGAACTTAGTACCTTGCTGGAGTATAAATTTCAGAAGGCCTATTCTTTAGGGGAGAATGTGACAATCTACGGAACTTTATTGGATTCAGAGATAAGTTCAAAAGCAAAGTCTATATGCCCATAAATATGGCATAAAAGTTCAAACAATGGTTGACACGCATACGTTTTGCAATCTTCTGAGATCTACGGACGCAAACAAACTTGAGGTTCTTACAGTGTTTCTAACAGCGCCGATGAAATAATGAAATGATTAGTGAATAAAATCAAGGGTTCAGTATGTAACAATACCACTGAGAATTGGTACACAGTTGCAAATTAGCATTGGATTTTATGATATCTGAATACAGTACGTGTTTGGTGTGAAAAAACAAAAAATAAATTCCTTCCTGATAAAACAGGCGCTCCCTGTTTGGATTCACCACCACCATGACCATGGTATCGTATGTCCCAAAAAATAATAAGGATGTTATCCTTTTGTCGACAAATATTGTGGTGACCAGATAAGTTCTACAAAAAATATTGGTCGAAGAACAAGAAGGTGGCGAGTGGCAATGTTCTTTTATTTGATGAACGGAGCAGTACTAAATGCTTACAGTATTCATAACGCCAATACTGAAAGTTGCGAGACCCAGTTCAACTTGTCAAGCCTGCAAAAAAGCCGGTCTAGATGTCAAGGCAACACCAAAGCAAGTGAGAAAGAAGAGGCTCATCTCGGGGACGTTGTCATCTATGTCCTAGAAAAGACAACAGAAAACACCTTTTCAGTGCTTCAGATGCAGAAATTTTGTTTGTAAGGAACACAGTCTAGTCTCATGTTATGAATGTAACAAGAGTGATTAATCAGCATAGCGGTTCTTATTTTTTCTCCTTTTCTAAAAAGACTGACGAGTTCCTCCGAATGAAATATAATATAATCGCAACTTTTTTTGTGTTAATTTAAAGAGAATTTATTCATTTTTCAGTTTTTGTTAAAGTAATAGACTTTAGTTGTCAAACTGCGTCGGTTTTGAACATCTTGTGGTTTTCTCAAATTTCTAGAAAGAAATTGGGGTCATTGCTGACCCCAAGTGCGCACTTGTGTGATTTTGCTAGTTCGCCTACTTAAGGGTAAAGCTATTCTACTGTTTCATATTCGATTTACTAGTATAATAATACTTATATTAGTAAAAGTAATAAAGAATAATCCAATTTATATAAAATGTTTTCTTTTAAAAAATGAAATGAAATGTAACAAGTAAAAAAGCTAGAATTGGTTTAAGACCAATTCTTATGATACCCTAGATGAATGCCCGTATAAAATTTCGTATGATCACGAATCTATGAAAGTTTGATTTTTCTAGAACGGTTCGTCGGACAGAAAAAAATGTTCTAACCAATTTTATAGATTTCGTATTCTGTACAAGTTTTTAGTACAATAAATATGTCTAGGACTGATCGCTTTTACAGTATATGTAAAAAGCTTAAATTTTTATATGGCAACACCAAGAAGGAGTTGCCAGATTTAGCCCATTTTTCAACCTGTTTTGCAATTTTTATGAAAACGCCCAGGAGAAAATATGAGCTCCGAACGTCGACGCGTTCTCAAGCAATGTCCAAATATATAGTGGAAAACGAAATTTTTGTATGGGCACCCCACGATGGTCTTGCCCGATTTGTCTCATTTTCGAATTTAATTTAATTTTTTTTTTTAAAGGCCGACAGACGGACGGACATGCAAAACTCAAAATAACTTTTAATATTATGCGTGGGTGTTCAAACCATTTTGTTCTACCATCATTATTTCTGTGCGTTACAAACGGAATGATAAACTTAGTATACCCTATAGATTTCAGCTAGGATATAAAAATGAACGGTGGCATGTAGGTAGATATGCTAGTTGAGGTTTCCTAATCTTACAAGAAAAAACTATCTTATGAATGCGTTTTGGTGGAGAAACAAAAATATAAAAATTTTCCAATTTACTTAGACTTTGACGTCCTATAACTTCCGACAAACGGAGAACGAAAAGCATTCGAATTGAAAGTCTTACAAGTACTATTATTGATACCTAAATTGTCTTAATAAGTACATGGTATTAATACAAGAGGTACTCTTACTTTTCGCTAAATCTTGTATATCTTTACCGGAGCACAACATATCATAAATATAACTCATTACCAGAGTTGCCAGACGAAAAGTTATTAAATATTTCATATTTACAACATAAATACTTAATTTGAAGTATTTTTATTAGAAAATGAAATTCATAAATACGATGAATAAGAAGTTGGTGGATTTTGATATTTTATGTATTTATACAGGCCGCTGATGTTGCAAATTTTTAATTAATTTTAATTAATTTTTTTACTCTTTCGTACGATTGCTATAACTCCTTAAGTAGTTGGTCTAAATTTGAGATGTGCGTAAAAGAAATGATTAAATTTGAATTTATATTAGCACAATCTGCCCCTTCTTTCCACTCTATTAACCAACCCATTATGAAACTACCAAACAACTCGCCCAATAGGTACCAGTGGCGTAACTAAGGATGTATGCCCCCTCCCTGCAAATTAACATACTTGCACAGGAAAATTTAATTTTTTGTATCAATTGTTAGGAAATATTTTCTGGACTTCGGATGTATGATGTTTGCAATAATTTTGTACGGGGAGACGAAATTATTCCCTTTTCCCTTTTTAATTTGTTTCATGCCAGAAATTCTCACAATATGGGAGAATTTCCACGATCTGCCAACAGAGCCTTCACTCCACTAACTTCAAGCCAGAGTTGTGTAAAAAAATAGGAAGGTTTCGTGGGTACTAAGTGTAGTGTTGCCAAAATCTGGATAGACAAACATATTTATTTAGACTTACTTCATGCTCTACATTCATCATTAAACCTGTTAAAAATAAAACACTGGCAGCTGCAGCATATGCTCACGAAAGCACATTAAGAAGAAAACCGATGAATATCTGAGAGGAGAGCTTAACTAAGCCAAAGCGAAAGGGGAAAAAGCTTCCCACATAAGTAGCCAGCCGGAAATATCCGATTACTTGAAGTAAGAGTCCGAGTCCAGTTGCCAGAAAATCTCCTGAAAAATGTTCTATTTTCGTATTTGGAGTGTGCTAAAAAGTGCCTTTTTTGAGAAAATGTGCTGAAAAAAGCCGGAAATTTTTTATTTTTTTTAAATTGTGTCATTATTTCAAATATTAAAAAAAAATATTCATATACTATACGTCTGTATATATACTTTAATTTATAAGCAATTCACGAGTAAACTAATTTACTTGAACAAATAAATACAATCAAGATCGATGCGCAGTTTTTTTCTATATGATCCTTAAAAATGTTTAGTTTTTTATGTAAAGGCTTTACCATTACATGTAAATGTATTCGAAGTTCAGAAAACTATAAAAGGCTAGAAGGGAAAAAGAGAATAATGCAGTAAACTCTTATTATACCAAATCCAAACACTTTGTCTATTGAAATTGCTCGATTGCATTTGTTTCATTAAAAAACAAGTACCGTGGTACTGTCGGTTTCTGCCCTAAAAGCCGAAGACCAAAAATTCCATAAAGAAAGTTTTGGGAGTATAGGTACTGTGTGTAAAGTGTTTCGATCAGCAGTAACAGGGCGATCTCATTAGTACAGCAATGAACCCTGAAACTGCGTGCTGTCTACACTACAGTGAACTCAGATGCCAATAAGTTGTTGGTGGATTTATATAGACTTATTTAAAAATCTATATGTGAATCATTTTAAGGAAAATTGATTGTTTTCACAATTTAAATGATTTTAGGGCATCTCATTTCTAACCAATAAGTGGGAAGAGGTAATGAGTTTTTTACTCTTTCCAGACCCGTTCAAAATACGAGTCTACAGGCAATTCTTAACCTACTTCATATGAGCAGAGAAAGTTAAAAAACAAGTACCGAGCTACTGTATGCAGTAGGTTGAGAATGCCTGTAAACTCGTATTTTGTACGGTTCTCGAAAGAGTAAAAAAATCATTACCACTTCCCACTTATATTTATTTCGTTTACTGTTCCAGGAGCTGCGGTTAAAGCTCTATTAAAAAAACTTTGCTTGAGATTTCACAATTTGTAAATTACAATTTTGAGCATATAAAATCTACTTCTTTACTCCAGAATTCGAATCCATGATTATAGCATTAATATATTTATCGCCATCTTCTAGAATCGGGAACCCAAAACATCAAAGTCCTCAGTATAAACATTTTTCCCATTCGCCTACAATGCGCATTTTTTATAGTGTCCGTATAAACTTACACATCTGAGATTGCCACGAAAATTGTTGATGATGGACTTCTCTTTAGTTTCATACTCCACGACACAATTAAATTTGACATTTCAATTTACCTATTCATAATCGCTAACTAACACAAATCATTAGCATTAAGGTTATGAAATTTGAAAATGTTAATGTCACATGTCCACTGCATTAATGGGATGGATACAAAAACAATAAGAGAAAGAAAATGTGCTGAAACTATGCCCTTCATAATTAACTTAACTTACTTTGAAAATTTTGCTAATTGGGGAAAAAATGTGCTAAAATAGCATAAAAATGCCGGTCTGGCAACACTGTTCACAACAGTGTTTGAAGCATGAGGGAGTTTCAAAGTTTTAAATGATCTTATCTAGGGGGATTACTGTATATCAATTTTCGTTCATTGCTTACTTATCTAATATTCTAAAGTTAAAGTAGCACTCTTCTCTCATCTACGAACTCTGATGCATGCTAGCAGCGTGTATGCCTAGCCTAAGGAAGTCAGCCAAGTATTTCCCAGAAAATACAGTTTTTCAGTTTTAGGCGTACCTTTTTCTCCGTTTAAATACAACGAATAAATAGAAGAATTCTCGACATTTTTATTGTTGTGTCATCACTACTGTCTAGTCAGCGTATTTGCCGTTTCTCAAAACCTATGATAGTATTAACACCTTTATATGGAACTGAAATATTGAAATCATTACAGAGTTAATATAATTTCTATTTAGAAAGCGAATTTTAATTGAGTCAATCTAACTGCTTATTAATCCAGCGTTGTTCTTTTATGTGGTTTCAAGTTCAATCACTTCATATGAAAATATTTATTACGTAGCCTTTCGTGGGCCCCTAGAAACTTAGGGCCCATCCGCATGGCGGGGCCCGCGGGGGCCTTAGTTACGCCAGTGGTAGGTAGCTATCTATGAAAAGGGGTCATGAAGTGGAATCAAAAAGTGTAGGTAGTGGATGTGAATATTCTTTCAAAAAATTAAAACTACCATCTAATTGTAGGAATAGTTTTTGTCGGTTCGCGACTTTTCGTGATAAAGATTTATTTTTTCATTGAACTTACAGTTCTGCAATTTTTTAATTATTTGTAGAATTATATATAGAGTTTTCGATGTCTGATATCCTGACGATAATGTGTTTTAAATGGCCTGGGTCTGTATTGTCTTAATGAAAGTGAAAGCAAGATTAAATGCTCTTATGTTTACATATACTATAAGCAAGCCGTTTTTTTGGAATTCATTATATAGTACCATACAAAATCCACTGGAAATTTCCCAACTGGTTATATGTTCACTGAATAATCTACGAGATCTCTGTAGTGAATTAAAAGGTTGTACAGATTCAAACTATATACATACTCCTCTTGCATTTTTTTTGTACATAGTTTTGCTATTGAATTTCGCAAATAAGCTCCTATTTGGGACAAATTAAACACCAACGATAAAAAACAAGGAAATTGAAATACTTCATTAATATATAATAAAATATTTAAAATACTTCAATACTTATCCACGTTAAAAATACCATATTCCCCGATTTACACTGAAGATAGGTTCCCTAGAAAACCGTAGAGAGATATGTTTGTGATTCGTTTTACATAAACAAGGTGGGGCAAAAGTAATGTCATAATGTGAATGTGCCATAATTTTTGCAAATAGCTTCAAATGTCATTGTGTTTTGAAATTTATATTGTAGACAGATAGAGAATTAGTTAACAATAAGTAAAAGAGCGATACACATCTAAAGAACGCGGAATTATTGTTACTGCTTATTTGATCAATTTTCGGTCTGTTGTTTCAACACAGCGTGAATTTCGTCGTCATTTTCCTCGTCGTCCTGCACCATGTGCGCGCACAATTAAGCATTTGGCTGAGCGTCTCGTATAAACTGTGTTCACTAGAGCTGTCGCAAGAAGTCGCCGGTCCCGTATTGCTCGTTCCACGGAAAATATCGCTACTGTGCCCGAAACCATCCGAAAAGTCCACAAACATCGACAAGACAACGATGCACACAATTTGCTCGCAGCAGACGTTCGTTGTGTCATATTTTTGTGAAAGACCTGAAGTTGTTCCCTTAAAAAGTGCAAACCGTTCACTAATTGCTGCCTTCTGAACTCCAGTGAGGTTAAATTACTCTCATGCTCTGTTAAACCTGGTGCAAGAAGAGGATGATTTCGTATCCAAAATGATAATGAGCGACGAAGCCCATTTCCACTTAAGTGGTTAAGTGAACAAACCAATCTTACATTTCTGGGACACGGAGAATCCACATGAAATGCACGAATAGCCATCGCATCCCTCAAAGTGACTGTTTGGTCCTCCCTTATTTTTTTGACAGATGTTAAACGAGTTTTTTATTGCTGCAAGTTGCTGAATTGGGTCTCGATAATGTTGGTTCCAACAGGATGGAACAACGGCTCACAGAGCTCGGGCAATTATGGAGATTTTGGAACACTAAGATCCGGGCCGTGTGCTCTCTAGTTTTGGCGGTTTGATCTGGTCGGCCAGATCGCCAGATCTGATGACGCCAGACTTCTTCCTTTGGAGCTTTTTGAAATATCGCATTTACCACAACAAACCACAAACGTTGCAAATCCTGAAAGCCAACATTGAAGAATAAATCACCGATTTGGAGCCAGGTGTTTTGCAAGCAACAATTCAAAATGCCGTAAAACGAGCACAAATGTGCATCAACTCACAAGATGGTCATTTGACCGAATAATATTTTCACCTTAATCTCATCCATTTTACGCCTTCAAAAAAACTTTGCGTGAAAACAGACCCCATTTTTTTTTATTCTAACAAAATGGCAGTCATTTCACATTACGGCATTACTTTTGCCGCAACTTGATAAACAAGATATATAAAATAAAAAAACATTATCCAAAACTTTAATTACATACTGTTATCACTTTCGTAGGCTGAGTATTAATATTTTCTTCGTGATTGGTATGATGCTACTTTCATCACTCGATAATACCTACCTGATGTGATTCAAGTTCGATATTAGGTGAATTCGTAACAATTCAGATGGGCGTACCTTGGTATAATGAAATCCGTAATTAGCAATTGTGTTCGGGTTTTGGTCAAATTTTTATAGACCTCCTCATATTGAGTTAATTTGAGAGCTCGTTCAACATTCGGGTCATTGTGTAGAAAATATTATCCAATTTTCATCATAATTCAAGTCCTTCTCGGATGATTTTTGCTGTGCACGCAACTGGCTCAAACTCCTATTTATAATTTGTTTTATTATTATTGGAATTAAAAAATGGCTAGAAATATAAGCGCCAATGTTACCAAAGGAACGGAATTAAAAAATGACTGGAGACATTTTTTTGTTTTAAATCCCATTTTTTAAAAAGCGTGTATAAGTGAAATCGTGTAAATCGGGGGATAGGTGTACATACTTCAAAAGGAATTAATTACTTCATATATGACATCATTGTTCATGACCTTCCAAACTCCCTGTATATTATGTCTAAGATGACCTGCATATTATAAAACATAAAAGAAAGTGGGTAGAAGATCATTTCCATCTTTCTGTGTTTCATCGCATCGTCTTCGATTTATTGATAATAATATTCGATACCTGTACTTATTATTTATTTAGCTAATTAACTACTTATTCGGTTTTGCCATTTCTGTAATATTATGAGAGTTTATCACTGAACCCCTCTCGTTTATACTTTGGTATTTTAAAACGACAGCTTTAAACTCATTGTTTATACATTAATTTATGTAAAATTATCGTGAAGACACATATGACAGTGGAAACCTGTTCTCCAAAATCCTTCGACATTTTCGAATCCCTTTTTTTTTTATGCAAAATGTCGGATTTCCAAATCCAAAATCGCATCCTGTATAAAAAATTTATTGCATTTTTCAAGGATGGAGTACCTATAATAAATCAAAAAGAATGTGAGGAAACTCGCCACAGAGGATTTGGGTTTGAAAACAATTTTTAACGTGGTATTTTTATAAAACCCTTCTTTAGAAATGTGCAAAAGTGAAAGTGACAGCATTTCGATTATGTATCGCCATAATGATTGGCATGATGTAATGTGTAATAAATTTTACTTGCAACGTTGTTGATCACAAACTGTTTTGTGCGGGATAAAATAATGATAACATAATATTTTTATTTATGTTAATTTGCACTTCAATTGATCGGCAGCAGGACTGGCCAAATAAAACCGATTAATGTACGACACAAATCCTTTTCGCCACAATTATGTTATCATGTAATTTATTTCAGTTATTATGCTTTAACTATTCCTTCCTTGAGAAGATTGCAAAAGTTATGTCTTGCGAATTGTGACGCTAAGTGCTCTGCATATGTTCGACAGGCTTGACCGATGATTCGTCACTTCTCAGATAATAATATCAGAGGATGCATAGCGGTATAGGGGTATCGATATATATATTATAACAACATCATCCAATCAAACAACTTTTTTCGACAATTTCACACGCTTGGGCAATATCTCAAAAAACCCACGCTCGGACTATTTCCAGAGCCAACAATGAACACCTGCACCAACTTCTCACGCTTGGAACACTATCAAACATGACTGGATGTCAAACGCGTGCAAGGAATCTCACGCTTCTGATATTTTGTGTGGCGTAGCTTTCTCACGGCTCGCATATAAAAGGCGCGTGTTCGACTGGATTAAGTCATTCATTTCTGAACATTCGACTGAGAAGCACTCTAGGGTCTTCTCTAAGGATAAGAATAAAAGTGTTATTTTAATATTAATAAAAGTTTATTAACAGTTTCTTGTAGCCAAGAGTTTTTATTTGTGCTTTCGCTACAATATTCATATCTAGATATTCCGAATACCTAGATATTACAGAATCCCTGATAGTCTTAAATGGGGGCATTGATCTAACAAAACGGTGTTTTGATATTTCAATTCAGTTGACAGATTTTTAAGCGCAAACAATTTGGATATGAAAGCTTAAATGCAAGCTAAATGGCAACAACTAATTGTAAATATATGAAAAATTCAAGATTTGGAGCGAAAAAAGGAAAAAATGCGTTATTTTGAAATAACATCCTGGTTGAGGTACAAAATGTATCGGAGAATGTGGTGTTTCAGTTCACAATTTGGTGTAAAACGAAGAAAAGTTTTTTAATTTTTTATATTTTTTTTTTCATTATTTTTCCCGGGAAGTGAACATTTAAGTCATTTCAACTCTACGTTCTTCTTTTTCGCTTTCTTGAAAAAGCACAGACATATTTTTGCATAATTTAACAGGTTATAATATTATTATTAGCAATTAGATGGCGTTGGCCAACGTAAGAAGTGCCGATACCCAGTAATTTTTGAAGATATTTATAACTAGACTATACCCACTAGTTCTCTGGATATGTTGGAAGTATTTGATGACACCTATGGTCTATAAAAGGCGTATTCCGAATATCTTGATATAGATACTACATGTTTGTCATAAGCATTACACACTCTAAAAATTTCCATAAGATAGAAAAATACCTACTCGTATAATTGCTAGTTGTGCATTTAATGCCTCTTCCAGGAACGGCACTCTAACAAAGATGTGTAATTTTGATTGTAGAACCTTCCTGCAGTAGGGTTGAAGAAAGAGTCTTGGACATAAAGTCCTATTCCTACATATTCATCTTCCCCTTATTATAATAGCTAATGACAATACATTTGGTAACATTTTTCGATACCAATACTATAATTTTGTCTTATGGTTGAGTTTTACTTATGCCAAAAATGAAGAGCGCACGTGCCATTGTCTTAAACTGCTCGGTCGTTGTGTCTCTGAAAGAAATGAACTTGGATTGCATTGAATATTTACAGTCCTCGAATATTTTCAAAATACTTGGACCTTAAATATTTTTATGAAAATGCCGTCTATTAAATACGTATGCCACATTAGAACCAAAACTGCATTCCCACTTGATTCAATTGCTGTAATTTGTGAAAATGTACTTCAACTTTGATCTTTAATTTCGCCTTCGGCACTTCCACCTGATTGGATTTGCTTCTATAAAATTCAAGCAAGAAACTTCAACGAGCTATAAAATCGCACTTATCCTCTGCAGATGATATGGTGCAAAGTTATGTTGAGAATGTGTGAAGTATTTTCCATCACTTTGTTAAGCTTAAGTGCACATAGCAAGAAAATATATATGACTTGCAACCCGAAGGAGCCATAGGGCTTTCACTCTAAATTATACATATACAATGTACATTCATGAATCCATATTTCAAATTACGTTAGGTACTTTAATAGACATTATAACTTTTTTCTCAAGTTTGCGTGGAACATAATTGCGATATTATGTACCCCAAAACTCCTACTGAAATTCCGGTGAAATTACAAAATCGAAAGCAAAGTCCTAGAGTATTATTTTTCTGCAATTTGACAATAAATCGGAGTTTCACTCTCAATTGAACAGCCATTAACAGAAGCGTGTCCCTATCCTAAAGCTTTCAACCTCGAGACCATCTAAGTTTAATGGATTAATGTGATATTTTATTCTTTCTTAATGCAGAGCCCGGACGCTGAACGGATCTGAAACCCTAGGAGATTGAAATCGACCGGAGGCGTAAATCAGGCTATGCCAGCATATCAAATAAGGAGACTTTCAATGAACAGGCCATAAAAATTGATTTTTTTTTCAGCTTCCATTATTGTACTAGAGTTCTAGATATCAAAAGTTGTCTGCTTATTGCTGTGTAATATATGCACGTGTGTCAGTGAATTTAGTGTGAGCTATCCTTATATATGCATGTGCTTAAAAATTTTATGTTAAATTGTCTAAGGCATTGGTTGATGGTTCTGTTCGAAGTCTCTCGACCTCATTTTCGAAGTTTCCAGTCGTCTATCCGTTATTGCTACAAAAGGTAATCTCTGCTTCTTGGGTCCTCCGATTCCAGCTCCAACCATCCCGGGAGCATCTACCCGGTGGTAAATAAATTTATTAGCCTTGGGTGAGAATTTTAAGTCATTGCGATGGTTTGTTATTGAGGTGGCGGCAGGTGAGGATTGCTCCCGGATTTTCATATTACGTTGCAAGTCATCTTTTGACTGTCCGTTATCGTCTTCTTCAAGTGATGTACTGATATCATCTTCTGGAAGCTCATTTTCTTGTATTAATTTCAGTTCATCTTCTTCGCTTTTCATGGCAGGAGAATTGCTTGGTGCGGCAGAGTCGTTCACATATTGGTCGTCCTCCATGTTGGGGTTATTCGGATTCGCTCTCTGCTCCTCAAATAAATCTTCCATAATCCATTTGGGATTTTTATGATTGTGATAACGATGTTGGGACTTTTCTCGCTTCTTGTTCACCATTGAAATGCCAGATGACTGGGATAGTGGAGGTGTTGGTGGTGGCATTGTCCCCTCCAGCAAATCTAGCAACTGTTTATTACGTCTATTGTACTTCCTAATGTATGGCGGTAAATCGTCCTCTTTTTCATCCTGATAGAGTTGGTATTGAACTCGGGATAAATGGGGCCACTTGCTATTCTGATTGTATTCATCCATTCTATTAATGTGATGACCACGGTGATGTTGATATCGATGACTTCTCATTTTGGCAGGCAAATAAATTGATTCATCTGCAGAATCTGTGTCACCATAATAGCTGACTTGCCCCTGATAATAGGGATGCTGCTGATTAAATAAATTTTGCATGTTGAATCGTTTTCTGCTTTTTACATGTTCGTACTTTTTCAATTTGGGATGGTTCTTGTTGTGGCTCTTGTGCCCATATCGACGGTAGTTTCGACGATGTGCTTTGTGCTTTTCAAAAGAGGAACGAGCTATAAAAGGACACAAAAAGAAGAGTGTCATCAGCGTTACATATATAATAATGTTCTATAGAATTTCAAACACTTTACTCCTAAAGAGTATCACGTATGTACATATGTACATGTATGTTCATGTAGAATTGACTTACCAAGCTTCTTGTGGTTCGTTACCCACTCCTTAGAATCGTTTGACCCACTTGCTGTCAAGTATTCTGTGGTATCCTTCTCCATGTTTTGTTCGTTATCCTTCTTTTGCTGTAGCTGATTATGTCCATTGAGAGGAGTAATGTCTGGGTATAAGGCTCCACTGTTAAATTTCTGTACATCGTCTTCAATTGACTTCGATTGCATTCCCGTAAAGTTTTCGTTATCTTCATTGAAAGTCGATTTAGTTGTGAGCGTTTGTAGATGTTTATTTATCTGAATAAGAGCCATGATAAAATTGATATTAATTGAAATAATTTTGTTACCGTCTTACAAGATTGCTGTTCGTGTTTCCACTGACAATGTCCTTAGGTTCAAATGTTATTTCCAGAGAGTAATCTGTAAAAGAAGCGAGAAATTATTTTGACCTCCTAAAGTACAATAGAAGATTTTGTTACGTAATTACGATTACTTGAATTTATGTTAGAAAATTAAAACTATTTAAGTACTTTAAATTGCTATAGAGAGTTATTAAAGGAGATAGTCAGTTTTTATGTGTTTTGGAGTGAATCAGTTGCATTTTATGTATTTTAATCCGACTGCACACAGAGTGTACCATACTTTCCATAAAAAAGAAATGCATAGCCCTATAAACCATAAGGTTGAGGGCAGTGTGTAAATAGTTTTTAAAATTTGAAAAATCTATTAATTACCGGAGAGATTCGGACCTCTAATTGTACTTCTATTTATGTTTCCTAATAATAGGGATACGATTCTAATAGAGAAAAGGACAAAACAGAAAAGAAGGAATGTATTTAAGCGGGAAGTAGGAGATTTAAATATTGAGTCATCGTCAAAGTTAAATTGTCAAACATCAATTAAGAAATCTTATCCAGTTCTGATTTTATTCATTTATAAATCTATAAATCATCAACACTACATTAACAACTCTGCGTTAATATATAACTCGCTCGAAACATTTGATATAAGATGATAAAAACTGGATTACATATATAAGGAAGGAAAAGGGAAAGGAATTAGGGAACATGTAGCTGAGGTGCCGATGTAAGTCACTCTTTAGCTTTCATATAATCTGCTGGAGGAAGGACAGAGGTTAGTATACTATTCCACATTCGCACAGTTTGGGATAAAAAAACATCACGAAATTTTACTGCACGGCCGAAAGTAATTCGAAAGGTAAAAGGATGAATGTGCGCTGCTTGCAGCGCGACTATTGCGTACAGGAATTAATTTACAAGGGATCAGACTAGATATTTCATCGGAACATTGACAATATGAATGTAGCGATGAAGGAGCGAGAGGTATTCAGCATTGCAGAGGTGCTTGAGCAAGTCAATATGATAAGTTATTACCAAATCGCCAATGAGCTTGAAGGCTCTCTTTTGGATAATATCCAATAAAGTGGCTGTGCGAGCAGCACCAGAAATGGCAATTGAAATCCATTCTAGGTCTGATGTGACTAAGGAGTGCTAAATTCGTTGGGATTAAATAATTCTTACACATTTTCAGACCATTTCGATATTCAAGACATTTCGATGCTTCTTTGGTAACAGAGGAGATGTGATCTGTCCTGCTTAACTTACTAGAAATATAAATGCCAAAAATGCATAAAGACGGTGTATCGTGAATTAGTGCTCCATTAAAGGAAACAGGAGTGGAAAAATTACGATCTTGTTCTAAGGAAATTAGAAAGCTTTGGGACTTAGATGCATTGAAGTCGACACGATTTTCTTGGCCACAAGTGAGGATATTATCGAGGTCATTATACAATGACCTAATCATGCATGTTTGACAGATTTGGCATTCCCTCTGAAGTCCACAAGAGTGTCAAAGCAGTGTGCAAAGTCAAGGGTACTTTGCTTATATTTTCTTCATAAATCTATCTCTGTTAGGAGTTATATATTTCTTACATTTTTAATTTTCTTTAAAATATAATGCCTTCGAGCATTTTTGGGATACATGAAAGTTTAGTAATTTATTGATTACTTTTGATGACAGGCTCCATTTCACCCATTTTGAAATCATAGGGTATACTAGGTTTGTCATTCCGTTTGTAACACCTCGAAATAATGATGGTAGAGCAAAATGGATTGGACACCCACGCATAATATTAAAAGTTATTTTGATTTTTGCATGTCCGTCCGTCTGTCCGTCTGTCCGCTGTCCGTCTGTCAGTCTGTCCGTCTGTCCGTCCGTCCGTCTGTCCGTCTGTTCGTCCTCACGATAACTCAAGAATGCGTGTACTTAGAGAACTGGAATTTTGCAAGTACTTGTACTACAAGTGTTTTTCAACAAGTCAGAAAATTTGTGTACCAAAAAGCAATACTTGTAGAATTCATTATATACAATTGTACAACGATAATTCTACAAGTGGGAAATTTGGACTTGTGCAACTTACTGTACCAGAAAACTACAAATCGACTTGAAAATCCTTCATGGATTGTAGAGACTCAGTGAATTTTCTACCAATGTTTTCTGGCTAGTAGATTTTCGTACAAGTTAGAAAAAAGTAAAATTTTGATACTGTTTTTGAACTACATTCATTTCTACTCATATATTTATTTAGAATTAATTAGTTTTAACATTTAAATTAGGATACAAAACATGGTAACGAATAATTAACTTTACGCAGTAAATAACATTTGACAACTCAAAAATCCAAGAAGTTTCCGTATTGCTTTCAAAATTATATATACTATGCAGTGTTAGGCATTAATCCATTAAATTTTTTAATTAAATTAACCATTGAAAAATATAATTGAAACATTAATCTCAAGAAAATAATCGTAATTAATTTATTTGTCAGTCGATAATAATAATGAACTTCAATCGGCAGATATTAATCGTCTTTTACTCCTTAGTTTTTAATTGTTAATCGTATTTGTCGATTGATTTGTTAATTTGCAAAAGTGAACTAGGTATTGGTTACTCAAGATACGTTTATTAGTTATTAATAAAAAATGTAATGAGTTGAAATAAAAACAATGAAATAACCATAAAAATAGTTTTAGAAATTAAAACCAATATTATTAAATTAAACATTTTAGCTTTCGAACCACCAAATGCAGAATAAAGGTTTATAGAAGATGCTTAAAAAAACAACTTCTTTATTTTATAAGAGCTTAGATTAACATACGTAATAGAAATACCTTGGTTCGATGAAAACACCGGGTAAACCTAGGGCTACACCGGGCTAGACTATCTTGTTTTTTGAAAAACCTAGGGCTGCCCCGAACTTACTCTTAAAATTTTTCGGTTTGTTGGTTTTACAGTTGAGAACTGTCACTTGCAATTTTCTGCTGATTGGGACATATAAATTACTTCTTGAGCAAAAATAAGCAAAAAATAGAAGAAAAAGAGCTAGAGCACATTTAATTGTCTTCACCCATTTTATAAATAACTTTTTACAATTAATTATATTCAGGAGAACTGTCAGACAAATGTCATTACGATACGTTTACCCGGTGTTTTAAAAACTTGTTCGATGAGTGCAAAAAATCCCGGACAAAGTTAGGGCAAATTGTAGGGTAAAATTTACGCGGTGTTTTCATCGAACAAACCTAATAATAAATATACTGGGAGCAGGAGAATGCAATTGGCGCAAATTTCCCCATCATACGTTAAGGCTCGTTCGTTTCTTTGATTAGTGCCTAAAAAGATTACTCAAAAATATTAAAAATGCTTAATCAAAATAATTAGTGGAAATTAAAATAAATTAATTATTTTTGAAAACGACTACTTTTTATGATTAATTAATCATTAATCGTTTCACATGTTTTCTTTAAATCCAAGAAGTCAAATCATTGTTCCTGATTGATGATTCGTACTTTTAATCGTAAGCATTGATAATCGTCAACATAATTAAATTTTGCCCAACACTGTACTGTAGATCATAAGAAGCAGAAAGCAATAACGGTATCCAAAGGAAGAGAAACAGAAACATAAAAAGTTTCTCGTTAACGTAGTTCGTGATAACATTATTTTGGGAAAATAATTAGTTATTATAAAATGATACAAATATTGTGTAGTAGTTCAAGTTCAGCTGAAAATGATATTTTTGTATTCCGTAAAATAACAAAAGTACATATAGAGAGAATATTTTTTTTTATTAGACAATAAAACATTTATTGAAAAATTTCGTTTTTCCTAAAACCGTAGTGCAGCAATTAGATTTAACGAAAATTTACTCTGAAATGCATAAAATTCTCGGTTTTCTGTTAAGTTCAACCTATGTACTTCTATGCTTCTTTTCCTTGGATTCCTAAGATTTTGCATGTTCGAGTCCTACAAAGTCTACGCTACTTCCAAAATTAGATCTATTGAAATTTTATTTTCGGGTCTAATAAATATAAATATAAATATAATAAAATATTTTTATTATATGTACAATCGTATATGGAAGAATTTATGTTTTGCTACATGCAACAAGTTTAACCTGGAAAATATTTTAGACTCAATGTATAAGTCTAGGGAAATTTAAAATTTCCTACAAGAAGATAAATAATTTTTGTGGTACAGAATCTACAAGTACTAATACATAGAACAAGAATATTAGTACAAGTGTAGTTAGACTTGTACACTGTAGTTTTGAGGAATGGGGCCCTAGACGTTTTTATAGTACTAAAAAGTTCTTCAGAATATAAAGTCATATGAAATATTAATTATAATTATTTTTACTCTCCGACAAAACGTTTTACAAATATATGCGAAAAACCACTTCAAAAATCAAACTTGCACAGAGGCGACCATACGAAATTCCATACGGGCATCTATGCAGGAATTGATATTAGACCAATTTCAGCTTTGGCTGAAGGCTTAGCAATAAACAAATATCACATTTACACATTTTTAAAGCGCCATTAAGTATTTAAAAGAAATATCCATTTAAATGAATGTCATTTGATAGAATAATAAAAAATTTAGAAATCAATGATGGCCTTTGACTAGAATACTCGATACATACTTTTTAACATATATTGACAAATTGTCAGAAATGGTTAGGATCCACTTCGACTGCATTTCTCACTTTTACCAAGTATGCATTATAAGCACACGAAAAAGTTTCTTTCAATTCGCTCTTCATATATGAGTACTGAGCAAAATCATACCACTACTTTCGTCATGTTTTATTCCTAGAGCCGCTTAAGTCAGACATCATATCAAGGAGAATATGAAGCAATCTTTTTAAAAAATATTGGGATATGTACAAAATAATCGAAAAAAAATGCAAAATACTGGAATACTGGATCCTCTATATTAGGAAAGTTAGCTGAATATTAAGAAAGCTATCACTTCACAGCAAATTGGATATAGTTTAGCAAGATGTGGCAAAAATTCCAATTTTGTTGTAATAGGTATCTCACCTGAAGTAATATTACCTGGGACCTGAAAAGCGGACTTAGTTTTCATTTTTGGTGGACAGAAGCCAACTAACCATCCTCCTGGATGCATGTGAGCTTTTAGCCAAATTTAACTTTGGTATTCAGCTCTGAGCTTAGAGGAATGCCTCGTCCTCGTATTCTACCAAGTCATCTACGTATCAACTACGGCAATTTTTGCTCTGATTAGGGCATCCAATGATCATTTCGATGATAATAGGACTCTCACGTTTCAAGTTCAAAATCTGCTTAACGAATTATATTCGTAAATTTATTTATTTTTTATTTTCAGTTGTATTAATTTATATTGATGGTTTCTTTCAAATTTAGTTATTTGATTAACTCGATAGAGTTAAGATATGAATTTAGTTTTCTAAGTATGCATAAGATCAGAAACAAACTACTAAATTTACTTAAAGTAAGATTAAATATAACGCTATAACATTTTATTGAAAATATATGCTATTTAGTAAATGTAAAAAAAAGCTTGTTACTACAAGACGAAAATTAATAAATCTACAAAAAATATACAATCAGTTATCTACATAATGTTAGTGTTGAATAATAAAACTAAAATAAAGTCCTTTTATTGTAATTAGAGTTCTTTAAAATTTAAGTTAAATGTTATTGTATAAGTAAGATTGAGATGAATTTTTATTTTCATATTATTAATTATTCGTTTATTTATTGAGCAATAGGTTTAACTGTTTCTTTGTAATGTTCTTGTAGACAATCCAGTATACTAAATAAATAAATTATGGGGCATAAAGCTTTCGTCGTCTGGGGTTCATTACTCTCGTAATAGATTTGGCATAGATATCATTGCAGGACTAATATTTTTTAAGATCGATTGAGACAAACCATTATTTGCCACATTTTAAGCCCAGTTGTAGATACATATTTACACTAGCCATGTTTTGACTCAGCTGGAAATATTGTTGTGTACCTTTTATTTGCTATATTTATTGCTAGTTGAGATACAAGAATTCAAGAGCCTTAGCGTTAAATAGATATGCGTATGTAGTTTCGTCTGGTCACCTCTCTGTGCAAGTCGACGCGTTCTCAAGTAGTATCCAAATAAATGGTAAAAAGGAATTTTTTGTATGGCAA
Organism: Dioctria rufipes; assembly: GCA_963924295.1. Taxonomy (NCBI): domain Eukaryota; kingdom Metazoa; phylum Arthropoda; class Insecta; order Diptera; family Asilidae; genus Dioctria; species Dioctria rufipes. The sequence continues at coordinate 88,179,789 of OZ002742.1, forward strand.
CCTTACGAAGGAGTTACCTGTATATCTAGATTTTGTGATTAAAGTTGAAAATGTTCAAATATAATTTTTTTCATTAAAGAGGAGCAAATAATTCTCACACACATAAGAATATAAAATAATCATGAATAAGGACACCATTTAGAATTTCAAAAGCACACTGCAGCATATAAATACTAAAATATATATATTTGTAGCTGTATGGAATGGGTATTTAGGCTATTTCCTACATACTGGAGACTTCTTCTTTTCGTTTGTCTTTTCGATGCGATTCTATTTGTGAAAAATAAGCAATAAGCTCGAGGAACATATGTATGTATTATGCTTAGAGGTAGAATATTATGGAAGCGTCTTATAAATAAGAGTCAAATAAATTTGTTAGAAGCAAAACTGACAAATGACTAGACATATTGAACTAACCAGATTTTTGCTCACCCGCAACCCCTGCGCCTAACCATATGTACTTGAAGATTTAATACTCAATCTTACCGAATAGACCGAATCCACATTTCTACCGTGCAATGCTTTTAAATTTAGAATCTATTGCTGAATATATGACAGGTAAACGTAGTTTTTTGAATTTGAATTCTGTGTTAAGATGGTTTATTATTTTTAAAATGTAAGCCAGAAAAAGAAGTAGAAGTTATTTTGCTTTTTGTTTTGTCTTTACGTCAAAGTTTCTTTTGATACGATGCCATTTGAAATAGAACATAAGTTTAGGGCATCCCAGCTGGAAAAATTGTCCGCCCTTCCTATGGAAGTTTGGAGGAAGCGGCAGAAAAGCTTTTCTATTTCTTCCTCCTAATGACATGTAGTGTTAAAAAGAAATGAGGTGTCCAACGAAAAGCCATGAATTTATGCCTTATGAGTATAGCTTTCGCTTGCATCCTGCGATGTTTCCAATTCCCGCTGGGATCTTAATGCTCCAAAATTATGTTCATTACACTTTCATAAGCTTTGTAGGTGCATTAAATCCCAAATTGCTCTTTTGTTTCAAGAGCTTTTTCGGGCTCTTTGACTAATGTGTGAATGGCAGTCTCAGTAGACTTGCCAGCTTGATAAACAAACCAAACTAACACCCTTTTACGCACAATGGTGGTGGATACGTTTTTCGGTTGCTTTAATGTCTAAATAAAAACGTAAAAGCTTGATCGCAGTGACGTTAATGTGTCGAAGTTGTGTCGTTTGACACATACTTATACAATACGTCAACTTTTACAAACATATGTACGCGATATATATACATTTGAGATAAGTATAAATATGGGTATTTGATTTATTTAACTCGCTATGTATGCAAACATCTTTGAAATTCTTTTAAGATACTTGTCATTATATCTATAATATAATAAAATCTGGTTTTTGGTTTTCAACTGGGTGAAAGCTTAGAAACCAAATTAAATTTTCTGTAAAATCGGCTACGATACTTCGAAATAACGGAAACGTCACCAAAATCTTTAATAATTTAAATATGTAAATTTTTTTCAAAATTCAGCGAACAATTTTTTAGAAAATATTATTAGTAATTAATTTCAAAATAGTGATAGATTAAAGTGGTATGTATTTTTAAATACATTAAGAGGTTTTTGCATTTAAAATTACTTGAGAAACTTTTCAAAATCTTTTTCCCCCATTTTCTTACATTCTATAAATCAAATGTTCCCAACAAGGCAATTTATATAATTTGTGCCCATTAGGGCTAACCCATAGGCATTGTTTCCAATTTATACCTTGAACTTCTACCCTGGTAATATTTCTATTTGGTGCCTATATATGTTTCTATACAGGGTGTTTCCCACTAGGAGGTCAATAGAGCGGGAGGTGATAGTTTAGGGGTTAGTCGTGTCCTTGATGCACTCCTAACCAACCTAAATTATTTCACAGAACAGGGGTCCAAAGTTCCCTGTGGTGCGTAGTCCTATGACTTTCGTGTACGACAGTGAGAGCCTGGACTACTTAAAGTTGTCTGTATCTGGAGCCGATGTGATCGTCTTACAGCCCTTGTAAGTGTGCTCTATCGTTCACGAGGTAGACGTAAGCTGTAAATAAAAGAGAAGGGACCGCTATTTGAGCGGTCATGAAAATATGCTTTCTGAAATATTGTGACAGCTTTAAAGTCCCGTATTGATCGTGCTTCAATTATGTCTTCTTTTATTATTTTCTAGCTCAGAAACAAATGCGTAAACGTTATAATTATTTTTTATTAATTATTTTCTAGCTCCAGAACAAATATGTTAACGTTAGGATTATATTTTACTTAAACAACTTAATCCGCTTAAATCTGATGTCAGACTAAAAATTTCCTTGTTTGTTTGTTTTTTAATACAAGTCAAGGCCTACTCATTAATAACCTTTTTCAATCATTTACAAGTGCCCATTCGTGTCAATTCCAAAACCCTACAAATGCTTAGTGAGGTTGCTAAGCAAAGGTTGGTGCCCGTAGCTCGTAGTGAAGGTAGCCACAACACTCCCCCGCCAGCGTAACCATTGGTTTAGCGATACCTAAATCTACCGGGAGGTTGTGTGGTTCGGCCGGTTCTTGTGGTTTGTTGTCGGAACGCAGTGTTTCCGTCTGGCAGGAATCTGACTGCCCGTGAAGACTGCGGGCTAGGCGGTGTGTTTGCATGTACTAATTCGGATGAGTCTTCAAAACCATAAAAACCATCAGATTCGTCATCTGAGAGGGGAGCGTCCTGATAAGTTAATACGTCTTCAGGTCGTGCCTGTGGTGAAAATTCGGGATTTAACTGGAATCGTTCTAGGTTGTCTGATGGAGTGTTATTTTGACTATCCGATTCAACGTGATGGTTTAGATGGACGGCAATGTTGTTTTCGGTAAAATATGGTTTCAGCCGATCGACTGAAACATTTGTCTCCCTGTTTCCTACTTTGATAGTGTAAAATTTGTCCTTGCGATCAACGACCTCGTATGGGCCTTCATAAGGTGGTTGAAGGGATGCTCGCACTAGGTCTGTACGAATAAAGACGTGAGAGCAATCCGCAAGCTCCTTGAATTTGAACAGCGCGTGTCGAGAGTGATTTGATGCTTGAACAGGTCTAATTTCGGCCAAGGCATTCCGCAGCAAAGTAATAAATTCGTTTTGTGGGTGGCTTTTTGAACCAAGCAAGAAGTCGCCGTTAAGACGCAAACTTTCGCCGTATACCAATTCTGCTGGTGTTGCTTGAAACTCCTCTCTGAAAGTTGTCCGCAGTCCTAATAAGGCTAGCGGGAGGATTTTCGACCAAGATCTTTCTTTATACGCCATGATCGTTGCTTTTAGTGTCCGATGCCATCGTTCTAGAAAACCGTTTGCCTGAGTATGGTAAGCAGTGGTTCGGTTACGCCGGAAACCTAACAATTTAGAGAGTTCCATAAAAAGATTTGACTCGAATTGCGGTCCTTGGTCGGTGACGATTGTTTTAGGAACGCCAAAACGCGATATCCAATGTTGGACAAGTGCTTCTGCGACCGTTCCAGCGTCGATGCCTGACAGAGGAATCGCTTCGGGCCATCTGGTGAACCTGTCAATAATGGTAAGGCAGTACCTGAATCCTTGTGAAGGCGGAAGTGGACCGATTAAGTCGATGTGCAATTCCTGAAAACGGTGTGACGATGAAGGAAATGTGCCTGGTGAGCTTTTCACGTGACGTGAGACTTTGCATTGCTGGCAGGCTAAGCAAGACCGTGCCCAAGAGTTAACATCTTTATTAATGGAAGGCCAAAAATAACGAGATGGGGTTGGGCGTGTCCTTGATGCACTCCTAACCAACCTAAATTATTTCACAGAACAGGGGTCCAAAGTTCCCTGTGGTGCGTAGTCCTATGACTTTCGTGTACGACAGTGAGAGCCTGGACTACTTAAATTTGTCTGTATCTTCTGCTACGATTTCGTACTTTCTGCTGCAATCTTGGATCTTCTGCTGCGATCTGTATCTTCTGCTGCGATTTCGTACTTTCTGCTGCAATCTTGGATATTCTGGTTCACTCTTTTAGCACCTTACCACTGGTGGGGGGTAACTAAAAGAATGCCAGAATTGTTGGACGAAATTGGAAGCAGGCGATTTTTCGGGCGACGTTCCTTGAAGGCTGCTGTTGATTTGTTCTATCGGGGTCACCAGTTTTAGGGGTTAGTCGTGTCCTAGATGCACTCCTAACCAACCTAAATTATTTCACAGAACAGGGGTCCAAAGTTCCCTGTGGTGCGTAGTCCTATGACTTTCGTGTACGACAGTGAGAGCCTGGACTACTTAAAGTTGTCTGTATCTGGAGCCGATGTGATCGTCTTACAGCCCTTGTAAGTGTGCTCTATCGTTCACGAGGTAGACGTAAGCTGTAAATAAAAGAGAAGGGACCGCTATTTGAGCGGTCATGAAAATATGCTTTCTGAAATATTGTGACAGCTTTAAAGTCCCGTATTGATCGTGCTTCAATTATGTCTTCTTTTATTATTTTCTAGCTCAGAAACAAATGCGTAAACGTTATAATTATTTTTTATTAATTATTTTCTAGCTCCAGAACAAATATGTTAACGTTAGGATTATATTTTACTTAAACAACTTAATCCGCTTAAATCTGATGTCAGACTAAAAATTTCCTTGTTTGTTTGTTTTTTAATACAAGTCAAGGCCTACTCATTAATAACCTTTTTCAATCTTTTACAAGTGCAGTGAAGGTAGCCACAATAGTACTCACCTAGACGAACCAAAAATTGTATGGCAGGGGGGGGGGGCATATCAACCGTTTAGGAGTTACAAGGCCAACCATGAAGTTCTGCATACAATGAGCTCTTAACTGTGACCGTACGCCCTGTAGTTTTTAAGATACAGGGTGTTTTGTAAAAAACTAGCTTTTTTTCTTAATCACCCTGTAAGTCCTAAACGGTTGATATGCCCCTCCCCCTGCCATTCAATTTTTGGTTCGTCTAGGTGAGTACTATCACCTCCCGCTCTATTGACCTCCTAGTGGGAAATATCCTGTATAAGAACTCTTACATCTTTGTGTCGGCAGATGTGCCAGCAAAGTCAGAATTCCTAGTCAGTTGCTATAAATGTGTTGATAAAGGAACTGTTTTTACTATATATATGCCCACATAATCAGAGTCTGTAGTCATAAATGTGTCTATAAAGGAACTGGTTCCACTGTGTGCCGTTAGATTTGTCAAAATAATCAGAATTCCTAGTCAGTGTCGATACAGGAACTGTTTCCACTGTGTGCCATCAGATGTGTCCACAAATTACGACTTCGTATTCAGTGAATATATATTTGGCTATCTTCACGTGCGCCTAACATACACAAAAACCTTTAATAAATGCTCATGCGAACAAAGCATTTCATTTTCAAACAATTGTCTTTCAATATTGAAGACATTTCTTCCACAGTAACGTCCATTTCCAATATTTGTGATATTTGAACTGTACTTGGAAGCACCTAATAATGTTCTACTATCTTTCGGTAAATAATCGAATCCGTTTTCACGAAGTACTGCTAAAAGATTTTTCAAATCACAGTGTGATGTTTTTTTGTTTTAAGCCCAAAGTCGTAGTTCTTCAATATACTTTATAGTTTGCGAATGACAGTACATACATACGCACATGTAACTATGCAGACATTATTCCTTTAATGACATATTTCTTGTAGAGAAACTTTTCTGGGAACATTTACGTTTTCGTGACCTATAAACTATACCTCTACGAAGAATGACTTTAAAGGAACAACACAAGGGAACATTTAGATAACTATTCCAAAATGGGAATGAAGCAATGGTACCCTTGTAGGCACGGTTATTATATAGGAACTTTTACAGGCACATTTACACATAGCTTGTATTGTGCCCATTGAGGCTTGTTACCATATGGAAAATGCAACAAAACATTTTTGAATCAACGATGTTATAGCGACGTTATGGGGTGAAATTCAGAAACATTAAGGAACAAAATGTTAGTTGGGATTTGCTTAGAATGAAGTGGTGATTTAATTAAAATTTCAATTCGAATATGCAAGTAGGATTTTTTACACGGACTTGAGTAGAAATGAAAAGAGGTTCATGGGTCCGAATAATTTTGCTAGAGAACTAGGATTGATTCGATTATACGTACATGGTACGTAATCGTTTTTGATTAGAATTTATATAACAATTTTATTGCTTTTACTCCATAAAAAATTATTCGTGGCCTTAATATCTGGGATATATTTAACAGTGTACAATGTTATCTGATTGATGGTCAATAAATATATTACAATTTGCAGTGTGAAATATGATGTCTGCGGATCGGAAAACTATAGTTGTCACACACACACACACTTTCGGACGAACTGTTGGAAAAAAGGGTGGCCTTGAAATCGAGTTAAATTATAAGGATATCTAAATATCGTTAATTACCTACCAACAATTGATTAATCATTAATAATAATATAATTATGAAATAATCATGATATAATTATGATATGATCATGATGGCATTTAATCATGATTAATAATCAGACAGTAAAAGTAGTTGATTGCCCCTAATGCTGGTATTCAATTTACTGTTGTGCATTTGACTTAAATGAAACATACTTAGTTTAGGATTCGGATAGAGCTACATTATTTGCAGCAACAGTCTGTTTATATTTTCTATCATGAGATCCAGAGTCACATTGTGTCATATAGAAACAATAAAATAGAGCAAGCTTTTAAAAAGTAATTAGAATTTTCATAAAATCAAATCTGACTTATATAGTAATGACGAAGTATAAAAAAGACATTTACATACTTCACCAAAGTGTAAAATAAACCTAGAATGAAAGCCTACGCACCTATAAGGTTGCATGAAGATAAAACAATAGAAGCTTGCATATAATGGAAAATACATATGGTACTTCAACAAGTTAAGATGAAAACAACCCTCTGCTGGCATACATAAGTATACATACCTACTTTAAGGAATTCTGACAGAAATGTTGCAATTTTCAATCGAGAAAGTCATGCGGCAAAATATCGATTTCGTTTTGTATTCTGAAATACGACCATGTAGCATATTTTGCAATTTTTGGGAAGATTAAAGAACTTAATGCATAGTTTTGGGTCAAAGCTCTACCAGTATTTGAAGAATAAGTGATCAAAGCTGGTTCAACCAATAATTATCTGAGAATATTTCTTTGTGGATAGAATCGAAATAAAACTCCATAAACAAATTCGTTGATTTTTTTTTTAATCGAGTAAAAATATTTATTTGCATATATTTTTCAATATTGGTCTAAGAAAAGCCAAGGCGGACTTTTCTTGCCTTTTCCAAAAAGTTCCGTAGATGAAAACTATAGAAAAATAAGTTGAAATTTATAAAATATCTTATCTACATATAATAAGTATAATTATAATTGTCAACCTTAATAATTCCTAAGATTATTTACTAAATTTTTATGGATTATTATATACGTAATTTTCGTATATTCGTATTCGATATAGCTTCAACTAGCATTCCTGACATAAACATTTTTAGAACAATAAGCTAGACATCGCATTTTCTTTATTGTCAAAGAAGCATCGAAATGTCTTGGATTTTTAAAAAAGTGTAAGGGCTAAAACACAATGTAAGCGACACGACAAAAACCCCGTAAAAAATTCTGTCAATTTGGTTCTAATAACATGGCAGTGTATGGTATAAAATACAATGCTGACGACATCGTTCGACGTCGAGTTGAGTATGAAGCTAGCAAGCGAGTAGGCATGTTTTTAATTAACTCCCGTGTCTTTCCACATCTAGCGCCTTTTGGATTTCTTATTCGTGTTTTGATTTAGTGTATGGACCTTGACTCTGGTGAATTTTTGTGCAATATTGTTTAATTATCGAAATATAAATGCCTGGGAAAGACGGTAAATTACAAGCTGAGAGCAGAGGTCGACCAACCGTCGAAAATCCCTCTTTCGGTGCATCCGTACCTTACTTCCCCGCACTATGAGAGCGCAAGAGACTAACGGTTCTCACAATGCTTCTCCACCCACAGTTGCCGATGATGCGCTTGCTACGTTAGAGGTAAGGTTGGTGAAGAGGCTTGATGCTAGTGGAGGTGGAGGCTCGCCTTCTCACAAATATTAACAACTCCATCGAAAATGACCGTATTACTGCACTGGCAAATTCGGTAGGCGACATCAAAGGTAATTTCGCTCAAATTAAAATTCAAAGAGATGCTCTTTCTGAAGATATCAACTGCTTGCGACGATCGTCTGATGCTTTGATTAGAGGAGTCCCTGCTGTTGCTGGTGAAAATTCCCACAAAATATTGCTGAACATCTGCTCCGTCATAAAGCACCCACTTTCCGCAATTATAGCTAAATTCTCTTGTCCAGCTGAAAGAAAAGCTTTTTTTCTGCACTTGTTGCACACCGTGGCATCAGATTAAATTAAATAAACTGCAGGGTTTCTCCGTATAGGCCAAAATCTTTATAAATGAAAGTGTTTCTCCAACTGTAGGAGCTCTTCTACGGGAAGCTCTGCGCTTAAAATCAGAGGAGAGGCTACACTCTGCATTCACTAGTGATGGTAGGGTGCATGTTAAATTAACACAACATAGCCGTGCGCTCATAGTTCCAAATCGTGATGAAATGATGCCATTATTCTTCTCGCCGGATTTACAGTCTGGAGCCGAAACTGCAGCTGACGTTGGATGCTAATGCTGAACGCGAACGATGTTTGGTTTTTAATTTGTATTTCTGTTGATTCTCATTGATTTTAGTTTTAGTCTATCTGAATATCTCTTTTTAATTATTGTTATTATTAGTGAATGTTAGCGTACTCTCTTTTAATTCTTCTTATTGTTAGCATACGTTTAGATTGTAATGTCTCGGTTAAGCTCATCGTTAAATAGTCGTCCCATTTTCATGATCGTTTACCAAACTAAATTATTTTGCCATTGCCCAGCGACACGGAATTTGTATGTGTGGAGTTGAATAATGGGATCGAGAAATGTATACTGTCAGTTGTATATTGTCCTCCTGAATATTTTTCTGTTGACCGAGCTTCGGAGCTTGAATCTGTCCTTAGTAATTTGTCTCGTCAATATAACAATATTATTTTTGCCGGCGATTATAATATCGACACCTTGTGTTCCAATAACAGATCCATGCAATTTATTCACTTCATGCAGTCTCTATATCTTAAAGCCGTCAACTCTCTACCAACATATTTTAATACTTCTAGGCCATCGCTGCTTGATTTATTTTTTACAACCGATAAATGTCGAGTTCCTTTTAATAACCAAATTGACTCCCTTAGTTTCCTCGATCATGACATACTCTTCATCTATTACGACTTTACTACCCTGTGTCCGGAGCGCTCAAGTTACTTCCCATATAGAGACTTTAATAATTTGGACATGGACACCTTAATTGAAGAGTGCTCTGACCTGCCTTGGAATAGAATAAGAGCTCTTAGCTCTGTCGACGACCAAGTTGCTGTAGGCCCTGATAAAATCTCACTTAAATTCATAAAAATATATAATATATTCTGCGCTTACAAAATCATTGCCTTACGTCATCTACTTTACCTATTAACTGGAAATTGGCAACGATTTTGCCTATTCCTGATCTTCGCCCTATTAACATTTTCTGCTTCTTATCCAAAGTACTAGAAAAGATAATGTATGAGTAAATCCCAGCATATCTGGAAAGAAATAACATGATGACACGCTGGCAGTCAGGTTTCTGTGCCAACAAGTTCGTTATAACGAGTTTGATTCAGACTTCTTACCTGTACCTCTTGGCGTTCCTCAGGGGTCCGTGTTAGGACCATTGTTTTTCAACTTATACATCAACGACTTGCCTAGTGTTATCCAACAAGTCAACATCCACTTATACGCCGACGATGTCCAGTTATACAGTAGTGGACCGATTGTGTTATTGGAGGATCGATTGGAGCGAGTCAATGAGGATCTTGCCAGAATCTATTACTGGTCTTTAGCGAATGACCTAGTCCTTAAACCTGACAAGTCTCAATGTCTCCTTTTGTGTGGTGGTACTTTGACCAGATCTGTCCCCTCCATATTTCTCGATGAAAAAGTTTTAACATATGTTGATGAAGTCACAAATCTTGGAATAAGGCTCAATGCAGATATGAAATGTTGTGGTTATGTCAGATCAGTTCTGGAAAAGGTCTATTGTGGGCTACGCAGGCTCTGGTTGTCCGCACAAATTCTAAATTCGAACACCAAGCTGAAGCTTATCAAAGCACTGATTTTGCCACATTTCACCTTTGGGAGACTAAATTTTCCCAAAATTAGACTCTACCTGCCTACGCAGAATCAACGTTGGTTTCAATGATTGTGTGAGGTTCGCCTTTGGTCTTCGTAGATTTGACTACGTTTCTGGCTTTCAGAATAGGTTAGTCGGATGATACTCTAGATATATACTTAAAGCGCAGGTCACTTCGCTTCCTCCATAAGCTCATTAATATAGGACAACCTGAATACCTGGCGAATAACATCCAACTCCTGAATTCGTTACGCGATCGTAATATTTTAATTCCCCGTTATCGTAGAATCGTTCAAGAGGGCTCTTACTTTGTTCAAGCTGCAAGAATCTGGAATTCTTTACCGTACCCTATCCGGAGTGTGAGAGATGTGGGTGCATTCAAGAAAAAATTATTAACAATATAATGTGTTGCTATCAATGGGACTGCTACTTTTTCGGCTATTTCTTTTAGTTTTTTTTTTTGTGTTTGTAAAGTTAACATTTGTAACTTTATTTTATACAATTTGATCTACTATTTTTGTTTATAGAACTTAATTGCTTGCTCTTGTTACTTTTCTACCAACTATTACATTGTTTCTCTCTTGTATATCTTTAACTGTGTAATCCATCAAATTTCAATATTATTTATTATACCGCTATGTTAGTTACATTGTACAATCCAACTTAAGTTCTACACCTAATTATACGATATATGTATGTACTACTTAAAAGATTTATATGTAGTTAGGCAACTTGCACACTAGTCTTAACTTTAATTGTCTAATAGTTTATCAATTCTGACAATATCCTGTATTTTAGATTGTAAGTACTTCAACAGACTGTAATAGTCCAGTCAAATAAGCCGAAAAATTGCTAAAGATCGCATTTAATTTGTTTCAGGCTGCAATTTTGAGGGTTGGTGTAGGGTGGTCCTGGGAGTATTGTCGCAAAAATGCAGCCTCGTAGGGCCAAAAGAAAGGGGTGAAAGACAATAAAAACACCCTCGAACGCGTGACAATCTATTTGCCGTGCGTGCGGTTTGGAAGAGGTAAAATTTTTGAAAAAATTAAAAATTCTATATTATTCAGAATATGATTTTAAATAAAAAAGTCTATGGTGGCCAACCCCTATCTCGTAAGGGCGCGACAGAAAAACCGAAAGAAGCTAAGGGTGGACACATCGCTAGATACACTAACATGTGTCCGATTACTTCAATTCTGCAACATTTTCGTTCAAGACCTAGCAACCAAAAGAAGCGTGAATTTTTCATGGATGGAATAGAAAAACGGGGGGAGTGAAGTAAGTTATCGGATTATATGTTGAGCAATATTTGCGCTCATGTTTTGCTGTGGTGACGTACTTGGAACATTTTTGAATTTTTCTTAGAATTTTGGCTGGTTGTGCAAAGCGAGCCGAGATATGATGATTTTTGCTTTGAATTTTTTCTTTTTAGTTCAATATGGCTGCAGTTTTGCGCATTCGATGGTTTTTAGGGTTTTAGGTGACTGCGATTGTGTAGACGTGGGAAGAAAATAATGTTATGTGATCGTGTGCATTTGTTGTTTGTTTTTAATTGTTGTAAAGGGTAGGATATGGGATTGCAGGCTACACAGGAAGAATGGGATATAATAAATTAATGGTATTAGACTAGATGGGTGGGATCTGGGTTGATTAGATGGTTAAAAATAGAAGCGTTGCCTTATTTAAAAATTTATTACTGACAAATCATAGTTATATAAAATTTGCAGGTGCTTTCTTTTTTAAAATTTAATTGCTGACGAGGGTGATCTCGTTGCAAGTTTACTACATGATTGGAATGAAGATACATCGCAAATATGGATTAATGAAACTCCTCTTCAATATGTATTATTTACAATACAACTTTGTCATTTTAAATATCGGTACTATTCACTTGAAGTAATTGACCATTTCATTATAAAAATAATATAACATTAAATAGTAAATGTCATACTGATATCTTTAAGAAAGGTAATGTTAAAGATAATAAAAATGGAAAATTTAATTTTTCATACTAATAGTTATAATGGATACATATGATAATATAGTTGAAAACAATTAATAGGTTATTCTAAGAAACATAATTGCTATAGTTATGAAACTCATTTATGTTAACCTAGATTAATCAATTGATATCTTTATGTTGTTTCGTCTTAATTGCGAATTTTATTTAAATCTTACCTTATATTCGTTAATGTTACTCTAATCAAGAAGTTGGTATTATTAATCTAGTTACTCTTAGTTATAATTCTTTATGTTGCTCTTTCGTATTGTGTGCCTTTAAGTTTTTAAATGTCACCCAGTAATTATAAACATAATTTTACTCCTTACATGTTTGCTTCTGGTAATTTGCTGTTCTCAGTAATATATGGACCACGGTAGTGTTATTATTAGTAGTAGTGAATTTATAACTTATCTTATTTGCTCTTTAGTATATGTATTCTAATATTTCTCTTATGATTACTTATAAGTAAGTGTCTGGTCTGGTTTTCAACCAGTCAAGATAATGAATATAATAACTTTATTGTTAATTTTTCTGATTTGTTAATCTATTATTATGCTCTTTAGTCTCATATTGCCCAACGTTGTACGTATAGCTATAGCTAAAAAAATGGCTTGTATACATGAAATAAATCCTTTTTAATTTGATTTGATTTTTTGATTTGAAAATTGCAAGAGACAATTATTGCACTATATCATATTGGGAATTAGTAAACCATTTTTTTAATTAAATTTAAAAAAAGAAAAAACCTGGAAATTTTTTATAACTATGATTTGTCAGTAATAAATTTTTAAATAAGGCAACGCTTCTATTTTTAACCATCTAATCAACCCAGATCCCACCCATCTAGTCTATACCATTAATTTATTATATCCCATTCTTCCTGTGTAGCCTGCAATCCCATATCCTACCCTTTACAACAATTAAAAACAAACAACAAATGCACAGGATCACATAACATTATTTTCTTCCCACGTCTACACAATCGCAGTCACCTAAAACCCTAAAAACCATCGAATGCGCAAAACTGCAGCCATATTGAACTAAAAAGAAAAAATTCAAAGCAAAAATCATCATATCTCGGCTCGCTTTGCACAACCAGCCAAAATTCTAAGAAAAATTCAAAAATGTTCCAAGTACGTCACCACAGCAAAACATGAGCGCAAATATTGCTCAACATATAATCCGATAATTTACTTCACTCCCCCCGTTTTTCCATTCCATCCATGAAAAATTCACGCTTCTTTTGGTTGCTAGGTCTTGAACGAAAATGTTGCAGAATTGAAGTAATCGGACACATGTTAGAGTATCTAGCGATGTGTCCACCCTTAGCTTCTTTCGGTTTTTCTGCCGCGCCCTTACGAGATAGGGGTTGGCCACCATAGACTTTTTTATTTAGAATCATATTCTGAATAATATAGAATTTTTAATTTTTTCAAAAATTTTACCTCTTCCAAACCGCACGCACGGCAAATAGATTATCACGCGTTCGAGGGTGTTTTTATTGTCTTTCACCCCTTTCTTTTGGCCCTACGAGGCTGCATTTTTGCGACAATACTCCCAGGACCACCCTACACCAACCCTCAAAATTGCAGCCTGAAACAAATTAAATGCGATCTTTAGCAATTTTTCGGCTTATTTGACTGGACTATAAGTCTTGTGTGCTATACCACAGTATTTCTGAATAAATTGAAATTGAACTTAAATGAAAATTATGATTTTGGGTTGCTTTCATATTTATTGCTATACGTTCATTGCAATCATATTTATGACTTGATAGATTAAAAATAACAGTAAATAAAAATTCCGTGGAAAATATCAAAGTTAGACAAATAACAAAATAAATTTAATTGGGGATTGACAGCTTTTGTCGCTCCCATTGTATTTTCACGGACGTTTTGTACGGCGTTTTTGTCGTGTCGCTCACATTATGTTTTAGACTTAAGAAATATTTCAGCCCATCAAATCTAGCTCTCCTCTAAAAGTCCTCTCTAGAATGGAAAACATCCGGGTAGTCAGGTAATGTCATCACAAAATAATGTCGAAAATTTTTTATTAAAAAGAAGAAAAAGACGAAATGTCATAAAATAATGTGACAATTACATTGTGATGCTACACCATTTTTTATGCACAAGAAACTATTAACAAAGTTTGACAAAATTCCGTTGTATGACACCTAAAGTTGCTAGAATAACGTGAGATTGGTTCTGTGGCAAATTAATCGAAGGAAAAAGTATTAAAAACGCTGTTCGTCGGGCTATTTACCGACTAATTGACATCAGCATTCAAAAGAAAAGAAAATTCTCGGGCAAAAATATGAATAAATCTGTATTATTAATTCCTCTTATAATTCCAGTTTCAATTGTTTTTATTTTTTCCCTGTTTTCAGATATCGTAAAAGTATCCGCAATAAAGATATTGCTGAGGACGCTGGTCTAGATGTGAAAAAGTTTAAAAATTTTCAGAATTAAATAATATTTTTTTCAAAAATTGGTGTATTTGTTTACAACTCCAGTTTTAAATGCCATTATACTATTTATTACAGTTTAACAATATGATGACATTTAAATGTCACAAGAATAAGTGGATCAATTGTCATACGGTATTGTCAACAATTTGAGTGAATCAAAGTCTTAGAATTTATCAACATTACTGTGATAATCTTAAAAATTGTTTATGTGACGTATTATGTGACGATTGGGATCAACCCTGACCACAGTTTCAAATCATATTTTCACAATATTTTGCCAATAAATGACAACAATTTCTCGCCCAAGGCTGGTTGTATAGCCTTATTTTCTTTAGATACTGTTCAAAAGAAAGCCTTCCAGCTCATGGGTGATTTGGCAATAACTTCTCATATAAACACGCTCCAGCACAGCTGACTTGTCGGATGCCTTTATCTGCCAGTGTTGCCAGGAAGACAGTGATAAAGAACTTCCCAATTATACTATATCTGCCCTGGAATAATTTTGATGATAACTAATTCAAAATTATGAAATATATAAATATGATTTATGTACTTACATTTTAGGTATCAAATATTAGTTACCACCAGTTCTATTATTGTGTTCGTATATTACCTTATTAAATTATTTTATCATTAAACTTGATGCTATTAAAAAACATTTGGTTAATGTTTCTCATTACATCTTTGGATAACATCATTTCTGCTTTGGGGTTTCAACCTCTAGTCGATTCCTTAATTTTATTTTGTTTATATTAATTTGCGAAAAATTCACTCTAGGCAGATGTTTGAAGCAGGAAAAGAATATTAAAAATTATCTTCATTTTAAAGAAGAAAATCTGAAAGTCTTTATTTTGTCAAAAATCTGCCATATGAAGATAAATCTGCTTATTTGGCATCACTGTTAGCTCCTTTATCGTTACCATCATCGTAAATGTTCTGATGAAATATCTAGTCTGATCTCTTGTAGATTAAAATCTGAATGTAATACTCGCGCTATAAGCTGCCCAAATGCTCACACAGTTTAAATTACTTTCGGCCGTACATGAAATTCCGTGATGATTTTTCAGCTCGAACTGTGTGAATTTGGATTAGTCTACTTTATTCTGCCTTTCAACGGGCTTATAATCTGTGAAAGTTTAAGAGTAACATACATAAACACCGTCTCTTGTCCCCTAATCTTTCCCTTGTCTCCTTCCTGCTGTGTTTGGTATCTTAGTATATAAGCAGTTTATGAAACAAAGAAATAGTAGTTAGATAATTTTGTAAAAAATGTAAAAGTCCACGTCTTACAGATTTCTCAATTTTGCATTAGATCCAATATTTTCATTCATACAAATATTAAAATAAACAATACGTAATTTGTGTTAGTTATTGATTTTTTGCACTGTGTCAGTCTAACACAATCAGATTTAAAAATGAAGTTACTTATAATGTTCATGTAAATAGTTTTTCGTTGTGATGAATATTTATGGAAGGTCATACCGAGACTAGTGCACCTATAGAGTTAGAAAATGCAAACAGAAAAATGAACAGGAAGTTCCAAAATTCCAGAAGAGGAAAAATGAAAGATTGTAGTGGAGAAAGAGAAACGAGATGGAAACAAGATAGAAAGTTAAGTAGAATTGGTTTAAGACTAATTCTTATAAATTTCTAGATGAACGCCCATGTGTAATTTGGCATGATCACCCTCTGTGAAAGTTTAGTTATTGAAGTACTTTATCGCATATAAATTTATGTATGCCAACAAAAAGATGCGGTTACCCGATTTAGTCCATTTTCGAATTAAAAAAGCCGTGTGGAAAATTTCAGCTCTCTTATTGAATGATTTCTGGAGTGATGAAAGCACGGACGGATGGATGGATAGGCGGACAAATTTTTGTATGGGAATCCTATGAAATATTTACTTTATTTGACCCATTTTCGAACTGAAACTTACATTTATATATTATACCCTAGATTAAATCTTGGGGTATACTAAGTTTGTCATTCCGTTTGTAATACATGGAAATAATGATGGTAGAGAAAAATGAATTGGACACCCACGCATAATATTAAAACTTATTTTGATTTTTGCATGTTCGTCCGTCCGTCTGTCCGCCTGTCCGTCCGCACGATAACTCGAGAGTGCGTTCACTTAGAGGGCTGAACGGGCTTTTTTAAAAAAAATAACTTTAAGTTCGAAAATGGGACGACTCGGGCAACTCCTTCGTAGGGCTGCCGTACAAAAATTTCGTTTTTCATTGTATATTTGAACCACTGACATGGATAATATGGACTGACTACGTTAATAGAAATGCACTGCAAAAAGTGGGCTCATTTCTATATTGCTGACTCTTTCGGTCTAAGCACCAAGTACCAACTGAGAGAGAATTGTAAACAACAAATAAATAAGTGGGTCCGTCGAAATAAATTTTTTAAATTAATTATTTAGGGTTATTACTGATAAAAATGTTTTACCAAACGCAATATATTCATAAGATATGAAACAGAAGTTCGAAACGTGCTATTATAATCACTTTTCGAGCTGCGCGCTTATTTTTTCAACTTCCTGCCAATGATTTTTTCAATGTTGGCACCGGCGTAGGAACTTTTATTGACACAAACAATAGAGCCCACGTGAAATAGAAAGTTAAACAGTCCATATTATATATGTCAGTGATTTGAACATTGCCTGAGAACGCGTCGACGTAGAGAGCTGCAATTTGGTAGATGGTGCTTTCATAACAGCAGAAATATGTGCAAAAAACTAGTTCAACGTTCAAACTTACACTGATAGTGAACATACGAAATTAGAAACGGGTATTCACTTAGGGTAGCGTAACAATTGGTTAGACCAATCCTAGATTTTTTACTTCTTGTACTTGTATTTGCAGTTTTTACGAAAACGCCGTGTACAGAATTTCAGCTCTACATATGGACGCGTTCTCAGACAGTTTCCAAATATATAATGAATTTTATGCGGTGCTTTCATAGGAATAGTAAGTAAAGCTTCAAAAATGGACTCAATCGGGCAACTCCTTCTTGGCTTTTTACATAACGATTAGTTTTATACATTTGAATTGTACTGAAAAAATCAATGAATGACATTTTATGAAATTTGTTATAATCATTTCTGCTGTCCGACGAATCGTTCTGGAGATATATGCGAAAAACCACTTCAAAAATCAAATATGCACAGATGGGTGAACATACGAAACTACAAACGGGCATTCATTTAGTGTATCATTAGAATTCGCCTTAGACCAATTTTAGCTTTTTTAATTGCTTGTTTTTTAAAAAGACCTTTTGCAAAATTTTAGCTTTTTAAGTAAACGCGTTCTCGAGCTATCGAGGGAATAGATAGATGAATAGACAAACAGACGGATAAATGCACAGACATTCAGACGGACGGACAGACATGCTCGAAATATATTTTAATTTTTGCATGTTTGCAAAAATTAGAATATATTTCGAATATATTATGCATGGGTGTCAATTCCATTTCGCTCTATCATAGACAAACTAATAACTATTAGTTATTAGTTTGTCTATGGCTCTACCATAAATAATTCTATGCTTTACAAATTGAATGACAAACTTACCCTTAAGATTTCAAATAGGGTGTAAAAAGACTATAGGCTGAACCACAATTGCAGTAAAGTTACTTAAGGTCCGGTTTCACAGTTCAAGCACTTAGTTTATCTCGTCAATACATTTTGACAGTGATAAGTTAAACTTCGTTTAAACTTAGCTTAAACCACCAAGAACAAGCGCTTAAACTCAGTATATTTTAAAATGTAATGAAGTGACACTTCGATTTGAAACTTGTTGAAGTATTGTGGTTTTTAGAAGACAAATACAATTTGTTTGATAATAAAATGAATTCAAATCAGGAAGATATTAGCGATAATAAATTGCGTTTTAAAGACCCTTTAATAATTTTTGTAGGCTTAAATATATATTTTTTTCATTATGATTTGCCGGAAAAAAAACTTGCAAATTATGTAAAACAGAAGCAATATTTTGACAGTTAATGTTCACAATAGTTTGTTAGTTCACAATTTTACAGACAATGTCTTGTTCGTTCACAATTTCAAAGTGCTGCCATATTAAAAAAGATCGAACACTGTGAAACTCATTTTGGTTTAAACTCAGTAAGAGTCGTACATTCTGTAACGGCTCATCTGTTTATCCAATAATATTAATGAAATATGACTCAAATCATAGGATTCTTAGTTTATTATAGAAAATAGAAGTTTGGCAAGGAGCTAACAAAGCGAAATAATGTTAATGGAACTGCTGCCGATTTGTCTTTTCAGATTCTTCTTGTATTTTTTATGAGTTGCACTCCGAGAGAACCAGGGTGTGCACGTGCGTCGGTTAGTTTCGCTCCTGTCATTCGCCTTGTTTTTTTTATAAATTGATCGTGTCATAAAATTGTGTATAAAATTTGCAATTTCTGTTTAAGTTTTATCACGTTATGGTAAATTTAGAAATTTTTAACATTTGCTTTTCGTTTGTGTGAGGAAATTGTTGCAATCGTGAGATATCGAGCTTCGAGAGGTGAGCTATATTGTGTATATATGAATTGGTATAACAGCGCGAGCTACATGCATTTATAAATGCGGTTGCAGCCATGCAACCACACTACATATTTACTTAATTTGATCCCAAGGTATATAGAATACAAGCTATTCTCATAAAAATTTTGACACTAGAGCTGTGATGTGTTTCATCCTATAACGTATATATATATTTCTATTGAAAAGACAGAGAGATAAATATTGTTTTCTCTGTACCGTACATTCCTATACATTCGGACGCAAATAGCTGAACGTGATTCGGCCTTCTTCTTCTTCTTCACACATGTGTATGAGGATAGATAGGATATATGTACGCAAAGTGATGCACACTTGTTTTCTGCAGCATAGCGAGTAGAGTGTAATTGTGTGTGCAATGGATTTACCTTACCACCTCGCCTCCACTCCACTCCCCGCATGGTTTGATTTCGAGCGATTTATATTTTCTTTTAGTGTTGTGTTTCTCTCAAATTGCCATAAATATTTTTCTGGTTTTCATATTTTTTATTTTAAATCCCATTCGGTAGTGTGTAAGTGTGTGCTGTGTGACTTGGAGGAAAAGCAAGTCAAGTGCAATTTATTAAAGGAGAAAAAATATAGAGCATCCAAGGTAGCCCCAAGAAGTCATCTATTCAGCTTAACTGGTTAACGGCAGGGTACTATCAGACAACACTCCTCTTAGCGGTTGGTATCCCTATAATTTTGCATGTTTTTTTTTTTAATTTACCAACTTTTTTCATATTTTTGCTAGGGAAAAACATGCATGAGTTAAGATTCTTCCTTTCCAATTATTCCTATCAAAATTATTTTTATATTAGTTTTGTGTGTTGTTTTAGATATGAGTTGCTGTTGCGGTTAAACGTCTAGCTGATTCCAAAAACCTTCTTCTTATATGTTTAGACTAGTTGGGGGGTACGGCTGGGCCTGTCTTATATTTTTCATATAATAAATAAAAAGATTACTCTTTTTGGACTTTTTACCGGGTTAAACTTAATTTTGTTCAAGAAAGAATTTTTTGGGATATCTCCGGTATATAGCAAAAGCTAAAAAATGTTCTAATTTGCTATTTCATCACACAACCCATTAATTTTTGGTGACAAGTTTCAAGTCTTGGATTGACTCATCAACAGGTCCCAAATAGCGAAATTGGGTGATGTGAAAAACAAATGAAAATATGAAAAAAGAAGAAAGAAATGAAAAGTTTGAGAAAAATAGAAAAAACAATTTTTTTTTTATTTATTAAAAGATTTAAAATTTTTTTTAAAGAAACAGATTCATTCAAAGCGAATCGAACCTGTATACGCCACGCAGTGGGCTGAAAAATAAAGAAGAAAAGGAAGAAGAAGAAGCGTTTCGTGTCGCTTCGAATGAATCTGCTTCTTTAAAAAAAAATTTTAATTTTTTTAATAAATAAAAAAAAAATGTTTTTTCTATTTTTCTCAAACTTTTCATTTCTTTCTTCTTTTTTCATTTTTTCATTTGTTTTTCAAATCACCCAATTTCGCTATTTGGGACCTGTTGATGAGTCAATCCAAGACTTGAAACTTGTCACCAAAAATTAATGGGTTGTGTGATGAAATAGCAAATTAGAACATTTTTTAGCTTTTGCTATATACCGGAGATATCCCAAAAAATTCTTTCTTGAACGAAATTTTCATATAATGTCCAAAAAAAGGCACAAACCTTCAACTAAATAAATTTCCATTAGTTATTTTTTTCTTTTACCACTTTTTAAACATTAAATGTCAAGATAGTAACCCTTACAGAATGTGATACTTAATTAGGGCAAAAATGTCAAAAAATCGTAAGTAAATGCCCCAGTTTCGTTCATATCATAAAGTTCCTAACAGCAATTGAGGTTCAGCTGTGGCGACATGCCAATACCCTGTGACCACCGTTCTGTACGCGTGACAAATCAACACCGAAATCGGGCAATTTTACCTGTCTAAATTCTCAGCTATAATTACTTCACTTAGCGTAGAAAGCTTTATTTAAGTAGCCATGATTACGTTTGAAACACTTTTCGTAAACAAAAAATTTTTTGAATTTCTTGCTAGAGAAGAAAAGAAGTACGGAAGTTTTATAACGTAGTTAAAAAGAAAAATAATCAATCACTACCTGAATATAAAATAAGAAGAAGCTTATTAAATAAAAGAGACAGAGGATACTATTCAGGACGCAACATATTTTATTCAGCCTACCGTCTGCAGTGTTTTTGTTTATGACGCTTAAATGGCCGTCCCTATGATCTCCTTTTCGGTACTGCGTTAAGATTGCCTTACTGTACACTGGGGTAGCGCACCAAGCGTCGTCAACCCGTAGACATTACGGAATACTGTAGACCAGACTAGTAGATCAGAACCGCTCAGCCGCTAAATGCAAACAAGGAAAATGCTTTCACATGCTTTAACATCGGGTCATCTGGTGTGTTCTTTTTGCGCTCACTCTAGGGTTATGCGTCCACGATAATGTAACCAAGATCTTCGTGATACATCAGCTAACAGGAAGCACATTGTGCTGAATCAAGGAACGCACGTGTACTAGTGGTCACGACAACCTTTCCTTTCTTGTTTACGTTTCTTACAGAACAACATAGTCTTATCCTGTGTGTGACACACACGGGTTAAAACCACCAGATGCTCACCTAGGACAACCTAGGTTAAGCCTAATTGAACAAAATCGCAGGTGTAACTAATACTAAAGATTATCTGGCGCACCAGAGTCTTATACCACTGGATATTCATTCGACCGGTACCAGCAATACAGATCAGCCTAATTTTTGTTGACGTATTGGATGGTAAACCTCGCACATATAGTACCCTACCTCCACACATGCAGTGTGACTGTAGTGTATTCTCTCCCTCTTCCCATCATTTGAAGCTTACATCTTAGGACTGCTACTGCCTATCCAGCACTAAAGTCTACACTCTTCGCATTGCAGTCGATACGGTACGTTACAGTTGGACTGTCAACGCAACACAAATATCTGGTGGACCCTGTCCGCCATGCATAGGGAATCCAATTAACAGCCTTAAAATAGACGAGGGGCAAACTTTACGAAAACACAATATAACCTTCAACGCATGCAGGACCCCGGTATGCAATTTTTACACCATTTAGTAACAAGAGTTATTCTAAAGCTATACTAAAATTTATAACTATAAGTTACAAAATTGCGTCATACATAGTATAGGGGATATTATTGAGGTGTAATTAAATGTGAAAAATTTAAATCAAGAGGACGGGGGAAATGCTGATACAATAATCGATTTGGCTATCGATTTAATTTATAAAATTTACGTACTGTTTGCAAAGCTGTGTAACAAGTTGAAATCGAAGTTTGATTCTTAATTATTACTTTGTAACGTAGAAAACTATAAAATTATTTACAAACATTTACATTTTCGACGAAATGTGAAAGTGGTTCTCGTAATTCTTCCAGTTCATCTTTAGAATAATGGATCTTTTTTATCTTTATCATATTCGTGTATTTTACAAGAACTACTCTTGGTTTCAGTATACATTCATAGTGTTCTAAGAAATGGATTTGAAGCATAGAGCCTCTATGTTTACTTTATGACGTCGTACGTCGTCTTACAAAGTTTTGTACGTATATGTACTACATAATTCCATATGGGGATTTTCTGAATAACTTACGACTTTATTAAGACTGCCTGTTCCCATACCTTATGCGTGTTAACGTTTTGCAATGCAGCAACAATAAATTATTATTGAATTAATGTGTGGAACACCTTGTTTAAATTTTCAATAATATTCGTTTAGAATCATATTAATCCTTCTAAGCGAATGCTCCTTCCCTTTCCAACTAAGACTGCATCTGTGTCATAACACAAATAAAACACATACATATAAATATTTGACACCACATATTTGCATACAAATAGACCAACACGAGATCCTTTATTCCATTAAGGCTTCATCAAAATAAGTTTTTATGTCCTCCCTCAGAGAATATCTATCATTTGCATATTTTGCAGTTGCGTGATTAACTATCCCACGTCACGTCCTCTCAGTTCTCCGACTGCATACTAATTATACAAACGTGCTTGTAATTTAACACCTACCACATACAGAAGATGTCAACTGTAAGTTTGTATAGGCTTTGGCAAGTAATACATAAACTTGGACTTAATGTGTAATTCATTTTTGACTTTTAATGAAAGGGACTTCATTTCATTAATTACAGTCTTGGATATCGTTCTGAATTGCTCTTGAGATTTAACAAAGTAAGGTAGCACTTTGGCATGGACTGTGATTTTGTGTTATACCCATGTCATCTTAAATTAAGCACTTTTGCCTTTAATAATTAAACAATGCTTTTTTTGGCCTATCATAAATATATGTGTAATGGACATTATATGTATATGTACATACGAATCATATAAACATAATGTTAAAGTTGGAAAAAATTAGCAATCAGGAATTGATCTACAATCAGATTTACGATTTTAATATTCATCAAAAGGAAGAGTAAATAAAACCACTAAGGAACAGATACGCTCAGTTTTCCACCTTACACGTTGCAGTATGCGTCTCTTTTCGTAGATAAAAAAACTTATAGAGATATAGAGAACATGAAAATGTAAAATCTAAAAAATCTAAAATCTAAAATATTTTTCAAATCTAAAAATCTACAAGAATGTATCTACGTAGTATAGTAAAACTTTCATTAGGAACATTAACAATGACGAGAGAAGATCTTTCAGATAAAATTATCACTCACACATAAATTGAGAAATGTGTAGAGACACACGTTAAACACTATTGAACGTTAACAAATGCGCAAAAAGATAAATAAATAAAAAATAAGTAAAATTAACACAGACAAATATAAAAAAAATAAAAAAAAATAAACTCATCTATCCAAAAATTGCATCGTTTGGTCGATCTTTGGTCAATGCCCTTACAAATACCTCTTATCTCAGTAATAGTGTTATATGACGACAGAAAGAATGATAAGTTAGATTAATTTGTAGATCTATTACATTGATGTATTAGGTTGTGGTATGTGGGATGTAGACACTCCATGTCTCGTCTTATATTGACCACTCTGTCTCTGTTGCTCACTATGTAGAAAGCTTCTTTGATGTCACGCTTACGTCTATTGCCTTCCATATGCAGTATGTGTGCCTGGTCAAAATTGAATATGTGTTGTGTTTCAATTATGTGCGCTGCAAGTGCTAACGATGGTATAGACTTTTTTATGTAATAGTCTTGGTCAAGTAATGTTTTTAGGCATTTCGAAGTTTGACCTATATAGCAGTGTGCACATTCATTGCAGTCTGCTTTATACACAATATTTGACATTTCTTGTCGGGGCACCTTATCTTTTAAGCTAGTGTAAACTAGCTTTCTTGTTTGTTAGCTTTAAGTATAACTTTTCAAAATAACAAACAACAATTAAAATAAATAAACATAACATTTTTCTAGGCAATAACACGTAACTAATAACAAAACAAATAACAAGTGGTTAAGTTAGGTAAGAGGCATGCTGCTAGAAATGACTACGCTGCTTCACATAGACCACAAGTGGGTCCATTGTACCCCTTGACCTTATGGGATAACCTATAACCTGCTCTAGATCCATCCTGTTTCGCTAAATAATCTCAGGATAAGTCTTAAACTCTTTACTTTGCAGCTTCCCCAGGATTGAAAAGAAGTAGCTACCTAATAGTCTATCCCTGTAATTCATTAGAGCAGAATACTCGCAAAGTACATGTTGGACGGATTCGATTTCCTCCGAATCCGCTGTTCCCAGTTTTCTAGCATAGTCTTCTATGGCCCAGTGATCGTAATGAACCCTACTAGATCCCTGGCATTTATTCCACTCCATTAAGGAGTTATCTTGTCCTCTTTCTCATATGCACACCACAATTCTCGGGTGTCCCTGATGATCCGCCTGAGCTTATGCTTTTTAATAGGCGTCCCTGCAGATCTCTTCTTTTAAAGCTCCGATCGGGATCCTTACATAGGCTATCGCTGCGGAGCTATCCATTTCAGACACCATTTCGGCAAACTCATCAGCCATCTCGTTTGGATATCTCTATGTACAGCTACCCATCATAGGGTCACCTTGTGCTGTGTAGTCAATTCATCAAGGCTGGTCTTGCATAACTGCACTGATTTTGATTTTACCAGCACAGCATCCAGCGCCTTGATGGCTGCCTGGTTGTCAGTAATCACAATTAAGTTAAAGTTTCAGTTTAAAAAACAAAAAACACCTTTCCAGTTGAATCAATGGTTGTCAACATAAATCTATTAGACCTTTTTTAATTTTTATTAGGTTGAGCTGAGAAAAAATGTATCCATCTCTAGAAAAGGGTATCACAGTATCCATTACAAGAATTTCAAGTAAAATGTATGAAAAATGATACAATTGTATCCAGGTGGCATCACTGGTCGAGACATCGTCGATTTTATATTCTATAAATACATGTATATATATTCTACATGCTCTTAGGGCTTATCTCTTGAAAACTGTTCAAAATGATACAAGTGGAGCCATATGCTGACATTATAACAAGGAAGCATTTTCGCAATCGCACTGTACAGGGTGTTTCCGCCTAGGAGGTCAATAGAGCAGGAGGGTATAGTACTCACCTACATAGCAAAACAAAAAAATTGTATGGCGGGGCATTTCAACCGTTTAGGAGTTACAGGGCGATTAAGAAAAAAAGCTAGTTTTTTACAAAATACCCTGAATCTTAAAAAATAGAGAGCGCACGGTCATCATCACATCTAATAGCTCATTGTATGCAGAACTTCATGGCCTTTCTAACGACTGCTCAATCAGCCCCGTATCCATATCATCTCAGAAGTTACGGGGGTCTAACCAGAAAAATATTCGGATTTTTTTACTTTGACCTCTATTTTTTTTTTTTAAAACTGTCGTTAATATAACTTTTTTTATCAAAACTATAAACTGTAGACTCTCTCCTTAATTTGACCTATTATACCCTATGTGCTATCTGCAGCCGTTAAGGATTTATTAGCTCACAACTCATTCAGGTCATACCGAAATTAGGTGATATATTTTTTAAAATAACGTGTGTTTTCAGTCACTAAGGGAACAAATTATCTTTAAGAATAGGTTTGCGGATAGGTTAACAGCTAATAAGTCTTTAACAGCTACAGATAGCACATAGGGCGTACTAGGTCATATTAAAGAGGAGAAGCTACAGTTTACAGTTTTTATAAAAAAAAAGTTATGTTATTGAGCTTTTTGAAAAAAAAAAAATAGGGGTCAAAGTAAATACAGAAGGTAAGAAAAGCCGAATTTCTTAGTTTAGACCACAGAGGAGAGATTACGGAGCTGGTTCATCAGTCGTTGGAAAGACCATGAAGTTCTGCATACAATGAGTTTTGAACTGTGACCGTACGCCATACATTTCAATATACAGGGTATTTTGTGAATAACTAGCTTTTTGCTTAATCACCCTGTAATTCCAAACGGTTGATATGGCCCTGCCGTACAATTTTTTGTTTGACTACGTGCTCAGTTGATCTTCTAGGCGGAAGCACTCTGTATATTCTATACACAAGGGTGTTATCTTAGCTTAAATAAATTTTTATAATATATGGAATCATTAAAACATTGCTTATTTTATTATATGTTTCGGCGGAGTGTTCAATTAAAAAATAAGCGTTCCTTAATTAACGACTTTATTATTATGAGTTTGAGTTCCAGTTGCTAACTGGCTGGAGCTCCTCATCCGCTAGTTTCACACACCTACTTATTGTGATAACATTGCGCTTAGTTCTCTAAATGATAGCTGCTAAAGTCTGTAAGTTTGGAGAGAATGAAACATTTGTAAATCTATACGCATTACATCTCCCGCTTTGGAAACTATTGCTTTCCACCTTTATTTATATTTATATCAAAACATTAGCGTACTAATTCTATATTCTAAGTGTTGCGAAAAATAAAAAAAAACTTTTACTTATTCCTACCTTAGTAACACATTTGAAATTCATCTTAAAATCAGAATTCATCTCTTAACTGCTAGTGGGTACATGGGTACAATTCATGTTTTAATTTGTTCTTATTCTTATGGCTAAAAGACACACTAACATAATGGGAAATATGCAGCATCACAAAATTATCTAACACTCTGTGTTTGAGCTTTTTATTCGGGGTATTATGCAAATGGAGTTATTTCAAATACAAACTCCGTCATATATTTTTTACCCAATACGATCGCAGGGTATTATGTGTGGCCTTTATTTCCACTTTTGCCAAAATACACGATGTTTTAACCAAACATTTTTTTTTTTTTTTGTTAAACTAACAGGATTCTTACTTCTTCTATTATAGTAGTTTTCATTTTAAACTTATTCTTTACCACTGGAGCTAATATACCAGGGTTTTTTAACAGATTTTCCTTTCCAGAGAGCAGGGTTCTTTGTTTGCGACCCATGAAGATTTCAGCTGGAGACTTATCAGAAATTTTTGACGGGGTATTACGGAATTCTAGTAAAGAAAGACATATTTCTTTCCAACAGCTTTAAGTTTATCTATTAATCGCTTCGAGGTTTGTACCGATTAACCTGTGTGTAGGGCGGACTTGACGTTGTCACGACTATATGTATCTGAGGTGCTTCCAAATTATCTAAACTCAAATGAACCAAAAACCCACAATTGTTCCTGGTATTCCATGAACACCAAATAGTGACTTTAGTTAATTAAATAACTCTGTAGTCTTTTTGTTTTTAATGAAATGATATCAATTTAGATAGGTAATCGCTTACAACTAGAAAATGTTTCTTGTACAGTTCGAATAGATCCATTTCAATTTTTTTGAATAGCAATGCGGATACCGAATGGCCAAAATAGCGCTCTTTAATATTGTTGCTTCTGGATGATGGAGTTGGTTCAATATTTCTTTCTTAAGGGAGGTGGGGACTAATATACGGTTGTTTATAAAAATTATATCCCCGTCTAAATATAAATTATATTTTTGCTTCCAAAATAATTTCACTTCTTCTGGCATCTTTGATTTTCTAACCGGCCAATTCTCTTTTAGGATTTCCTTTAGCTTGCCTAGGATTTTGTCGTTTCAGTTTCATTACTAAATATTTGCTGTCGATCTGTACTTACGTTTATGGCCTACATTGATATCTTCTATCTCCGGAGCACAATTCCCTACATTAAAATATCTGGATAGTAAATCAGCTAGAAGCATTGAATTTCCCGCGGCATGAATTAAATTTAGATCATATTTAAATAACTTCAACAATATTCTCTGCAGGTGCTACCTTGATTTATGGTCTGTTATACCGTCAAGCTTCCTAGCACAGATAAAAAAGTACTTAGCTTGAAGATTTGGTAGCTACTGAGATTATATCTCACATAAAATTATTTCCCGGCGTGGTCCAGAAAATTCCGTTTCCCAATTTATTAATTTTTCTTGTTTCTTCATTTTTTTAGCGTTTTTTTCTTTGTTACTTTCGTTTTTAACTTTTGCTTCTCTTAATCTTTTGACTTTAACATTTTATTTTAAAACAACCTTAACTTTGTGCAGCCATTTTAATCTGCAGTCCACGAAAATTCAAACGAAAGAGGAAACTCTGTTCCAATTGCTGCCTCTACATTTTTCACATTTTGTTTTTTTTAAGTGAAAACTTCTTTAGCCGCGTTGGGCACTTTTTGGTAGGGGAAAATGTTATGGGTTCGCGTCACCGACATGCTCAGGACTGGCGCACGTGCAGCGGCCGTGTGCTGTGCGCGTTAGAAGCTTTTTGGATGGGTGAAATCTCGTACGTTCGCGTCACCGACATGCTTATAGCAGTATATCTGTAGCTATACAGCTGACGTATTGTGCAACATTAGTGCTGCGTATATAAAGGGTTTTCCAATAAGAGGTGTTATTTTAATTAGCCCGCTATTTCTGTAGATGTCACTTTTGGAGCAGTCATTTTTTCACATTTGACAAGTAGAAACTACGCCATTAATAAAAGTGGAACGATACACGATTCAACAACGCATTGAAATTATTAAAATTCACTATAAAAATGGTGAAAATGTGGCAGAGACGGTTCGTAAAACTCGAACATTTTTCGGTCGTCGTGAAGCACCTTGTCGGACCGCAATACAGAAATTGGTAGAAAAATTGGAGCTGTCGGGACAAGTTAGTGATGTGAAGAATAAAGCCCGTGCAGGTCGCTCAAGAACAGCCGAGAATATTGCTGCTGTAGCCGAAAGTGTTGAAGAAAACCCAGGTTTGTCCATTCCTCGTCGTTCTTTAGAATTAGGCATTCCACAAACGTCATTACACCGTATTTTGCATAAAGATTTGGGTCTTAAGACTTATAAAGTTCAGTTAACACAAGAACTCAAGCCGGCCGATCCTCAACTACGTCGAGTATTTGCTGATTGGGTTCTTGAAATGCATGAAAATGATCCGGAATTCCATCGAAGACTCATCTTGAGTGATGAGGCCCATTTCCACCTCGATGGCTTCGTCAACAAGCAAAATTGTCGCATCTGGGGCTCGGAAAACCCAAGAGTTATTGTTAAAAAGCCTCTCTATCCTCAACGTGTGACTGTTTGGTGCGGTTTATGGTCCCGCGGTGTCATTGGACCTTACTTTTTCGAAAATGGGGCTGGAGGAACAGTTACGGTGAATTTATTGCGCTATCGACAGATGATTAATGATTTTTTATGGCCGGAATTGGATGGTGTTGATCTGGATAACGTTTACCTTCAGCAAGACGGCGCTGCGTGCCATACAAGCAACGAAACCATTGATATTTTACGGGAAAAGTTTCCGACCCGTGTTATCTCTCGAAGAGGTGATCACAATTGGCCACCGAGATCTTGTGACTTAACACCTTACGACTTCTTCCTTTGGGGCCACGTGAAAGAGAAGATCTACGCCAACAGCCCAGCGATTCAAGACCTCAAAGATTGAATTCGAGAGGCTATCGAGGACATAGGGCAGCCACTTTGCGATTTGGTTATGGAAAATTTCATGAAAAAGATATGGTCCTGTAGGCGTGATCGTGGTGGTGTGATGTTATGTTCAATTATTAACGGCATACCTTCCTCTTTATAATGAAATAATGATCCGATCATTTATCTCAAAAAATGGTATTTTTCTTTGAATATAGAAATAACACCTCTTATTGGAGAACCCCTTATTATAAGTGAAATTGAATGGATTTAGTGAAAAGTTCAATGTGTATAATACTGTGCTTTGTTGAAATAGTATTTAATTATTATTTGAATTGTTTAATTGTAGAATCATTGTGTGGTACAATAGTGGGTACTAAATAAATATACTAATATTTTTAAGATAAAAAATAAATAAAGTTATAAAAGACCCGAAGTTCCAGCATCAGGAGTAGTTATGTATCACAGTACTCAAGATACATCACACTTTATTACTTCATATATGGACATACATACTAAATTCACTAGAAGCATTGGTGTTAATGTTTCGGATATAGGCGTAATATGCGTTGCACGTTGCAATTCCGAGAATGGGCCTGCAAAATCTATAAGACAGATACAACAATTTTTATTCGAAAATTTGATGATTTATACAAAATAAGGTTCTGAAATACTCGAAAAAAGATTTGGAGAAAAAAATTTCAAAGTACCGATGATTTTAAGTGGAGACTTCAATATTAACTTTGGAGATGATAAAAATCTACCATTAATTGAATTTCTAAATGAAATACTTAATTTAAATATGTCCAATGATCGAAAACTCAGTACTACGAAATATAAAACGACGATCGATGCGCTTTTTACACGATACTTAGATAAATTTCAATCAAATATTTTCATTTCTTACTTTAGTTACCATAAGCCTTTTGTATCTTTTTTAGAACACAATGAAATAATTGAAAGTACAAAAGTCTAAGTATTGTTAAAATTAATGATGACAATGATGCAAACAATGAAAACAATGTTAAAAATCAAGTACATTGAAATTTATGTAAATACAAATACTATCCATAAATCATATAAATGTATATTAATTGTTATTTCAACTGAATTGTATTTATATTTTATCATAATTTTGTACAGCCCGTAATATATTTGAATAATAAAAAACCATATAAACATGCATATAATTGTTGCTCGGAGTGTCAATAGATGTGAAAACCAGATTGATGTTGATAATTTTAATTACGTTATGAAATTTCAAAATTTAGTACTAAGAGTTCTAAGTTTTCACTTCTATCGGCAGTCCCTATGACTGCCAATTTTTTTTTTATTGGTCGTGCTTTAGTACTTCCGTTTAAATAATGGTTCAACAATTGCGTTCGATCTGTTTAACACTTTGTTCAAACTTTTGTGCTAGAATGCCAATGATGAGTTCATAAGTACACTTGGGCATTTATTTCCTGTTTATATGGATGTGTCTCGATTTGTTTTTATAAGGCTTTCACGTGATTAATAATTAATAATAACGCTTGTTTATATTATCTTATAATTGTCACTTTGTTTTTTTTTTTTTATTTATTTAGTTTGTAAATAGATGTTAGTTTTATTATTACACATTATTTTTTTTTTGTGAAAGCCCTGGACACATGTATATCAGCCAATCTAATCTTGCCCACGACATCTACTCACGATCTAAGGATGCCACAGAGTTTCCAAGTTTCCTTTGATTACTTTGTATATATTGCTTTCAGCAGCTATTAAAATAAGTAAAACTGTGGCTAGATGGCTTTGTTCATAATTCTATAAAACTGGTCTAATTGGTAAATTTAACGTTAGTACTTAAATGCATATTTCATACCAAATTTTAAGTCAATCCGAATGCCAGCAACAAAAGGCGTTATCAAACTAGTTCAATCAAAATTTTAACCTACCTACATATTTTACACTAAATTTTAAACGAATCCAAATACAATTCAGCAATGGCAAGCATGAGTAAATAAGGCTAATTAAACTGCAATTAATTTATGCTAATCTTTATCTTAATGATGTTAAATGTTTCTTTGGTTATCAAAATGACATCGAGAGGCTGCGTATCATTATAACTCAACTTTTGGTAATAACGATGGAGTCCATGTGCGTAACTACATACAATAGTTTGGCTGGCTGTTTAACCGCAAAGTGAAGGGACATTTCAATCCAAGACACAGTTTACAGAAGGATCCAAAAAGCTTAGCTAATTTTAATCTCGATGACGACAGAAATTGCCCTAGAAGTAGGAGAGAAAATACGGGACGCAATTAGTCTAAAGATCTGGATCCATCAAAAACGTCAAAAATACCTAAGAAGAAAACAAAAATCTCAACAGTATCGTCAGCTAAAACAAGGACGAAGACAACACAATAGGGGAACGATTTTGACACTGTAACAAGCTGGCATATTCTTATGTTTTTTCTTGATATAATTGACGAGTTCGTTACTCATTCTCATATACTGGAAGAATCTATGGGGTTCAGTATGTAAATGTCTTCATATATGTACATATTGGAATTCCCCAAATTCTAATCGCTTGTTATTGTGACCCCATATACAAGCGAGATTGCAGAAAGGTCTGGAGAAACAGAAAATACTTAATTTTATATCCCTAGAATCGAAATTTTAGAAGTTTTTATTTTTTGTTTTTTGCGTTTATGTTGAAATATTTTGTTCAAACACATAACAAAGATGACAATGCAATTTATGCAACAATCAATAAATTGCATTCATCGGTCAATAAGCCGATCACCATGTAAGCACATTTATGCTCAATAGGTCACAAAACATAATTTGCTGAACCTTGTAGTGTACGTCTTAAGAAATTATTATTATTATTGTTAAGCTAAGCAATTTTCTAATTGTATATATAATATATAATTATCAGTCAACGTTTAAATCAATCACCTTGTTCACCCCCCACCAGAGGTAAGGGAACAAGAAAAAACATTTGGTCCTTCGAGCAAAAACTGAACCGCGACTATTTCATCATTCAAAGAAGGGATAAACAGTACTTACTAAACGTCTAGGTGCCATACTACCACCGATATACTACCATCATCTGTATTTACGAGTCACCAGCCATAACATAATCTGAAGAGCAAATTCTGCGACAGTCATCAGCCCAAAAAATATCAGTAAGCGCCGAAATTAATTTAAAAGTATAAACTTCTTACAGAGAGAGAACCATCGTCATGGAAGAGTTAACCAGCAAACAAATTGAAGTCGGTGATCAATTGACCAAACTCTTGGAAAACCTCAGAAGAGAACGCATAGAGAGAACAAAAGAGCTTATCATAAAAAAACAGCAGCAATACGAGGAACTTTGGGAAGAATTTCAAGCCCGCCATGAAGAGATTTCTGCACTTAATAAACCTGAGCACCAATACCATATGGAAGCTTACTACGATCAGGTAAAAGAAGCAACAACACTCATAAAAAGAAAGCTTGAAAGCTACGAAGCAGCTTTGACACCAACCCGAATGATGAATCACGCCACTCAAACAAGCCATTTAAGCTTTCAATAATCACCAGTGAAAATGAGGTCCGTCGTAAACGAGAAAGACTGCGCATTGCAGCTTTCATGGAGCAAGTACATCAAGTAAACAATGACAATGAACTCAATTCAACACGAATTGAGTTCTACATCCGCATACTCAGCGAGAATTGGAAAAGCATTCAACAACTGCATGAAGAAGTTCTGCTATACTGCGAAACAGACGATTATGAAGAAGAAGAGATGGAGAGCCTAATAGAGCTTTTTCAGCAAGCAAAACATAATTACAATACAACAAGGCCATGATATCTCTTCAA
Source organism: Dioctria rufipes (assembly GCA_963924295.1). NCBI lineage: Eukaryota > Metazoa > Arthropoda > Insecta > Diptera > Asilidae > Dioctria > Dioctria rufipes. The sequence goes on from OZ002742.1 coordinate 88,213,798, forward strand.
GAGAAACAAACGTCTCTTCAAGGCACACCATCAGAAAATGATATCAGATTGCCAAGACTTACAATTCCAACGTTTGATGGAAAATATGAGGCATGGCGAAGCTTTCACGATACTTTTGTGAAACTCATACATGATAACAAAAGGCTATCAAACATAGAGAAAATACAATACTTGAAAACGCATTTAAAAGGTGAAGCTTCAGAGCTATTGTGCCATCTGGAAATATCTGATTCCAACTACACAAGTGCCTGGGACATATTAAAAGAACGATTCGAAAACAAAAGAAAGATTGTGGCTACTCAAATTCAGCACATATTATCACTACCAAAATTTGATATTGCGTCTGCAAGTGGAATAAGGAAAATGAACGATACTATAAAAGAGTGTCTACATGCGCTAACCAATCTAAACATCGATACTAGATCATGGGCACCAATTATAGTACACATATGCATACAAAAATTTTACCAAGAAACCCACAGGCTCTATGAACAGACCTTAGAAAAACCAAAGGAGATTCCGACATTTGATGTACTCTACAGATTCCTGGAGTCTAGATTCCAATCGCTTGAAGCATTTGGAGACAATAAACGGCGTGAATTGCCTCAAAGGTGGAAATATGATAAAATATAACCAAGAAGCATAACATATAACATCTATCATTCGAAGAGAACTCAGCAGTGTAAATACTGCCAAAATGATCACGCAATATATAATTGCCATGATTTCCAGCAACTCGAAGTACAGCGACGAAGAGAGTTTATAAGAAGAGCTAAACTTTGTATAAACTGCTTAAATCATGATGAACAAGAGAAATGTTTAAGCAAACACAAATGCAATATCTGCCGCAAAACTCACCACTCATTACTACACGAAGTCTATCAAGATAACAATTCCAAAGGCATTATCAACAAAAACATACAAGTGAAACCGCTAATTGAAGCCGCTAAAGTACAAAACCATTTAGCACAACAAAATAATACTGTTATTCTGGCAACAGCATTAATTAGAGTACGATCGGCGACTGGAAATCTAGAAACAGTGCGTGCACTCATTGATCCCGTCACAGGCATCATACGTGACAGAGAATATCGCACAACTTTTATCACTACCCAGAATCAAAATATTTGCCGAAATAGCAGGAATAGATGCAGCTAACGCAGGAATAGCTCATAGCAAAATTCATATGGAAATACAACCAAGAATTCCATCTACATTTAAACACCAAGTCGAAGCTCTTGTATTACCAAGGCTCACTAGCATTCTACCAGACAAATACCTAAATCTGGACATACCATGGAAGAATATTATCATGGCAGACCCAAATTTTGACAAACCTGGGCCAATTGATGTCATTATAGGGGCAGACGTATACAGCTCAATAATATTAGAAGGAGTTCGAAAAAATCATCGCGGACTCCTGACACAGAATACTGAATAGGGATGGATTATATCAGGACAGACCCATGCCAATACAATGCGACCGAAAATTATCAGTATGATCTCCAACGTTGAAATAGATGACCAGCTAAAACGATTTTGGGAATTAGAACAGGTATCTACAGAATATCAGATGTCTAAGGAAGATCACGATTGTGAAAAACACTACCAAGCAACTTATAACCGAAACCAAGATGGAACGTACACAGTTAATATTCCTTTTAAGGAACCATTAGTAAACTTGGTATTTTCAAGAAAAATAGCGCTAGTTAGATTACTTCAGATTGAAAGAAAATTCAAAACTGACAAGACATTGGAAAGAGAATACAAAAATTTTATGATGGAATACATCAAGTTAAAACATATGGTACCTGCAAAAACTCCCATGGAGTCATCCAACTTATGCTACCTTCCACATCATGCGGTGAACAAATTAGATAGCACAACCACTAAATTGCGAGTGGTCTTTGACGCCTCAGCAAAAACTGCAGGAGAAAAAAGTTTAAACGAAAGAATGCTAACAGGGCCTCAGCTTCAACAAGACTTACCAGCTATCCCATTGCGATGGCGCAAACACAAATGCGCCTTTACAGCTGATATAGAAAAGATGTACAGGCAAATAAAAATGGACGAAGATCAAGATTTGCAGCGAGTACTATGGCGATTCTCACCAGACGATCCAATACAAGAATACAAGCTAACAACAGTTACATATGGCACATCGTCTGCACCATACTTAGCAATTAGAACTATGCAGCAATTAGCAAGAGACGAAGAACAAAGATATCCGTTGGCCTCCAAAATCGTCCTCACAGATTTTTATGTAGACGACATGATGTCCGGAGCAGATACAGTTCAGGAAGCGGAGCGATTACGAAATGAATTAATTAACTTATTATCCGCACGTGAATTCAAGCTGCGAAAGTGGGCTAGTAACAAACAAAGTTTGTTAAAAGGAATACCCGAGGATTTAAGAGAACAGAATATCTTCGAAATAAAGGATGGAGATACCATCAAGACGCTGGGTGTCCATTGGGCTCCGAAATCTGACACTTTCCACTTCAAGGTAAACCTACCAAATAAGGCGATGGTAACAAAAAGAATCTTGCTATCAGATATAGCAAAGATTTTCGATCCGTTGGGATGGCTTACACCTGTAACAGTAAAGGCTAAACTTATGCTTCAACAACTCTGGCTACAAGGTGTCATCTGGGACGAAGAACTCCCCTCTCAAGTTAAAACAGACTGGAATAACTTCAGAAACGATCTACCAAAAATAAAAGAATTAAGCATTCCCAGATGGATTTGTCAAATCCATCACACAATGCATCTGAAAGGGCATACGCGGCAGAGATTTACATCAATGTGACTTCTCAAACCAAGAGTCCAACAGTCACATTGCTTACAGCCAAATCAAAGGTAGCTCCCGTGAAATCAAAGACAACAATACCAAGATTAGAGCTGTGTGGTGCATTACTACTTGCAAAATTAATGAAGAGCGCATTGAAAACCATGAAAATCGATAACGCAAGGGTCTTTCTATGGTCAGATTCAATGGTCGCACTATCTTGGATAAAGGGAGATGCAGGCAAATGGAAAAACTTTGTCGCACATAGAGTTGAAGAAATACAATCAATTTCTAACCCAAACCAATGGAACTACATCAAGTCGGACGAGAATCCAGCAGACTGTGCCTCAAGAGGATTAAGTCCAACCCAAATCAACTCTCATAACTTATGGTGGACAGGTCCAAGGTGGCTAAATTACCCCAAGGAACGGTGGCCACAAACTAACATAAAAAGTAGTGCAACTGAACTGGAAATTAAACCAACGTATACAACACTTACAACAGTAACATCTACCGACAATATAATCGAACGATTCTCAACCATGCACAGACTAATTCGAGTACTAGCCATTTGCAACAAATTCATTCGGAATTGTCGAAATACAAAGCAAAAAAGTCAAGCCTCAATAATCAGCACTTCCGAACTTGAAGAAGCAAGAATGCAAGTAGTAAAATTAACACAAGCAGCGCATTTTCACAAGGAAATTGAAGAATTAAGAGCAGGTACAGCACTCAGTCCCAAGAATAAGCTTTTACCACTCAACCCAGTGCTAGATAAGGCAGGGATTCTAAGAGTGGGAGGATGACTTGAAAACTCAACACTCACTGAAAATGAAAAACATCCAATAATTTTACCGCACAAATGCCATTTGACTAACCTTATAATTTAGCAGGCTCACCTAAAAACACTCCATGGGGGTAACCAAAGTACACTGGCATACGTCCGACAACAATATTGGATCCCAAAGGCACGAACTATCATACGAGACCTCATTCATAAATGTATAAGATGCTTTCGATTTAAATCAGAAGTAACTCAACAACTAATGGGCAACCTACCAGCCGCAAGAATAAAACCATCTAAACCATTTACTCACACAGGCGTCGACTACGCTGGTCCAATTCATTTAAGAGCATCAAAGGGGCGTGGACATTAATCCTATAAGGGATATATAGCCGTTTTTGTATGCTTAGCAACAAAGGCAATACACATTGAGGTTGTCAGTGATTTAACCACTGAAGCATTTTTAGCGGCATTCAAGAGATTTACTGCTAGACGTGGCCTCTGCAAACATTTTTATAGCGATTGTGGAACTAATTTTGTTGGAGCACAAAAAATACTTAAAGAAGAATTCAGAAAAGCGATAACCGATAACACGCCTGAGGTAGTGAATCTACTAGCCTCTGACGGGACACAATGGCATTTCAACCCACCAGGAGCACCCCACATGGGCGGACTTTGGGAAGCTGGTGTAAAATCAATCAAACACCACCTTAAAAGAATTATTGGAGAAACGACTTTAACCTTTGAAGAATTAACGACATTACTATACCAAATAGAAGCATGTCTCAACTCTCGACCCATTTGCCCGCTCAGTGATGACCCAAATGATCTCGCTGCGTTAACACCAGGTCATTTTTTGATGGGCAGAGCTCCGCTGAGCACACCCATTTGTGCTGAAAAGGAAACAAATATTAACAGTTTAACTAGATAGAAACTTGTAAGCAAACTTCAAAGAGACTTCTGGAAAATATGGTCAACAGAATATTTGTCACGCCTACAACAGAGACCCAAGTGGCGCACAAAACAAGATAACATAGAGCCTGGAGAACTTGTTTTAATCAAGGACGAAAACCTACCACCAACAAGGTGGCTCCTTGCACGCGTAACTGAGACACATCCCGGCAAGGATGGACTCACGCGAGTAGCGAGTCTTCGATGCAAGGGAAATATCATTTTGAAAAGACCAATAACAAAATTATGCAAATTACCCATAGAAAATGAGCAAGAATGTATTGAACCTCCAGCAGCAATCAAACCATACACGAATATTACAACAGTTTTAGTACAGAGGCTTCCAACACAGGAAACCACACCAAAAAATAACAGGAAGCATAAGTTAACAGACAACGAAGCCAACAACGTAAAAGCCAAAATTGAGAAACGATCTGAAAAACCGGTAAGGGAAACTTGCCCAAACGCGCCGTCAAAATTCAAGACACAATTAAATCCATTCCGACACGAACACATGCAACGGAAACGTAAAGGTATTCTCATATTCCCTGTAACAGGATACAAAACACTAGTACCTATAGAAAAACAGTTACAGGCAGTCAAGGCTTACGAAGAACGTTACAAATTGCCTAAGTTAGCTAAGATGTACTACTCTGAGAAGTATAGAAGTTCCATCAATCACGGAGGACATTGAGGAGGGTGGACAACAACACACCCAACCATTCTTTGTCTCCTACTTATTTTGTTTGCAAGGATAGGGAGTTGCTCCTATAACATAACACAACCAAGGGCAGGGTTGTACATCGAGCATATCGGTGAAGCAAATCTGAAAAGAGGAACGCTTAGAGTCGAGCTGAGCTATCCACTGAATATAAAATCAGACGAACATAAAATTGACAAGACATTATCACAAATGGAAGATGTATGTAACAGTAACAGATCCCGGCACCTGTCCAGTAACATCCATTGTGATCTACTACTTCAGCATTTAAAGGAAAAAGCACGAACGTTATCCCATGAAATGACATTGCTAAAAGATCTAGATACCAAACGAAAAAGGCGAAATATATTTGGCAATATACTAGAATACGTTTTTGGAGTCAATGAAGATGTGTATACAGACATTAACACTCTTCGTCGAAACCAACAAATCTTACAACAAGCAGCCCAACATCAATCTAGTATAATGCTCTCTACTATAGCCGTAGTCAACGACACAGAAGCCCGCGTAACTCAAAAAATAAACATGTTTACAAACAAACTAAACAAGGATCTAGAGGAAATCAACAAAGTTCAAGGATGGTTCTCCCAAACTGACACCAACAGGATTAATATCAATATCATCGCCGCATATCAACTTGCGATAAACTTCCTCAGTGACCTAGAAGAGCATTATATAAGACTCGTGAGGATTACCATGAAAAGGGGAAATCTATTTGAATTCATGTCACCGGCAAAATTAGCACATATCACCATTAAAGCATCCGATCAAATTCCTTCCAACTTAAAGGTCTCTGGCACACCAGAAGAAAGACTAGAAATAGTCAGAGACAACGGAAATATTATTATTTATGGATATCTTCCCATCATGGAGAGGGATCAATACACTCTAATGAAGGCTACCGCTATACCCTACCACATTAAAAACAATACATACATAGCACCAGACATTATCAGATCCATAATAGGTACAAACTATAACACTCAAACCTACTTCGAGCTTACTGAAGCAGAACTAGCCAATTGTATCACCCAAGCAAAACACTTGATGTTGTGTACTCCAACAGTTGTCAGCAGTATCGAAACAAACCCAAATTGTATCACACTGCTCCTTGAAGCAGTTCTCTTTATCAACCACATTATGGAAGCATCTTTACATGGCCAACACTTGGCTATTCATCAGCAGCTCACCCACCACCGCAGCGGTCAAATGTAATGGAGTAAGAGAAGACATCATTCTCGATAAAATAGGAATAATTCAGATCAGCAACAACTGCCTCATCCAAACTAAGACACTAACATCAACAATAACTGCTAAGATACCAGTTAAATCGACATTTAACAAGGCAATAAATTTCAACATAAGCACCACTATAATGACAAGAAAAACACACAGAGAAATCATTGAACGTGAACCAATTTTAAAATCATCCGACCATTTATTCGATGCAATTAGGGATCAAGAAGTACTACAGCAGGACCTAGTGTCAGCCTTAACTATATTCAAATCAATTGGCCACCACACGGCCTCGGCAGTCAGTGCAATCGTAATTACCATCCTACTAATCACACTTGCATATAAGTTAAGGCGACAATTACAGACCTGCTGCCCGCTAACGCGCAGGAAGGTTGAAGGCATCCCCGACATTAAACTTAGCCATAGGACTGCGCAACCCCCTAAGCGAACCAGCCTAGTTCAACATGCAGATTCAGAATCATCAACAAACCCGAAATTCACCTTAAAACTACCTCCACACGACCATATTGCGACTGCAGCACCAAGGGGGAGAATGTTCAAACACATAACAAAGATGACAATGCAATTTATGCAACAATCAATAAATTGCATTCATCGGTCAATAAACCGATCACCATGTAAGCACATTTATGGTCAATAGGTCACAAAACATAATTTGCTGAACCTTGTAGTGTACGTCTTAAGAAATTATTATTATTATTGTTAAGCTAAGCATTTTTCTAATTGTATATAAACGGTGTTAATATATTAATAAATCAGTTGCTAATTATCAGTCAACGTTTAAATCAATCACCTTGTTCACCCCCCACCAGAGGTAAGGGAACAAGAAAAAACATATTTCCTTAATCGAAGGCTTCTATACTCATTCTCATATATTGGAAGAATCTATTAAGATCATTCCGTAAACTTTCGTATGGATGAAGAAATTCCCAAATTCCAGACGTTTCGTACTTATCGGGTGACAAACAAAACAGTAGAAGGGGCACTTATAGTTTCACTGCGTGGCAAATACAAAACTTCTTCTTTAGAATCTAATGATATAATTTATGCTCTTACTAAGAAACTGAACGCCTTGTTGTGAACACTACACCTCGAGATGGATCTTCACCTCGAGATGGATCTTCACCTCGCTTCGCTCAACTACCTAGCCCCGCCTTGCCTCGCCTTGCCTCGCCTTGTTGTGCAAGTATACTATGTAATAGTATAGAATAGATGAATTTTAAGAAATATTCACACAAGTCTCATCACTTCCCACTGGAAATTTTTATTTTTCTTCACCAAGAAACGCACGTAGTATATCATACCCAATAACTACAGCAATACACCCAAGTCTCACTCCGTATGAATATTAGAAAAAAAGTGCTATTCATTAATTAATCGTAGTAGGTCCGTTTTATTTTGTGGGTCAGTAATTTTGTTTATGGTATTGCTTCTACCGGAATCACACTTAATATTCCTGTGAGACATTATGTGACCGAGATATTTACGAGATTTTATATTGTAATTTGTTCTTATTAAGGCGCATACTCAAAGCTCTCACTCGATTCATAGCCTGCGTAAGAATTTCATCATATTCCCTTTCCGTATTAGCTGCGATTAGAATGTCATCCAAGTATAGAACTAAATCTGTTTCATAAACACCCTTCTTTTTCTGCGTCTCATAAAATTTCTTTAAGAAATAACAGCCAAACGTCTCAGATGATATAGTACAGAGTTGCAAAAGATAGTTTCCGTGCATTCAACGATCCTCGAGTTAACCGAGACGGGCGAGCGTAAACTAACAAGAGAAAACTCTTTCTAACAGGCAATGACAAACTGCAGCTTACCTTGAAATCGGCACCATTACTAATTATAACAAAACTAGAAAAGTTGAAAATCTTTCTGTCTAATAAAATGAAAGCAATACTGGGCCCTATTCCGTCGGTAAAATTTTATCATTTTATGTTATGTTATGCCTTAAAATAAAATATTTCCCTAAAATCCTATTCTGTACCAGACATTTTATTTTATTTTATGCATCGTAACATAAAATATTTCCTGTTATGGAGCAGAACATAAAAGAACCTAAGCAGCACATTTTAAAGATATTTTGACACATTTTATAAAAATTATATGCGTCAAATAACATTTGTTGTGCGAAAATTGTTTTAATTAAAAACTAAGATGTCCACCGCCATATATAAAAATTAAAAAATTACAATTTTGTTAGAAATTGTAGAAGTTCGCACCAGTGCAGTGTATGGTAAAATATAAAAAGTTAATTATATTTGCATAGGTTTTAATTTTATGTAGAAGAGATCATACGATACGATATCTTCGCGATTCCTACGATCCATGTGAGTTGCCCAGCCTTAGGCTTCAAAAGTTCTTCCGGCTGGATAATTAATAAACTTCTTATATTGTGATTTGTAAACTTATTTTGCAAAGTTATGAATAATTCTAATTTATACTCAAAATGTTTCGTTTTAAGAAAACAAATTAAATACTATAGCCTCATACCGGAAAGACATCTATTCCGTTCACTTTGAGTTAGGAATCTAAAATTGAACGGAAAGGATGTCTTTCTGCTGCTTTTCATTTCTACGGACATGGTTCGTATCAAACTCCAGTCAGGAGTTGGCATATTATAGCACTTTTACACCCAAAGTATCACAAGAGCTATTAAGAAAGCAGCTGCTTTTATAAATATTATTTAGTGGGTGATTTAATAGAGTATCACGCAAATGTCAATTGACCAGCTGTTCAAAAAGTAATAGAAAACATAGCGGAATGTACTAAATATTTTATGATACGTGTTCATAAAAGAATTCATAAAATAATTTTATGGAACCACGACAGAATACGAATTTATAAAATATTTTATTTTCATTTTATGAAGAAGGGATTTTTTCGCCATAAAATAACATAAAATATTATTTTATGAAAAATTACTGAATAGGGCCCATTATCTCAATAACTTTTATAACACAAAGTCATTCAAAACAAAAGCAGGTTTTTGCCATAACTACATGCAAAAACCACAGTATGTAAAATTAACCACTACACCTTTATTCGCCAATGTGTAAAAAACAACGTACTTCGGTATTGAAAAAATGTAAATATTTCCTTTTCAGAAAAAACAAAGTATATTCCTTTCACATTAGATGCTCAATTTCCTTAAAGCTGCATGCAATTCTTTCTATCAAAATTTGCATTCAGTTTTTATTTTTATTTCTTCAAATTTAGTCCTACTCTGGTGGGTAATATCTTTCTATTGAACAGCTATTCAAGAGATTTCTCTTGTTAGTATACGCTCGCCGACTGAGACGACGCTGTAAGTGTTGGAGAAGTATTTACATTGCACATCTAAGTTTTCCAATAAGAGGTGTTATTTTAATTAGCCCGCTATTTCGGTAGATGTCAATTTTGGAGCTGTCATTTTTTGACATTTGACAAGTAGAAACAAATCAGTTAAAACAAATAAATATCTCCTTCCCCATATTGTATCCACAGAATCTGATAATTATTAAAAACATTTTTACCAAGATCTTCGCTAATAAACAAATAAACATCAAATTCCATCAAGATTCGATTAAATATTATCCAACATTAATGACATCGAACAAGTTCTAAAAGATTTTCATTCACTACCGACGGGAGGCCATCAAGGCGTTTCCCGTACAATTAAAAGAATCAAAAAGCAATTCTACTGGCCTGGCATGTCAGATGATATCATAAAATATGTAAGGAAATGTAAACTTTGTCAGGTAAACAAAGTATCCAGGAAATCTCGAGCATAAGCTTCAAACCTTTCGAAAGAGTATACCTAGATATTGTAGGACCGCGACCAATATCTCATTCTGGAAACAAATACATCCTTACATTCCAAGACGACCTTTCAAAATTTCCTGAGGCTATTCCCATAGTCGACACCGAGTCTAACATATTAGCGGAAGCCTTCACGACAACGATAGTTTGTCGACATGGTATTCCAGAAAGTATCCTCACAGATCAAGGCTCTAAACTCATAAGTGGCATGTTCGCCGAGGTATCTAAATTATTAAGAATTAAACGACTTAAAACTACTCCATATCACCCTCAAACGAATGGTGCATTGGAGAGAAGTCACAGAACCTTAGCAGAATATCTCCGATCTTATGTAGCAAAAGATCCACAAGACTGGGATACATGGATGCCTTATGCCATGTTTGTATATAATAAAGGGTTTTCCAATAAGAGGTGTTATTTTAATTAGCCCGCTATTTCGGTAGATGTCACTTTTGGAGCTGTTATTTTTTGACATTTGACAAGTAGAAACCACGCCATTAACAAAAATGGAACGATACACGATTCAGCAACGCATTGAACTTATTAAAATTCACTATAAAAATGGTGAAAATGTGGCAGAGACGGTTCGTAAAACTCGAACATTTTTGGGTCGTCGTGAAGCACCTTGTCGGACCGCAATACAGAAATTGGTAGAAAAATTCGAGCTGTCGGGACAAGTTAGTGATGTGAAGAATAAAACCCGTGCACGTCGCTCAAGAACAGTCGAGAATATTGCTGCTGTAGCCGAAAGTGTTGAAGAAAACCCAGGTTTGTCCATTCCTAGTCGTTCTTTGGAATTAGGCATTCCACAAACGTCATTACACCGTATTTTGCATAAAGATGTGGGTCTTAAGGCTTATAAAGTTCAGTTAACATAAGAACTCAAGCCGGCCGATCATCAACAACGTCGAGTCTTTGCTGATTGGGTCCTTGGAATGCATGAAAATGATCCGGAATTCCATCGAAAACTCATATTGAGTGATGAGGCCCATTTCCACCTCGATGGCTTCGTCAACAAGCAAAATTGTCGCATCTGGGGCTCGGAAAACCCAAGAGTTATTGTTGAAAAGCCTCTCTATCCTCAACGTGTGACTGTTTGGTGCGGTTTATGGTCCCGCGGGGTCATTGGACCTTACTTTTTCGAAAATGAGGCTGGAGCAACAGTTACGGTGAATGGATTGCGCTATCGACAGATGATGAATGATTTTTTATGGCCGGAATTGGATGGTATTGATCTGGACAACGTTTACTTTCAACAAGACGGCGCTACGTGCCATACAAGCAACTAAACCATTGATCTTTTACGGGAAAATTTTCCGGACCGTGTTATCTCTCGAAGTGGTGATCACAATTGGCCACCGAGATCTTGTGACTTAGCACCTTGCGACTTCTTCCTTTGGGACCGCGTGAAAGAGAAGGTCTACGCCAACAGCCCAGCGTCGATTCAAGACCTCAAAGATTGAATTCGTGAGGCTATCGAGGACATAGGGCAGCCACTTTGTGATTTGGTTATGGAAAATTTTATGAAAAGGATATGGTCTTGTAGACGTGGTCGTGGTGGTCATTTGGCTGATGTTATTTTCCATTATTAACGGCATACCGTCCTCTTTATAATGAAATAAAGATCCGATCATTTATCTCAAAAAATGGCATTTTTCTTTGAATATCAAAATAACACCTCTTACCGGAAAACCCTTTATTATATGTAAACTCAGTTCCAACGTTGATTTTGATAAGTTGAGGTATTATTTATACAAACAGTCAGTTGCCCGGAAAACAATAAAGGATAATTTTTAGCTCTCTTCTCTACCACCTACTAAAGAAGGGACTCGGCAGTACTGATATCGTGTCTACTTACAGAAGAGATGGGAAAGGCATGATTTATAAAACTAAGATTCTTTAAGAACTTCAAGCCAAATGTAATGTAAAAATTAGAATTTCTTAAACGTCAAGTGATGCTAAGGTCAGCCAAGAAACTTTCTTTAAAGATAATCCAGGGCGATCCCATCGAACTGGATTATCGTGACGTATATATGTGTGTGTGTGAAGCCTGATTTATGTTGTGTTTACTACACTGTACTTTCATTAGGAATGTACGGGTGTTTAAAGATTAGAGTTTTTTATTTGAATTTAAATTTTAGGTAAAAATACTCTAATATTAAATGGAGAAAGTCATACTGCTGAAACTGAAGTCACTGTGTATAATACTTCTTCCATTTTAGACTCAGCCAAACTACCTACAATTCAGAACTGTAAATCACTTGGTTCATTTTTTAAATTTATACAAAATACTCAAATACAATATTTGTAAAACCGATACGAGCTGTTGCAAAACTCTCTTTGACAAAGACAAATTCTTTAGCTAGGAGATTTTTTTGAAAGAGATGGTGTTTCGTATTAGCAGGAATCTTATATACATATATACCTATTAGTACAGCTTAATTCTTTCCTGCCGTATACGCCAAAGTGAAGAACAGTCAAGCTGACCTCATATATGCACATTAAGATATTTTTAAGTGTGAATTGTAATATGAGGTGAAATACTGAGTATTTACTTGAACACTTAGCAAAATTAGCCTTTTGCGCGACTACATAGCATTTCATAAAAAGTTAGAGTTAGTGAATTCATAGAGAATTTAGTTACTTTGGCATTTTTGGCAGCCAGGCACCAAGCCGTACTGATGAGTATACGGTTTCTGCTCATACGAAACGCTATATTAAAAAAAAAATCTTTTCTAAAGATCGTTCTTTGTCAAAGAGTTTTGTCACTCAATTCTCCAGATGCGGACTTGGCAGCAAACTCAGTCAATTTCATAAATTCTCTATGAACTTTGGTGCTTTGTAAAACTCAGTCTCAATTACATTCAGATGGGGCATTCGACAGCTGCTTGACACACAGAAAAATTCTTAATATACCAAAACAATACGCCTATGATTTATATAGGATACAGAAAAAGCGAAAGAGGAATGGGGAGTTTTCAGTGACAAATCAATACATAATATAGAATATGTCTACAGAAATTCAGCTGGTTATGACGCATTTTGTAACTTTGGCTTATTTTGAACTAAAAGTCCTGGGATAATTGCTGATTTACAAATTTTGGAATATGCTTCGTTCTAGCAAATTTTGTATCATAAAACTGTTTATGGTCAACTTGTAGATTAGACTAGATATGAGGAGGGGTGTGCAGGCGTTGACCTCGCATTCACTGCTTTGCAGAGCAAGTGCTCAGAGGTTTCGTGAGCATCCTGAGAGAAGCGGCAGGATGAAGTGTCGGCCAAACCTATCTTGTATAGGTAACATCTCTATTGGAAATGGGCTGAAAATATCTCTGTAATTATTTTGAGCTTTGCTCTCCTAAGCTAAGGAGTAGGAGTTCTTTTGTTTTTGCGCCAGAGATGACAATAAACTTTTTTTCCTGACAAAGTTCTTATAGGCTTTCCCAATAAAGGTATGAGCAACATGGTATATTACTCATTGATCACACTGAGTTACTTTAATGTTGTATGTCGAAATACCAGTTTAGATATAAGATGAAGGACATTGGAAAATAATACACCATAATGGTACTCATTCATATCCTTAGTACTTAGACTTATGTATACACTTATTTAACAAATTATTTTCGATTTGTGAAGTAAAACTTCTTATATTGGGCTGTAAACTGCCGCGGGAGGGGAAATGCGTGACAAAATCCTGGCCTTCCCCCTCTTCGCGGCATTCACTCTCCTCCTTTTTTGTTCATCTACGAGTCTACGCTCATAAAAATTTTTAATGGCTCGAGCACTCGTTCTCGTCTTCCAATAATGCATAACAATTCTATGGAAAAAATTTCCAGTAAATTTCTTAAAAAAGTTTGTGCCCTTCCCTACATGTTCTTCAGAATTTGTATGCATTTTGACGGCAATGGGTGCTTGGGGGGCGGCTAATAATATTTATGAGCGTAGACGCTGGTTAAGCAATAAGCATTCATTTCTTCTTAGAAATTTACAGATAATGTTTCGGCAGAATTTATTATAATCCAATTGTAGTGTTGTGCGGAGATTTTAACACAAATTTCGCCACAGAGGCCTCGTTACTATTAGTGAAATTAAAAAAAAAAAAAAATAATTTATCTATGCTTAACGATTCTAATGAAGCTACAACTAGAGGTGGTACAACTATTGATGCAATATTCATGGGATTTTTTGATAAAATTCCTATTATTCCTACCACAAACTTATTGTAGCTTGTATAGAAAATACACGTAAAGAATCAACACTATCAATAGTTGAATGTGATGATGAATAACCAAGATTACTTTTATATTATATTTCTTTTATAAAGTATTTTTGTAATAATGTGTTTTTGTAAAAAAAATTCTATTATTTGTACCTGCAAATTATAAATGTATTTTAATTGCTGTAAAAAGTTTTTCCCTATTTTTATTTTAAATAATTTCTAATTCCTTGAAAAAGAAATTTACTTTAGTTTTAGCTTAACTATTTTTAAATAAACTTTATAATACTACTATACGTGGATATTTGGATCTCACTCCCTCTTTTCAATACAAAGTGAGTGAAATAACACAAACACTTGAAGTTTTACTTCTGTCGGGGGTCCCCCGACCCCTTTTTTTTTATAAATCTTAGTTCTTTGGTTTTTCTTTCTTTTTAATTTGTTTTTCCTCGTGCTTTTGAACACTACGCATTGTTTGTTTGAAATTTTTGTACTCGGTAGGTAAATAAAAAAATCAGTCCTTGAGGAAAGCCAATCAATAATTATAAAAAATTCAATAGTTTTCAATACTAGTACCTATACATGAAAAATCGAAAATGTGTAAAAATATTTTAGTTTAACGGAATAAGAAAATAATTCATACCTGCTACCGATATCAGTCATTAAGATGCATCTTCTTTAAAAGGTACTTAAGTAGAGTTACATTTGATACCTTATTTAAAGTGGTATCCTTGTGCCTTTTGCAAATTCTTCCACTCTTAGCTGTAACTTCCAAGGTTGCACATCTACACATTAATTTAATCCTATACCCAGTCACATTTTGAATGGTTTCAATCGGTCGCTATGCATTTATGTAATTGTCTATTTATGGATTTGCCTATTGAAAATGCAATACATATAAGAACATAATATGACTACACTTCACAATTTTCCATTTAATAGAAACGAAATCCTTTGGGCATTAATTTTTCCACATTTCTCGATTTCCCGGCACATCCTATTCAACTTATGGCCTCGTCTCATATGCATAATACTCCCGCATACATATGAGAATATTCTTTGACCTGAAAAGTGACGTTTTATTCTTATTTTCAATGGGTTTCCTCAGCGGATTGCCAAGAAATGACGTCTTTAAAAAAAAAAAAAAAAAACGGCGAGTACAACGTTATGCAATGAAAAACTAAAAGGATGCACTTTATTACTTATAAAAGGAAACGATATTTCAAATGCAACTGTTCATACTTGTGAGCATATATGTATCAGAAGGACGAGAGACTTACATCTTCGTTGAAATTTTCCTCTTGAGTATCTTGCCTGGGATTTATTCATATTTCATAAGCTTTCTGCGTTATGCGGAGTTAATACAACATTTCCGAAAGGGTGTATTAGGCCCGAGGCTTTCCCTTTCGTTCAAGAATTTATCTCATTTTCATCCTTTCGGTAGGTCTTGTTTATGTTGTTTGGTGTAGATTTGTAATATGAAATGTAGAAAGCGCATATTAAGTGCACTTGGAATGTCTGACTACCATTGAAATGAAGTTTCAAGAGGTTCAGAAATTTTTCCAATCTGTATTTTTGAGGTTGCATTAATTACTGAAATTTATTTAAATTTTTAGGTTTCCTACCGGACAAGAATGGATTTAATTTAGTTTATTCTTACACACATCTGTAGTATCAAGAAGGACATTTATAATATGTAATAGCCCAATACGCGATTTGTCAGAAACACCGAAGTGGTGCTAGTACAAAAAGAGCCATTAATATGTATATCATGAGGTCCTTATTGTTTAATTATTGTGTTTAAAAGTGAAAATTTAAAAATATTTTCCCTTAAATAATAATAATTTCTGGTCGAACTTAAAAGCACAGAGTTTGTGGAAAATTCTAATCTTAGATACAAGACACTGTGCGAACTTAACATGCTCTTGATTATAAATATCCTTTTGAAAATCGAATAGTGTAGGATAATAAAAGAAACTCTTAAAAATAGTTTTATCAAGAGTTTTAGAAAAATACAAAAAATAGCTATAATTCAAAATTAATAAATACATTAAATTTTTTAGAACTTTTATTTATTTTTTTATGATATAAGAAATTCCATTTATAAATTTTTGGGTTTCCTAACTAGAATATTAAGAAGTACCAAAGTTATTCTGATATTTGAGTTGCAGAAACACTTAATAAAAGATATTAGCACAGACTCCTTCCGACTCAGCCCTTGGGATTTTAAAATATTTTATTCCTCCGGTCTTCTCATATTTGGGGACTCATATTCTTGGGACTCAGGAATAAAGTCAGTAAATCATTACCTGAAGAAAATTGAAGAGAATGCTACAATGAGGAGTTAATCTGCATACCACTTACACAGATAGAGGCTTGCTTGCATTCGAGACTATTGTTGACTTTATTTTCTAATCCCAACGACTAATCATCCTAATGCAAGCTAATTTTGTTGTAGTCTTATCTACGTTCGATCCTCCAGAACTATCTTTACTAAGTTCCGGTGTATCTAATATCTTCATGAAAGCATCTTTAGATTTTAATCCAACAGTTCCAGTACCTTGTTTACAAGAGCGACAAGAGCGACCAAAATGTTCTGTCTTTTTTACCGAATACATAGAAAGGCTTATCGAATTGTAGAAACTTCGCACACTATTTTCAAATATGCTATTTCCAAGTATTGCTTACTAAATATCGATACGTGTGAGTCGAAAACCTTACCAAGTAAGAATCATGTTATGTGTCATGCATGCATTCTTATTTAAGAAATACTGAATTCACGATAAAGAGAACCATTGATGCCTTCCGTGTCAAACTATGTTAGAAAATTTGAGAATAAAAGTTAGAAAAATTGTCAAAATGTGAACAAAGTGAGTAAAATTCTAGGAAACAACAAGGAAAAACCTAGAATTGGTCTTACGATACCGCGTACATGAATGCCCGTATGGTGTGTAATTTCGTAGGGTCACGTATCTATGCAAGTGTGATTGTTGAAGTGGGTTTTCGAATATATTTTTATAACGGTTCGTCGGACACTAATTATCATATTATAATGCACTTTTCAGTACAATAAAAACATCTAAATATGAATAATCGTTTTCGCAATAAAACCCCTAAACTTTTATATGGCAACACCAAGAATAGGTTGCCTGATTTAGACAAGTTTTGAAATTGCATTTACTATTTTTAGCAGACCGCCGTGTACAAAACTTCAGTTCTCTACGAAAACGTGTTCTCAGGCAGAGCCCAAATATATATATATAGTGAAAAACGAAATATTCGTATGGCAACGCTAAAAGAAATTGCCCGATTAGTATCTTTTTGAACTTAAGTTTATTTCTTTGGTCTTAAAAACCCGCGTGCAAAATGTCATCTCTTTAGGTGAATGTGCTCTCGAGTTATCGTGTGGACGCACGGACAGACGGACTTGCAAAAATCGAAATGATTTTTAATATTAGGCGTTGGTGGCCAACCCATTTTGCTCTACCATCATTATTTATGTGCGTTACAAGCTGAATGACAAACTTAGTACATCTTATGATTTCATCTTAGAGTATAGAAAGCATATTTAAACAGAATTGTGTCTGCATTCCGATTGTGAAACTAGATTATGTAGATTTCCATTTTTCCATATCCTTTTCTTTCTTATGGGCCCGAATAATTTCTCAAAAATTTTTGCCAGACCACTAACGTTTAGTCCTCATCAGGCAGCCTACAATGACGTGGATAAGCACATCCATTCCTGTTTGTACTGCGGCATCCAACAATTGCAAAACATCCTTCTTGTCCACCTACACTCGTTGCGCTGACAGGAGCTCCCACTCAGGTATCTATATTAGCAACTCACCTGAGAAAAATTCATATTCACATTCAGTTTATTTAGGGAACAACTACACAATTAAATTTTTCAATTTATAATTAACTATGTGCAGAAACTACGATAATTCGAAAAACGAAACTTAATACTTAATAATACACTAATATTTACATATATTTAATTTAGCTGTTTTTGAATTAATACATATTATGTATGCTAAGTAGTAAATAAAGAAATTAAATGATTGACTAAAGAATATTGCATGTCTTACTGTTGAAAAAAGCTATATAATAGGATCGGAAATTACGTCCATTGCTGCTTCTATTTATGTTATTTGGGAGAGCGTTCCACAGTTTCACAGACTGTACCAACAATTGACGTTCAGTAGTTTGATATTTAAAACTCAGCTGAATTAAATTAAGTGTTCTTGATGATTATACAAAATTAATTTTACTAAATAAGTAAATGGGCTTTCGGTTATAAATTTTATTCCGCAGAAACATTAGTATTCTTACTCCCAAATACGACTTAAGTGTACATCCAAAGATTAACTTTACTTATGGAGAGATATGGTCATTGCGCTTCAAACCAAATATATAACGAATAACAGAGTTACAAGCAACATTTAGCTTTCTCCAGGCGGTAGAATCGAGTTAATAAAAACTCTCACATCCATAAGTTATGAGAGACACTAAAAATGATTTTCCTATAAACATGCGGATATTTTCAATATGAGCACTCCAGCTTAAAGTTTGATTGAATACCATATCCAGGTTATTAACTGATTTTCTATGTGGGATAACCTCATCATTAATCTTCAAAGCAGGGAAAAAAGATGTATCAAGCTCAACTTTAAATATAACCATTGAAGGCGGACTTTGAAGCATTAAGATTTAGCTTATTCTGTAGTACCCAAAAATGTATGTGCATAAGATCGGTATTGGCGCAATTGATTCCAGTGGCTTAGCGATATTAAGGTGAAAGTCGTGAGCATACACATGAAATTTACAATGTTTGAATACCAAGGTTAAGTCATTAATGAACATAGTGAACAATAATGGGGCTAAAATTGATCCTTGAGGAACCCCTGGAAGAACGGGAAGAGAATGAGAGGCTCTATTTCCACTAACAACTCGCTACTGGCGTCAACTAAGGGAAGACTTTACAAGCTTCCAGCCAGATGAGGAAAAATTGAAGTGAGCTACGAGCTTAATACACAAAAGTATGTGATTGATATTCGGATATCAAGTTATTATTTCAATATAACATAGGATTAGGTTATGCAGTATTTTCTCCAACACCTAAGAGAAGACTGAAAGAATAGAGATAGGACGGTTTTTGGGAATTGGTATTATCTTAGCTAATTTCTATCTTTTGGGAAAGAAGCAGGAATTTATGATAACGTTTAAATTGTATGTAAGATCTGGTAGCAAAATAGGTAGAATTGTTTTAACGGAACTAGGATATATGCGATCGTGGCCCATTGCGTTCGATCTTATACCAATAACAGCAGAATATATCTCCTGTTCAGTCATATGCACAAAGCGAAACCCCTCATCAGGAATATTATCGATGAATTCAGCATATCTACTATTAAATGTATATTCGCTGCCTGAATTAGATGTTGAAATAAAGCCTTGATTCATATAATTAAGATCACCATTCACGTCAATAGGCTTAGATTTCCCAACGCCAATATCTTTAAGGTTTATCTAAAGTTTCTTAGTGGAAACGCTGTCATCAAACTTGGATCTATATTAAGAAATCTTGGAATGTAAGATTTCTTTGTTTACGGCATTATGCAGAGATCGGAATACATTTCAACATTCACTAGTGCGAAATCGTTTCCATCTACGATAAGCAAAGTTACGTTGAGAAATAAGACTTCCAATTCTTCTAGTAAACCATGGACAGCAGGGATTAATTAAAATTCGAATTTTGATTGGAACGTATTTATCGAAAAGATATTCAATGAAATATCCAGTTTATAAAGTGAATAAACTCGAAATCCCGATCTTGAATTGATATTGTATTTTTAACTTACCCTAATTATCGGAGTTTGATGGAACAAGAAGTGGTATAATCGCTTGTTTGCCGACACTGCTCGTTGTCGGTTTTCGGCAGAGAGCTGCCAAACATTTACCGACATAGCACAAATGTGTCCGTGATATGTTAATATGTAATCCTGTTAGGATATATAAACTGTCCGTAGGATATCCCATCAGATCAATTAATAACTTAGTACATCAATAATTCAATGATGCAAAATTCCCGCTGAAAGCGTACCTAGAACGGAGCTCCTAGTTTGTTTTTGGGATGTGTGGGGGGAATATCTGGAAATATTGTTTGAGATTTTCTGGGAGTGTAGATTTTTTTTATGGGTAGGCATTTAAAAAAAAATAATAATTTTTGGAAAGTATATGTAATAGATGTAAAAACATAAATACAAAATTTTTAACACTCGCAAATTGAATTCTAATGACAAAGTCTACTAAAAAATCACATTCTGATATGTACAACCAACAAATTTTTCAAAAACAATCAGAAATTGCAGAAGAAAATAGAATTTTAATAAAGCTACACGCATTTAGCTGGCTTAAACAACGTAGTTCTCATATGGTTTCTTTCAGTACATATTTTGTAGTTATGAATCAGAGAACATATCGAAATAAATTCTGGAAGGAGGGAAGACGACTTTCCCATATTTGTCCCAAAATTGTCCTTCTGAGAATATTCCTATATAGAGTAGTTGTGTGATATTCCAGGTAATAAGTTATGGGAAATTTCTAATTAGGCCCAATTATACAGCATCCGGACAAAAAAAAAAAATGTGAACATTTTTTAAATAAATATATGACAATAGTGTACATACCTTCAACAGAATATTCCATCACAGAAAAAAACTTTTCACTTTGCTACCAGTTTTAAGAGATGTTATCACAAGTGTGCCAAAAATGCAACTGATTTGCAAGTGCAAATCAAACTTGCTAATCACTTGCCTTTCACCCCCGATAATGAGGTAGCTGACGCAATTAGATTTTGAAATTCCGTATTTGTGAAGGGTTCTTTACAAGATGCCATCATCAGTTCCTGGAAATGGATGGATTTTGTCTCGCTAGCTTGTACTAGACGAAACACTTAAGCAGTGGTTGTTAACATAATTTTTTTATATATAAAAACTGTGAACTGTAGACTCTCCTATTTCGTTATATATAATCTCCATATTAACGTTATATGTATATTCGGGGGATCTGTCAAAATCAAATTAACTTTTAATATTATTCATAGGTGTTCAATCCATTTTGCTCTACCAGCTTTGTTTCTATGCGTTGAAAAAGGAGTGCCAAATTTGATATACCCTGTGAAATCGTCATCTAGACCTAGAGTGTTATAATAGTAAGACAATCGAAGGATTAAGGATGAGTTCTCCCTACTTTGTCTATTAAACGAAAAGTGGAGAGTGAAAATGGTCCGATAATTTTTCTAACGGTACCGCTCATAATGGGCCGCCGCCGGCCATTTTGATTCATAACTTTAAACGTCGATGGAAGATTTTTATCCGAAATCTTGTGGGTCGAAATTCTTTCCAGAATTTTGAGTTCAGGGTTATGTAGTAGTGATAATGCGCGATGTATATACAATTTTGTTAAAAAACCTACAGATAAATAGTTTTAAGAAAACTATTTTGCGTATATCGTATATCCGAAAACATGAATTCGTATGTTCCTGACTAAGGAATCGCCAATATAATTCATTAAGTAACATCAACGTTTTTTCCCCATTAGTCCCAGACCAATCATTCGAATTCATTGCTGTAATTCGTCGTGGCATTGACATTGTAATCTGTTTCAGAAAAACTGCAATACAGTCCTTATGAGACTATGACATCTCCAACTATTATTGAAGCAAATTTATTTCCCTAAATTTATATAAGCGAGTCTTGTGTTCTATAATCATCTGCGATTTCTCATACCGTGCAAAAACATTTCGATTCTAGCTTTCCTTTTCACGAGATACATAGATATATCTACTTTCGCTTCGATACAAAAAATCAACTCAATTAAGATACACTACCACCACAAAGATTGAATCCTTTAAAATTAATTGAAATATTTTTTTAATGTTTAAATTTCAATTTCCTTTGAATTTCTTCTCATCCTGTGTTTGTTTACTCCTTGATTAGGGAAGAAATTACGTAAAGAACTTGTTACATAATTAAAAAACTCTTGTGGGTATTGGTGTATGTATGACATCGTACACCGTTCCTTTTACATGAATATTAACAAGGCCAGGCTTTAGTGAAGTGGGGCGACCTTTCGTCATTGTATGTACGATTTCTTTTGCTGAGGCAATATTCTTTGACTCGTAATGCAATATAAATTATATTTACCTCTGGATGCTTATTAAGATGAACACTTCGGAGATGCTTTGCTTACCCAAAGCAATATTTAAAACGAAGTATCAATGCAGTGCTGGCCTACTAAATGGAATCAATGTTATTAAAAAAAAAAAAAAATTGCTCTGTGGAAATAAATAATTTGAAGCTTTTCGTGTTTACATCCGTTTTTCTATTTCCTGGCTATCACCATGGGACCGAATGAATAATTTGCAATTTTGGCTGAATTTTTCGTTGAGAGGGTATATTCGTAAATGTATACTCATCGTCGTCCACTCTATTTCCGCTTGAGAGGCAGCGAAATGGATTAAATTATGTTTGCAATCGATTGATCTCCTAATTGGCACCGGCATTAATTGAATCGAACCCAACTGGCTAACTCCAGCAATTTTCCTGGGCTTTTCCTACAGGGACGAGAAAAGGGATTACTTCCATTTTGTCTTAATACAACCGTATAGGAGGTATCTAAAGGTATATACTATTCGGCATGAATGTGTAAGTATTGATGGGATATATATATGGAGCTCTGCAGGTTCGGCTCCTTTTCTACCTATTTACCCTCAGTTAATTGGAAATCAAATTTGTGTTCAAGATGCACTAATTTTGTACTGCAGAAATTGGTGATGCATGTAATTATATATTATTATACCTAGGGCCAAATGACATCCACACGGCTTGGTGCATTGGTTAGAAGAATTTCAAGTGGGTATCATCGTATTATTTAATATAATACGAATGCGATGTTATATTTCTATTCATATGTAGCACACAGAGAGGACTTAATAAGTTTTTGGTGCAAACTGAAATTTAAGAAAGGATCTCATAACTGTACAACTTTTCCTAGAGAAAATATATTTCACATACCCGTTCATAGATCAATTGAGAATTATTCAGTGGTTATGCTAATCGTAGAAAACTTTTGATCAAATGTGGTACAACTTTAGTATTCTACTTACCTGAAATATTTGAATAAATATCGTGACTTGAGAATTGGTTTGTCGTATACGCCATTTTAACGAATTTTAATCCGTTTTTTCTAGCTGTCATTGATTATGAGTTGCTTAGTGTAATTTTTGACGGATATCAGCTAAGATGACATTAATAACAATATTGTTTTGAAGTTATATGTTTTGCCGTATGCGGAATGAACGTACATATGAAATTCTCTTTTGTTTTTTTTACAATAATTGGTTTTCTTATGTACATATGCCAGAAAATTTAAAAACTATAATATTCGTTTGCTGTACATCTATTATCGAGTGTAAATACAGGAAAGATTGTTAATATATTGATTAGGCTTGTTTTTCCATATAATCGTTGCTTTTTAGGGTTCCGTACCCAAAGAGTAAAAACGGGAACCCTATAACTAAGCCACCGATGT
Organism: Dioctria rufipes; assembly: GCA_963924295.1. Taxonomy (NCBI): domain Eukaryota; kingdom Metazoa; phylum Arthropoda; class Insecta; order Diptera; family Asilidae; genus Dioctria; species Dioctria rufipes. The sequence continues at coordinate 88,237,919 of OZ002742.1, forward strand.
CCGTCCGTCCGTCACCGGGCTGTATCTTATGAACCGTAATAGGTAAACATAGTGTTAAATTTTGTTCGATGGTACGGAGCCCTTCGTGCAGAGTCTGACTCGCACTTGACCGGTTTTTTTATTACGTATTTCTCATTCTATAAAAGAATCGCACAATTGCGATTGATAGGCATTTGAAGGGAGTCAAGATACATAGTCTCCTTTCCTTAATAAGACTGCTAAAAAATATCAGTTTCGAAAAAATAAAATTAACACTGATTCAAATGAAACCTTATATTTTTATATATATATATATATATATTTGATATTCAGTATAAAACAGCGTCCATAATTAAAAATCCCTTCCAAAAAAATAATAGCAACTCCAATGAGTTTATTTTCCTCAGCTGGGAATCTAATTAATCAACGTTTTAATGTGAAACAAGATAAAATTAAATTTTGCAAGAGACTGATCAGCAATATTATAAGACCACGCTTAAAATAAAGTAAGTAACTAGTTCTTCAGGTTATCGAAAACTGAATAGAATTTTTGATTTTTTTATGTTATTGTTTTTGTCAAGAATTTGTTAAAACCGATTAAAAAACATCTTTTATTTGAAATATCTAAAAAAGTTATTTAAGCAATTAGATACTTGTAATGTAAAGATGATGAATGAAAAATGGAGAAAAAAAATCGTCGAAATCTTATAGAAAAAAACCCTAAAACAGTCGATGAGAAGTAAGTGTGGTGTTGTGCTGGGATGTTTAAATAAAACACAGTCCGTGTAGCTTAACAAGATGTGTATTACAGGACTGCAGATAAATGGCTGACTATAACTTGTATGGATCTAGTGATAAGCCAGCTATAGAATATCTAGCGGTCCATGAGAGAGAATAATGCACATTGAGATCTATTGAAATCTGATGCACTTACAACATCTCCAACCTTATTTTAGTATAGTTTTTTAGTTTAATTCACTTTCGTGTAATTTTATGTAAATAATAGTTCAAAGTTCATATTTTAAATCCAAGTATTTTTGTTTTTCATATTACCGCATGAGCTTGATAGCGTGGAGGCTCTTTAATTTTGCGTCCATAACGTGTTATATAGCTTAAAGATGTTTCAATAGGTGACTTTTCATTTCCTCCGGTAATATCAGAATTTAAATTAGGTGTGGTGGTATCTTTATTTAAAGCCATAAAAGAACTATTTAACTGATTTTGAGATTCTTTTTGAATTTCACTCGGAGAAGTTGACGGGTTTCGGTCCCCTTCAACATCCGAAGGATCCTTAAATCTGGGTTCGTTCCTCGACTTTCTTAAATGATATGTGTTACGCCAGAGTAAATTATTTTCTTCATTTCTAATAACATATGACCTTGGAGCATCGTACTTTTCGATTATTCTTGCTCGTTTCCATATTTTCCCTTCTTGGTACACTACGTTATAACTAGGATTAAAACTGATCTCTTTAAGTAAGCGCCTATTATCGTAATTTTGTTTCTGTGTATGCTGTGCTACATTAAATTCGTCATTTAACTTAGTAGGTGCTCTTGATGTGAGTTGACTATCAAGTATGGGTAGCTTTGTTTTCACTTTCCTACACATTAGCATTAGCATTAGCCTAGTCTTGGTACTATCGTAGTCCTTTGTTCTAACAAAGCTGCATAAAAATCTTTTCCCTGTTCTTTTGACTTCCGTAATATCACTTTTGCTATATGAATTGCCTTTTCGGCTATTCCGTTAGATTTTGGATACCTAAGGCTAGAGTATTTGAAATTGAAATTACATTCCTCAGCAAACAGTTTTTAAGAATACTAATTAAATAGTTGGTTATCCGCAACAACTTCTTGCGGTACTCCATGGACTGAAAATATCTTTTTAAAAACAATAATCACATCTTCCGACTTCTTTCCTTTAATTGGTTGAATTTTCAGCCGTTTCGAGTAGTAATCCACAACAATAAGGTAATTTTTTGCCTCGAATTCGCAAATATCTGCACCGATCTTTTAAAATAGTAGTTGGGGAATTTGATGAGGCATCAACGCATATCATTCAATACGTGGTTGAAATTTTTCACATACTGGGCATTTCCGAATCATATTTTCGATGTCTCTATTCATGAACGGCCCTCAATATCGTTTTTGTTACCCCTAAATGCGCCTCATGTAATAAATCCAACACATGTTTAGTTAACGAACTCGGCACAAATATTCGGTTTTCAAAACATAGTAGATTATCTTCAAAAAATATTTTATCTTTTATGTTCCAGAAAAACCTGAAATTTGCAGGCAACTTATTTCTGCTATTTGGCCATACTTTTTCATACAGTCGAATTATACTTTGCATTATTTCATCTTCTTGGGTTTTCGTCTCAAATAATTTTCTCTTCACTCATATTTACATTATGAACTACATCTTTCAAAACTTCAGGCATTTTAATATCAGGTCCATTACTAGCAATTTTAGACAACACATCTAGCACATGCAAATCTCTTCCGGGTATATACTTCATTTCAATATCATATTTTAATAGTTTGATCCCCATTCGTTGCAATCTATTTGAAGGTACCATAACCATAACCGATAGCAAGGGCTTATGGTCTGTATGCACTATAATTCGATGTCCGTAAATGTAATCGTGAAACTTTTGGCACGCATAACAAATTGCCAGAAACTCCTTCTCGATTTGGGCGTAATATAATTCTGCTTATTTTCTTCCATTAGACAACATCCTAAGCCATTGCTAGAAGTATCGCTTTGGATTGCGATTTCCTTTTCAGAGGTGAAAGAGTGCAAGATTGTTGCTTTTCCAAATATTTCCTTAATGGAGTTCAACACCTTGGAATGAGTTGATTTCCACTGAAATACCACATTTTTTCTTAACATTGCTCTTAATGGAGCAAACTTTCGGATAAACTCACGTAGATAGTTTAACATTCCTAACGTTCTTTCTGGATCAGCTGATATACCCTCACTCGACAATGTGAGACCTAAATATTTTACTTTAGTAACTTTGTATTGAAATTTTTTTGAATTAAATTTAACGTTTGCAGGTCTAACACCGAGAAAATCTTTTTATCGCGCATAGTAAAACGAAAGTCTTCGAATATAGGTTTAAAAAATGTTCATGCTTCATGTATGTGTGTGTTAAATTCCTTTAGATCTAGACATAAGCGTAGGGACCCATTTGGTTTCTCCACTATAACTAAATTGTGTGACCATTCAGATGGTCCTACTTTTTTAGTAATTATCCCGCGGCTTTCAATTTCATCCAGAGTATCCTCAAGAGTTTTCCGTATACTTATCGGAGCACGACGTGGAGGATTATGTACAGGTGTTATACCTACCCTCAGTTGCAGTGAGCACGTTTCTGGTTATTTGCCTATGCCCGTGAATATATCTTTATGTTTTGATATAAATTCATCCTTTGTTTCATTCTCAATTTGATGTACGCGTTTTATTAGCCTAATTCTACACAGTACGTAGACCTTATAGGCTTAGCTTTCACGTAAATAACAATAAAATTCACTTGAGTAGTAATAGTCTTGTGTGTGACTGGCAAAATGACTGAACCCTTTGGTTTTAAATTATGACCACCATATGTTTCCAACTTCATCACAGCCGAATTCAACTTGGGACGCGGATTAATCTTGTCGAATATGTGAAATGGTAATATATTTACTTCGGCACCACTATCTAATTTAAATTTTAACAAATTTTATTGCTATCTTACGGAATCCTAATTTTTATTTTTTATACACACAATGGCAAAGTGATTTTTTGTATTGCAAATTGAACATTGTTTGCCATAAGCTGGACAATTTCCATAGCGGTTCTCTTTGTTGCAATACTTGCATTGAGATGTACTTATTGATGGCTCAGCATTTGATATTTGCCGCTGTGCATTATTCTGTCCTAAAGACCTGGAATTACAATAATTTGTTTTCTTTTTATTACAAAAATTCTTTTTACAATATTTTTTATTCCTCATATTCCTTCCATTGTTATTTTTGCAGATATAATCTAGAGCTTTTTTAGGTCTATTTTCCTGCATTTCTTTCGCTTGTGTTTTGGTTATCTCCGCTACTCCGCAATACTCCTTAGCCTTAGTCAGCGTTAATCCGTCCAATTTTAACAGCTTAGCCTGTACATTGGGATCCGCTATTCCCATCACAAGTTGGTCACGCAGCATGGAATTTTTCTGGTCCCTAAAATTACAGCTTTCTACTAATTTCGTTATTTCGACCATGAAATGGTCAAAGGGCGAAAGGGCTATCCCTTTCGCTGGCAACGTGTGTAGAAGACGTACCTTTCGTAAACCTCATTCGCTCGCGGATTGCAATAATCTTCAAAAACTCTCGTAACGGCGGTGATTTTCTTATTCTCATCTTCTGATAGGTTGAGAGTGTTGAATAATTCAATTGCCGCATTCCCAGCACAACTTAAAAATCTATCCACTTGTATTATTTCATCCTCTTTATCGCTTTTTGTAGCTGTGGCATATATCGAGTATAACTGCTTAAATTTAGCAAAATTCTCTTTTAAATTACCTTCAAGGCCGAATGGACCTGTTTTTTTTTAAATCCATTGAGCTCATTATGTAGTTTCCAACTTAATTACAAAATTCACTTATTTCAACACAATTTCTATTTTTAACGTCACTTATTTTCACAACTGTGTCACTATAATCCGCTTTTTGTTCACCGGCTGCGTCATATGGTGTTGTGCTGGGATGCTTAAATAAAACACAATCCGTGTAGCTTAATAAGATTTTTATTACATGACTGCAATAAATGGCTGACTATATCTTATATGGAAGTAGTGATAAGCCAGCTATAGAATATCTACCGGTCAATGAGAGAGAATAATGCACATTCAGATCTATTGAAATCTGATACACTTACAAGTTACAACAATGAGCAGACGACTGTTTTCTGGATTTATCCTATTAGATTTTGTTGAATTCTATTCCATCTTTCTAGCGTCTATTTAGTTTTATAAACACGATTTCGATCTGATAGAATCGAATTGCCCGGTAGTCCTGATTATGTACCTAAACATATTTTTTTCCGAATGTGTCCACCGTTAAAAATTTAGGTGTAAATATTATAAATGAATAATATACATATAGGTCCATAAAAAGTTTGAATAAATTGTATATTTATTTGTATATATAAATATGCCTTTTTATATCTCTGTTATATTAAGTTTATCTCATTTCGTGAATAAACATTTATTCTGATGGTATACTATTCTATACAAATGCTGTATACAGTATGTACCGTTTAGACCTTATTGGTGAATGCCAACGATCGAATAGATTTGAATTTAAACATGGAACCGTAGTTTTTTGTAAGCATCTTGGGATGCTTCGTACTCTATTAGACTGGAAACTAGAATTGTCCATTTGCATTCTAGCCAACATATTTACAAATGAGGCCCCCCTGTTCACATCGAAATCATAACATTTTTAATTAGAAAAACATATTATATTAAACAATTTAATTATTTACTTTAATAACATATTATTATTTTAACCAACAAACTTATGGTACCTATCAGGCTCGTATCCAGCCTAGGGGGGTGTCACAATTAAAATGTTCGAGGGGGAGGAAAAAGTAGGAAGAAGTCGCTTTTAAATTTCTTTTTTAATCATATTAACGTTATATCACAAAATCCAATTTTCAGTTTGATTTGTAAAACCTATCGATAATATTATCCACATCAATGTCAAAGTCAATCTCAGGGTGGACATTAAGAACTCATAACCAGATACGCCTTCTCATGCAGATATTGTAGAAATGGATGCTGATGCAAGCATTTCTGTCACGGATGAAGTGATGGACCGCGAGTGAGCTTGCTCCTTGAGTCGCATTTAAAGGAATGGGAGTAGGAGTACATGATATGTTACTGACTATTTCTTCTGATGCTTTCTTCTCAAAAAAGTTGTCAATGCTCTTATCAGTCTTCCGCTTTACACTTTCGCTACTATTTCTACTTCCATCGCTAACTGATATAGCAAGTTTATCCTTCTTCTACAAATTAAAAGTAAACATGAAGTTAAATTACACAACACTACTTGAATTAATACGAAAGTACAAGCAAAGCAACGCCAACTACCGCAAAGAAAAGCGAATGGATTTTATTTTTATATTTTTGCCGTAAAATTCTGTATAAAAATACGAAAGAAAAATTTCTAACAACAAAATGTATGATAAGCAACGCTCATAAATAGCTTTAGCGACCAAGACCAGCAAAGACACCTGAATCAATTAACTCTTTGGAACCATGGTCGGTCACCAGGGCCCAAATTCACTAACACGGAGAGTTGTGAAGTTGTGAAGATGAGGGTTCTTTTGACACTTAACTTGACTTCCACTTGACAAAACTCTCGGCTGTGTTAGTTGTGCAGAAGTAGGAAGAATATTTCTCAACTCACAGTATTCGCCGTTTTTATTGTGTTTTGAGAAGGTACCTAGGTACCTAGGATTTTCAAATTAGATTGTGGACTCACTACATATCCTGGCTATATTTACAAAAGCAAATTATGGAAATCCTTGCAATACTTACAGAAAAATATTGATTTTGGTGTCTTAAGGTACCCGTTAAAAATTTTAAATCACGCGAAAATGGTTTATTTGGTCGTCTTCCAGTATAGAACCGATGCTATACAAATTTGAATGTAGGATTAAATCGTATCTACATTTTGTTTCCTAATTCGGTATGCAATTAGTTTTTGGGTCCGGTATAGGGTTTTTGGCGATAACTGCAAAAGAATTGAATCAGTCCTTCTTAAGATGAAAAAAATGTGGCCGCTTTTTGGTACAAAAATGGAAATATTTTCTACTCATAATTATGAAGAGCTGGTAAATCGTGAAAATTCACTTTCTACTATAAAAATGTTCACAACAGAGTACTCATATATGTGAAATAAAGAACGGAAAAAAATATATACAAAATATAGGAACTGGGGTGTATATGACCCAAGTGCAAAAGATCTTTTTTTCCGCGGTAAAGAGTTAGATAGGAAGTTAAAATGATCAAAAAAAGACTACACCACTATATTAATCGCTTCTCCATCTTTAATTTGATACCAAACATGACGTATTTTGGACAACCCCCAATGAGAGGTTGGACGACCCAATCTCCAAAAGCCCCTCGCCCAAAAATTTTGCACCTATATTTTTATATTCTAGACCCTAAATCTGAAAGAGAAGGCCCCAATGTTCTAGAACCCTCCCACACAGAATTAGCGGTCCTTCAATATTGCGATACTTCCCACGTTTTCCCAAACTACCAAAGTATGTTAGAGAATCGTGAGTGGAGAGTTAGGGAATTTTAATCAGGGAAAACGAAAATTTTCATCTCCCAACTTCCAAACTGTCAGAACTGCAGAATCCGACCCCAGTAGTGCATGAAAAATCTAACGAAAAAATGTCAAATCTTTCTAAGAAAATTGAACGCTTGTACCCTTGTCCAAAAAAAGTGAACCACAAAATTTTCATGCTTCCCTACGAACGTAAAACATTTGAACAACTCAGGCTTGAATAAGTGTTGCCATGGAAAATCAACAGGTGGCTGGTCGTTGATTGCATGGAACTAGGGTTCTACTGGAAGAACCCTAATTCAAAATTTGCTCCGTCAGTTTTTATGCTTCTGTTACGAGTTCCCCACCAAGTTGTCCTGTTATCGATTTTATGTCAGAAAATCAGATAGTTAAAAAAAAAACATTTATGATCACTGACCAATTTCTTAGAAGCAATCAGACTTTCAAATCTCGAAATTGTATTCTTTTCAATTATAGGAGTAATCGGTGCAACAAAAATATAAAATCATCATATTAACCGGGCTGCTAAACATTGCATGCCTTTTTCTAAACAATCTTGTACTAAATACTAAATATGTAGTATTCCAAAATTACGTACCATCATGTGATTGGTGTGATAAATAACTTTTCGATACTATATAAAACACTAGAAAATTCTAAAAAAATCGTACACGTTTCAAAGAAGAAGAGCTACGAGCAAATGAGTATTATACCCACTCCAGAATACACTATTACTATTCAAAAGAAGTTTTATCCAAGAACGTATATATGTATACTCGTATTGTATACCTACTTACCTTCTTGGCATGAAGCAAAACTACATACTGCGTAAGTGTGCCGGGCAGTGACATATTTGCGTAACTCGCTTTCATCTGTTGTATGTGTTGCGATTACCTACACGTAGGTAATAGGGATTAACTCCGGGACAGGTAGAAATTGAGGAACTGTGATAGAAATGCAAATTCTTGGTTTACAACACAAACTATTATTTTTAATCACTTTATTGAGAAAAATAGGAACTAATAGTTGTATAAAAGTAACGTATAAACTTTACGCGGCGGCAACCCGAAGTCAACTCGCCGGTTATCAATTTTTAGAGCATGGAGTATGGTTCTTTCACATACATTAGTATCTGACTCAGCGATAATGATTTCTTGCAACTTCGAAATTAGAGCTCATATGGTTCGCATTTATGAAATGAATTGTGTACACTTAGGTAACATGAGTGGACACTTGACTCAGCGATTTGTGTGCAACATAGAAGCGATAAATTATGATTTTTGTTTATTCGGTACTGAATTAGTAAAATTTATGTGGCACGGGTATCTTTAAAAATGTGCACATGAAACCCGAGACTTTGTGATTCGTGAGAACCATGCACCATGCTCTGGCTTCATAACATTCCTCCCCCTTACAAAGATAAAAAAAATTTTAGGCTGTCTACAATTTTTTTTTGTTTTTTTTTTTATATATATATAATTACTTCTCTAAAGAAAAAGAAACTACTTCTACAAAATATGCATTTTTTGTTTGTTTTTTTTTTTGTTTTGTTTTTAACACAGTATTAATATTAACATCCAAAAATGTAAGGATATATACTACATGCAGATCATTATTATTGAATAAAATTAGGAAAAGATTTGGGTTTTTTTTTCCTTTTCATTTTTTTTATGAGTTTTCAGTATTGACGTTAATTTTACATTTAATATATCTCTTATAAAGTAAATACATAATTGGGAAAGATACGACTATTGAAAGTAAGATTATAATAGTGATAAAAATGTTATTTGACATTTGAGGGGTAGAATTTTCGTTATGGAGCTTGGTTTCGTCCCTTAATTTTTTTAGGCTTATGCTCATCTTTTCGAAATCAGAGCTATCTATATTAGCTCTTACAAGAGCGTTAAATGAAGTTTTATTATAATTTACTGTAATATTTTTGATATCGTCTGCAATAATACTATCAAAGTATTCTATTATTAAATTTGATTCATTTATTTCCTTTTTGGTTTCAAGGTTAATATACTTTGTTGATGCTCTACATCCTGAAAAAAGTTCCAAAATACCACTATTCGAAATTTTTATAGAATATGCAGTGTCATTACAAATTATCCTAACGTTACTTTGTTCAGGAAGTACATACAACCATGTATTGGCTTTAATTAACGCATACCATTTTTCCTGAGTGGCTTTAAAAATTCTAACTTAGCAGGTGTCAACTTCTTTGTAGCCTGGGTTCAATCGTATTATGCAATTTTGGTTATTTTCATTATATGTCAGGTAGTTTTCGTTACAAATATAAAAATTATGATTCACATTTTGGCATCTGTCAAATTCATTTTGTTTCAAAAATATGTATTGTCTTAACTTTTCGTTGATGCCCACAAATTCAGACTCTGGTCTAATGAAATAGTACAAGTTGTTTATATAAGTTGCAGAATTAGAAGTATATAATGGAGTTACTCGAGAAATTTTCTCTATTTCTGGCAAATTTTCAACAGATGGTTTTACTGGTAATTTTAAGTCATGTGGTAGCTCAAGTTGTATTTCCTTAAGTACTTCAACAAAGCTTTGCGAACTCGACAGGTGCTTATCCATTTTTCCCAATTTAGCTTCATAAATTATACCACTTAATTCTTCCTATTTTGAAAGAAATCTTCCTAGGGAGAGTGTCATAATGTTAGCCAATTCATCGAAAAAATGTAAATACTATTTCGGACTGATTTAAGGTTTCGATTACGTTTAATATGATCGAGGTTTGCGATACCACAGAATGGTGTAATATTTTTTGGTTCTCCTTGAGTGTACTTACCATCATCTCGATTCTATTCGAATCTTCGTCATCCATTGTTCCGAAGAGGAATTTCGATAATCTACCTATTCCATTGATGATGCCTCTTGGTTTCCTGCGTTCTTGTTTGGGGTAGAATACTTGTCGGAGGATATTGTTGTTTTCCACAACTTCGTTAAACGTTGCGTTTATTACCTTGAGAGTGAATTTACAAGGGTCCATCACGAATGATCTGAGTTCATCACAGAACTTGGAGAGTTCAGCATATTGCCATCGAAGTTCGTCCTCTTCTTTTTCATATTTGGTCAAGTCGAAATATACAACCAAGTTCCAGAATGATGTCGATTTCCCTAGTGTCCCGGTTTCCTCGAAAAAAAAATTCCACTGGAGTTACTGATAGGTGTATTCACATGTTTTGGTTCGGTAATTCGACCTTGGGCTTCGTAGAAAGACAATACCAGAATGATCCTGTAAGGAATGTAATGCTTGTAGATGATAATTCTGCTTTGAGGTGGAAAGGTTAAAAGTTCGGTTAGAGATAGTTAGATAAAGGAGGTATTTAGGTGAATTTCTCACATTGTATAATTTATATTTCAGGAAATAAAAGTTTTGAGTAGGTTGTTATGTACAAGTTTGGTTTTCCTTCCAATCTATATCAATGACGTTTCTGGAGATGGAGTCTCTATAACTTCGTACGGACCTTCATACAGCATTGTAAGTTTTCTGTTCTTCTTTATTTTCTGTTTCAGCAATACTTTGTCGCCTACTGTAAAAATATTTCCTTTAACACCACGATCATAGTACATTTTTGAGCGTTCTTTTACTTTGATTTGATTCTCACGAGCTAGTGCGTAGCCGTTCTGGAGTCTGGCCTTTAGTTCTATGACAAAGTCATCGTAGTTATAGACTTGTTAGCTACAGAAGATGGAATTTCCGGTTTCACTCCGAATAATATTTCATAAGGGGAGTAATTAGTTGCAGAATTTGGAGTAGTATTATAGCAGAACATCTATCCACGTATCCCAATTATTGGGATCTTTTGTTGCATAACTTTTGAGATAGTCACCTAAAGTGCGATGACATCTTTCGAGCGATCCATTCCACTGCGGGTGATAAGCCGTCGTTTGAATTTTTCGTATCTTTAGTAACTTCCAAGTTTTTTTAAATAAGTCACTAAGAAAATTGGTTCCTTGATCCGTCAATAAACATTGTGGGGTACCGAAAAGACATATTATCTTGCGAACATAGACGTCTGCAATCGTCTCTGCTTCCTGGTTAGGAATAGGGATTGCTTGTATGAACTTCGTCAGATCGTCTTGAAAAATGAGGATATACTTATTCCCACTTTCCGATACTGGTAACGGTCCCACGACATCCAAGGATACACGTTCAAATGGTCTTTTAGATGTCGTAGTGATCTTCATTGGGATTTTTATTTTATGAGTCACCTTACTTTTCTGACATGTCTCACAAGAGGATATAAAGGTTTTTATATCTTTATACATATTTTTCCAATGGAACTTCTGCCTAATTCGCTTTAGGGTTCGAGCTATTCCATGGTGTCCACCAGTTGGAGAAATATGATATTCACGAAGAACTCGCTTAATTTCTTCTTCATCGTTTAAAATTATTGGGTTTGAGGTAAGTCTGTGATTATTACGAGTTTCGTTTGAAGTAGAGGTAGCTTCGTTGTTACCATTTAGGGTACCATCTGTATGTTCTTTCAGGTCTTGTACTGGGAGTTCTGCTCTATTCACCTTCCAGGTTGAGCTGGCGGTGCTCTCTTTATTTGCATTATTATTATTGTTTAAATTATCTTCCGAGTTGGTTTTTGTTTGGGATCTAGTAACGACATTGATGTGTTCTATATTTAATCGAGATAGAGCATCGGCATTCGTATTTAAATGACCGGACTTATGAACAACTTTGAAATCATACTCCTCGAGCTTGATTCTCCAACGCATAATCCTGGAGGATGGATCTTTTAAGTTAAAAATCCAAACCAGTGGCCTATGATCCGTTACCACAGTAAACTTTCTGCCGTATACGTATGGTCTGAACTGTTTGGTCGCCCATACAACCGCGAGCGCTTCCTTTTCTATCGTTGAATAATTCTTTTCGGCCTTGTTCAGGACCCTACTTGCAAATGCAATAGGTAAATCCGTACCATCAGAATCTGTTCGTTGCGAAAGCACCGCGCCTATGGCTGCATTCCTGGCGTCTGTAGTAACGAAGAAATGTTTTTCAAAGTTAGGGTATTGTAGAACAGGAGCTTGGATAATTGCTTTCTTTAACAATCCAAAAGACTCATCGCAATGAGCGTTCCAATTGAAGGGAACATCTTTCTTTAGTAGATTATTCAAGGGATTAGCTATTTTTGAAAATTTCGGGATAAATTTCCTGTAATATCCCACGAGTCCCAAATAAGATTTTAACTGTTTAGTATTCTTTGGTGGATTTATAGCTTCGACAGCTGCGATCTTTTGCGGGTCGGGTTTTATTCCTTGGTCAGTTATAATATGCCACAAGTAACTAACTTCCTTGCTAAGGAATTTACACTTATTGGGCTGCAGTTTGAGATTATGCCGCCTTAAACATTCGAATACTTCTCTCAGTTTTCCGTTGTGGTCATCTAAATCTCTACCATATATGACCACGTCGTCCAAATAGACGAAACAACGTATACCCTGTAGCTCTGTTAGTACTTTATTCATTAATCGCTGAAATGTAGGTGGGGCATTTCGTAAGCCAAAAGGCATGCGATTAAATTCGAAATGCCCATGTGGCGTACTGAATGCTGTCTTTTGTTTGTCAGCTTCTGCTACTTGCATCTGGTGGTAGCCATTTGCCAGATCTAACGTATTAAAATATTTTGAATCTCCTAGCTGATTGAGTATTTCTTCGATGTTAGGAAGAGGGTGTGCATCAGCCAAAGTTAACTCATTGAGTTTGCGAAAGTCTACTACGACTCGCCATTTCTGGTTTCCCTGAGAATCTGGTTTTTTAGGAACGACCAATAGAGGAGCATTCCATGGGCTAGTACTATGTCGTACAATTCCGTCCTCCAACATTTGATTTACTTGATTTTTAATTTCACTCTTGTGAATCTCGGGTAAACGATATGGTCTCACGTTTACAGGACTTTGGTTTGATACCGTGGGAATGGTATGGGAAATGGTAGGGGTAAAAGTCAGCTTATCACCCTCCAGAAGAAAGATTTCGTTGAATTCTCGGCAGATATTCTCGATCGATTGTTTTTCTTCTACGTTCAAGTGTTGTAGATCTAAAACAGAAGCAAGTTTCGAAAGTCGCCCTTCTATTTTATTGTAAGTATGGATACCAGTGAGGCTGTACACTTCGTAGCAATGGAGTTTTTCATATTCTAAATCGACATCGTTATTGATTTCTACGTTAGTCTCAGTTGCGTTTATTACGGCTACCGCAATGTATCCATTCTTTGGTTTAGCAATACATCCGGAGGTATGTATCTGAGGTGCTATTTCTGTAGGAAAACATACTACCTCCTCATTGTCAACTATAGGCCCAAATCGCAGTACCGTTTCGGTCCTGCCAGGTATTGAAATATTTTTTTTTAAATATTTGAAAGGAAGCTCTACCTCTTCGTCTTTAATGTTCAATATCAGAGTTTGAGTTTTGTAACTAAGAACAGAATTCGTTCTTGAGAAGAAATCTTCTCCTATAATACCGTCTCCGTTTATAGGGAAATTCTTAGGGACTACATGGATAGGGTGCTTCAATGAGATCCTTTCAGTTAATTGGAGGTGCAAATGGCAGATACCTTCTGTGTTGATGGAGTGGGTAGAAATCCCTCTAAGCAGAACAGCCCAGTCAGTGTACACGTCTACGTCTGGTTTAAGTGCACTAATTTTTATTAAACTTATGGACGCTCCCGTATCCAGAAGGAAAGAGTTTTTTGGAGAAACACAATTTAAAATGTTCAGAAAAATTTCACTCTGAAAGGTTGTACGAGTGTCGAGATTTAGAATTGGACTAGGATTTGCGTTAACGTTAAATGTTGTAGATTTAGTAGTTTCGAATTTGTGGTTAAAACTGTTTCTTGAATTGGTTTCGATTGGGTTGGCAAAGTAATTTTCACGTCGACACTCTAATTCAATTCGCGAACCTGGACAACCGTGCCGCTGGTGCCAGGCATATTGGCGTTTCCCTGATTTGTACCTCGTATGAGTCTTTCGTTTGTTCTTGTTTGCATTTGCACATTATTTGAGTTTGTTCGAGAAGGGTTATTGCTATACGAGTTTGGCGAAATGATATTTGAAGAGTTGTTCCGTGAGTTGTTGTATTGTCTTTTCCCGCAATTTTGTATAGAGTGGCCCACATTTTTACAATACCTACACCGTTGCTCACTCTGAAGAGTATTAATGCGTTGATTTGGGAATTTAGGAAACATTGGACGATTTTCTTTATTAGGGAATGATGAGGTTTGGCTTTTCAGTTTCCTGCACTCATTTGTACTATGTCCAGGAATCTTGCAGTAATTGCACCTTGGCATTTCTGTTTTTATGTTTTCACTTTCAGCAATATTTTCCTCTTCCAAGGCATATTCAATCGCTGAAGTGATAGATTCGTGCTTTGTAGATTTAACGATTAGTTTCAGGGGTGGCTTAAGTCCCCTTTTGAAATTGTTTATTGCTGTCTTTTCGTTAAGCTTTCTTATGGCTTTGGAGCCTTCGGAAGACTCACCTTGTGTACTTGATATATTTAATTCATCAAGCAATCTTTCTACCTTTCCCGCGTAATCTGAAACTGTTTCACGAGATGCCTGTTTGATCGTAAAATGTTCCACTTGAATAAATTGTGCTGACCTGAACTTAGTAAAATTTTTGTTAATTGCCGCCTCCAAGTCACCCCAATTATCATAATCATTGTATATCAGAATAGCGTTATATGCTTTTCCCGTGAGCTTTGATTTAATTAAATCTGCGAACTCGGCTTTATCCTCATTAGTGGAGGCTTTGGCGTAATGTATTTTAGCTAGTTGGAGAAATCTAGTGAGAGTTGTGGCGTCCCCATCGAACTCTGGAATAAGCTTAATAGCGTGAGATATATTAAAAGTACTGCTTGGAGTCGTCATTTTTGATGAAATGTTCGACTCTTGGAAGGAAGATGCGGAGTCCGCACTTTTCTCGGTTTCACTAGGCTCGTCTTCCCGACTGGAAACAAAACTATCAGAATAGTTGAGTTCGGCTTCTTCAGATTCGCTGGTTTTCTTAATTTTCTTCCCGTTCCTTAAAGAAAGGTTTACAGAGATCGACATGTGCTTTTTATTCGCCCTTTATGGAGAACTTGTACCAGAGGGGCTTCGTTAGGACACGAGTATACTATTTATTATTTTACACGTTGGTGCAAACTTACGAGAACAACTATTCATCGACAAAGAAAAATTACGCACTACTAAATTTTATAGTACCATTTGGGTCATTGAACGCACATAACCTGACAATATCCCGTATATGTATTTGTATATAGGTATACAATAGAAAAAAATTACTTTCATAACGAAAACAATTGCAACGATAACAGAAATATCACTTTCACAGTCACAAAATTCTTAAAATTGCACATACCTGTTTGTGAAAATACACAATATAGAATCCTAACAAAAGATTTATGTGATACTTAGATAATTTAATTATTCATTCATTTTCAAACAAAAGAGATAAGAGAGAAAAAAAATTTTCTTTTTGTATTTACTATTTACGAGTTGTCTACAAAACTATTGATACTCATTAAAAACAGAAATTTCTCTTCGAATATTGATATTTTAGGTATATAAGTCACACAAAAAAAAATTATTTATTTATTACATATATAAAAGACCTTTTATGTTCTGTTTTAAAATTAAAATTAGTGCCACACTAGGTAATTTAGATAATATAATTTATAATAATTTAGATGAAATTAGAATAAAAATAGGAAGCAAAACAAAATATTGATTTTGGTCCAGAGCTAGACACCACTTACGATAATATCCATCTGCATTCCATTCTTTCCATTACGCTTGATAACGCTGGTTAACATGTATAGGCAGGTACTGCTGTTGTACTGGGATTTTGTGCAATAATTCCTCAACTTTCCTTGATTCGAGCTCTTGATTAATTCAGATTGAACACAAGCAAGATTTAGACACTTGGATTTAGATTTATTATTTATTTCTGCCGCCGCGGATTAGTAATGAATTATTTACGTAATTGGTAGATCCGCGCGCTATTCTTGCGACATGGATCCCACCGCTGCCACCAGTTTGTTGCGATTACCTACACGTAGGTAATAGGGATTAACTCCGGGACAGGTAGAAATTGAGGAACTGTGATAGAAATGCAAATTCTTGGTTTACAACACAAACTATTATTTTTAATCACTTTATTGAGAAAAATAGGAACTAATAGTTGTATAAAAGTAACGTATAAACTTTACGCGGCGGCAACCCGAAGTCAACTCGCCGGTTATCAATTTTTAGAGCATGGAGTATGGTTCTTTCACATACATTAGTATCTGACTCAGCGATAATGATTTCTTGCAACTTCGAAATTAGAGCTCATATGGTTCGCATTTATGAAATGAATTGTGTACACTTAGGTAACATGAGTGGACACTTGACTCAGCGATTTGTGTGCAACATAGAAGCGATAAATTATGATTTTTGTTTATTCGGTACTGAATTAGTAAAATTTATGTGGCACGGGTATCTTTAAAAATGTGCACATGAAACCCGAGACTTTGTGATTCGTGAGAACCATGCACCATGCTCTTGCTTCATAACATATGACATATTTCTAAGTATTTTTACTGATGCAAATAATTTGATAGGTTTTAATACTACTGAAAGCATAGAGTTTACACCAAAATAGTATGTGGCACTCAAGTATGTAGTTCATGTATTAGTTTTATACTATACGTAATTGGTCCTTATATTTAAATGGATACAATTTATCCTTTGGTCGTTTAAATTCTACTTTTGTACTAAATTCGGATAAGAAATGAGACTTTTTTGGTATTAGAGATCCCGATAGCCGTATATTTATTAGATTTTATATAAAAAATTATATTCGTAGAATAAATATGAACGAAAGCATAAAAAAATTGGATCGTTTCTACCAATTTTTTAACGGTGTATAATTCTGATACATTCGGTATAAAAATTGGCGTATACGGCAAAATGCATACATTTTCAAACACCCATAACTAATAAGGACGTCATTTCCGGGATCCAAAAATTATCAATTTGGAAGACGTTTATCTTAAGAATATTATATTACAAGTTTTAAATATTTCTAACATATTGTTTTTTACAAATAAGAACATAAACGTTAAACTCGTTTTAATCGAAATTGGTTTGACTGGCATATACGGCAAATCAATTCCAGGTGTTATATGGATGGCGTAAATCTGTGTGACTAGAAAACAACTATACTCTAATTCTATTCTATGAACATAGAAATTCTTGAGGATATGATAATAAGATTGAGGGTGTGCGAAGAATACCATTGGTATTTCAATGATATTTACAATATCTAAATAAAAAAAAATTAAAAAAGTTAATACTCGTATACATAGATTTTTCTGAAATTTTTTCTAGTAAACCCGTCCATCGAAGAAATAGCGTAGAATACAATTCTGCTTATATGCTGCGACAAGCCATTGGTAATACCTGTGTTTTTATGTCAATTTTATTCTAGGATATATGGGAGACAGCAACTTGCTTAATGAATTGCAGAAAATTATTTGATAGCTTCGCTTATATTCAGTGCCGCATCTAGGAAATTTTTGAGGGGGCAGGGGGGAAGACGTTAGTTTTCGCCCCCTCTAACAACAATATTTATTTGGGGCAAATTTTATTACAGTTCCAGGGTATATGTACTACTAAAATTTGAGAAGGTTTCAAAACAGCTCTTCTGGGTAGGAATTCTGGTGTACTGTTGTTCAGGTTGAAAGGATTTAGGTGATATTTTATCCGGTTGAAAAGGCCTTAACTTCGGCTAAAATGTCTAAATTTAACATAAAACTATTTTTCTGGCAAATCTGTGATTATGAATACTGTCTTATATTCTGCCTACATTCGAAATAGGATTGGTGAATGATGGGAAACATAGGGTTGTCAGCCACCTTAGTACTTTTGTACAATTTTTGAATTCATTTCATATATGATACAAAGGCACAATTTAAGAATTTTGCGGAATTTTTAGTTTAATTAGCTTGCAGAGGCTTACAGACTAAATATTTAATAGACAGTCAATTGATTGGCTGTACAAGTATAAACACAATTCAAAGTATGATGTCAGCAAAGGAGATATTTTATTTATGAGTTCAGAAGTCCGCCGTATTGCTGCCCCCTTAAGACTAACGCGTGCGTTTAAAACAGGACAACCAAAGTGAAAATTTTACTTAAAGCTGAATGGCAGAAAATAAAGCCCTTGATTCCGAGCTTCCAAAATTTTGACTATGTAGTAGTAGCATGATCTTTCGTTCTAATCACATTAGCAATGTCTATCATTAATGCCTATAAAGTAAAACTCAAAATTATGCACATATATATATATATATAAAATCGAATATTTGCTTGGACTACTAAATCCTGTCATCACCACGAAAAGCTTTTGAGAATTAAATGAATAAATCAATCACTCTTTATCACGATGGAGGTTTATAAATTGATTTTTATAAAAGAAATTACTTACGGGATTTATCCTGTTCTTGGGCTACTGAATAAAATTACCTCAATCTTCATTCTTGTGTTAAAATGAACAAGTAGTAATAAATTTTATTTAAGTTACAGGGGTCTAAATTTTAATGTTATAAAAGTAATTATAACATGAAAAATATTAAAAAATTTAAAAAAACAGCTCCGGTAGCATTTAAAAATATGTTTGGAAAACCTATGTACGAAAAATAATGAAAGTTGCTGTGTACATGAAAAAGTGTTTAGGGGTGGGAGAAAAAAACACGGTTTTTTGAAGTTTGCGATATTTTAAAAATATTGCAACATCTTTTTCAAAAATCTAGGCCAGGTTGGATTTAAACTGGAGAGTTTGTAATATTTTGCCGAAGGTTTCAAATCAATATCACAAAAACTCTGTGGAAAATAAAAAGGGGGAACATAATGCCTTAACACACTCTTGTATACCGAACTTTTCCAAAATTTTCATTATTTCACAAAGAAAGTCAATTTTACTTCAAGATATCAATTTATTTTTGCCTATATGTACTCGCTGCGTCACTGTCACCCTAGATATATTAAGTTTGTCATTCTGTTCCGTCCGTGTCTGTCTGTCTGTCTGTCTGCCTCTATGTCCGACCTCACGATAACTTGAGAACGCGTTCACTTAGATAGCTGAAATTTTGAACACGGGCTTTTACAAAATAAAGAAATTAAATTTGAATTTGAAACTGGATAACTCATTCGTAGGGTTGCCATGCAAAAATTTCGTTTTTCACTATATATGTGGACACTGCCTGAGAACGCATCGACATAACCACATCGAACATCAAACCTGCATAGATGGGTGACCATACGAAATTACATACGGACATTCATCTAGGGTATTATAAGAATTGGTCTTACAATTAAGCCAATTCTAGCTTTCTTGCTTATTTAAAGAAAAGTGAATGTGCATTTGCTTTTAGATATTAACAGTGATTATTTTGTATTCTCTTGTGTGATATATAAAACTGAAAAAAAGGCAATAATATTCTATTCTTATTGGCGTTTTTCTTTCTTCTCATTATTACCTGTGAAATTCTTACCATTCTTGTGCATTTAGTGTAGAGTATCATAATGGTGTTATGAAAACGTTATATAATATATAATTGCCGTTGTGCCCCAGGGCTCTTTATCTCTTCATCTATATACTTAATTTTCATTAATGATCTGCTTTCCCATCCATAAGATGATGAAAGTATCCTTGATTTCACTTACTCCTTTAACATTTTTTGCGGACTCCAACAGGAATGCAGCATATATCAAACGAGAACACAAAGCTGTCTCATCTCTTTAGAGCAAGATAATCATTTTCCAATACAAAAGTTGTAAGAAATTTTTGAGCTCATCGCATTTAGCGCTCTTCTAAGTTCCTATCAGACGTAGAGTGGAATACAATGCACATTAATCCCGAAATTGTGACATACAGAAGCACCTTCGATACTCTTCTCATGCCCTTAATTCTTTCCCTGGCTCCTTCTTGCCATGCTTTGCATCATATGGTATCATATGAGCTTAACTTAGTAATATTCTGTATATTATATACATTATATATACATGTTGTTTGTTTTTGTTTCTTGTCTATTTCTAAGTTTTTATTTGCATATTGTTTTATTTGTATCACTTTAATATTACTTTTATTATTCTGTCTGCCTCATCCTTAATCCTTATTTCATTTTTGTGAAGTTTTGTTTTGTTAATCATATTATTAAAAGCCCAATAAAGTTTTTTAATGAGTTTGTGTTGGATGAACCTAATTTTTCTGAATACGCCTGAGTTTTTCCCGGAGTCAAGAAGAACGATTTTAATTTAATGCGTTGCTAACAATTTGTCCGAGGCAGTAATACTTGAGTTTAACGCGTTCACGCTGGCGTGCATCACTGGTGGGTCGCACTTGATTATTCGTTCAGATGCTGCGTATAATTATAAATGTAGTTCGTTTAGTAACTAGGAAGAATTTCCATACAGTTCAACATCTAAATAATGGAAATTTAACGAATATTAAATTGAAAAAGACAATTTTACTTCATTCAATATTATAAACTTAACTTATAGAATGTACGGGGTTATACGATCCGGTGATCCAGTTTATTTAAGAAAAAACCATATGATATTTCAGTCTTTGGTTTAGACCATTACAAATCAAAAATGTTAATTATGGAAATTATTTAATTTTTTTCATATTTTTTCAAAACCAAAACGCCATGGTGACCATTAACAAAAACACGCACAATTTTATAATTGACGTATAAATATTTTGGGAACGGAGAGTTTCCACTTTCCATTTTGGCGTGTCTCAAAAAATAATGATAATCGGAAGCCTGGAGGTAGAGTGTCCCTAAGGGAACCCAAATCATCCCCATGTATGTTCTACGGGTTTTTGTAGCTTTCGAGTCATTAAAAACTTTCGAGATTTTTCCCTAATTACGTGTTGTAAGCTAATTTTGGTCATAGCTGTCGAAGAAAGTGAGATAGGCACTTATTTTTTTTTTCGAAATAGCATCTGTTGTATTTAACAACATTTATTTCAATACACTTCACCATTGTCTCAAAAAGTAATGTTGAATTTTTTCTTTTACCGAAACAAAAACTAACTTGAACGTTCTATGGCAATTTTAAGAAAAAAGTTTCATATTTTTTTTTCTGGATACTAGTTCAAAAACTTCCTCAGTTCATCGACTTTCATGGCGCAAATTTTATCAAGTTATCTCAACGGCATCATACATAAATTTCGATTCAGATTGTACTAAGTGTAAAATTTAACAATTTTAATTGGGAAGTAAAAACAAGTAAAACTGAAAATTAAATGAAAATAATTAATTTATTGTGAAAAATTACAAAAAGTTTTCAAAATGTCTACCTTCCTTTTCGACACATAACCGACAACGGCGGAAAAAATTCTCTTTCAGTCGATTGAGTGCTTGTCTGTTTCTTTTGATGTTTTCTTCCGCCGCTCTTAATCTACTCGAAAAATCTGCCAAATTTCTGCATTCTTTACAATAAACCAGCTCCTTGTAGTACCCCGAGTATTTTGTTTTGCTTACGAACTAAGACTTTGATTAGTGCCGTAGTGAAAATACTTGGAATTATGACCTTAGCGATAATTCTGGACTGCGAAATCATTAGCTCTTTACCGAATGAATACGCGAAAATGCACTTTTATTATGGCTGGGCAAGAGGGAACGCTTAGGAAGCAGCAAGACTCTACAAGGAACATGTAGAACGCAGACAGGCCGAGAATGAAAACTTTTTTGGTTCAATTTTGTGGACTGATAAATTACACTTTCGACGCAATGGTATTTTCAATATACACAATTATCATTCGTGGATTCTTGAAAATCCGCAACTAGCACGTGAATCAAATTTCCAAGAACAATTTAGTGTAAATTTTTGGTCTGGAATATTAAAAGGGCAGTTGATAGGCCCGTTTCAATTACCACATCGTTTAAATGGTGAGTCCTACACCCAGTTTTTGACAGAAAACCTTAATGAATTGTTAGGGGATGTTGATTTAGAAACACGAAAAAATATTTTATTTCAAAATGATGGTGCTCCGTGCGATTATGCCAACGCCGCGAGAAATTACTTGAATCAAATATTTGAAAGAAAATGGATTGACCGCGGTGGGACCATCGGGTGGCCTCCACGGTCACCCGACTTAAATCTAATCGATTTTTGGTTTGGGGCTACTACAAGGAGCTGGTTTATTGTAAAGAATGCAGAAATTTGGCAGATTTTTCTAGTAGATTAAGAGCGGCGGAAGACAACATCAAAAGAAACAGACAAGCACTCAATCGACTGAAAGAGAATTTTTTCCGCCGTTGTCGGTTATGTGTCGAAAAGGAAGGTAGACATTTTGAAAACTTTTTGTAATTTTTCACAATAAATTAATTATTTTCATTTAATTTTCAGTTTTACTTGTTTTTACTTCCCAATTAAAATTGTTAAATTTTACACTTAGTACAATCTGAAAGCTGGAGCGTGAAGGAATTTTGTGCAGCTTTGGAGAGGGATTCTGCTACTAAAGCTGGTTAGATTTTGATTGTTTGTTTAATTTTAGGTTCGTAGGGCGAAAAGTAGATCCATTATCTAAATAAAACAAGTAAAAAGGCTAGATATGGTCTAAGACCAATTTTATGATACCCACATGCGGGGCCGGATCTATTGGAAGGGAAGGGGGGGGGGGGGGCACGCCGGGGCACCTGCCCCGGGCGATAGTTTTGAGGGGGTGGGCAATACGGCGGACTTCTGAACCCATAACTAATCGAGAAAAAATCGAATTACAAGAATTGCAAAATGTTTTCATACCTTTCTTAACACTTCAGTCTTTTTCCGGAATCTAAAAGCTTCTTTGCTGATATCTTATTTCCAATTGTCCTTATACTTATACAGTCAATCAGTTTACTGTCTATTAAAATTAAGCCTTTAAGCCTCTGTAAGCTAATTACACTAAAAATTCCGTTAAACTCTCTAATTGTACCTATGTATCATATGAAATGAATTTAAAAATTGTACAAATGTGGCGTTCCCTATGTTCCCCATCATCCATCACTCCTACCTCGAATGTAGACAGAATAGACGACAGTAGGCACAAGCACACAGTTACCAGAAAAATTTAGCCATTTTAGCCGGAGTTAAGACCTTTGAGTACGAGTAAAAAATCGGATAAAATCTTTCAACTTGAACGGCTGTTTACCAGAATTCCTACGCTGAGTTACTATGAAAACACCATGTACCAAATTTCAGCTGTCTATGTCAAAGCGCTCTCAGGCAGTGTCCAAATATATAGTGCAAAACGAAATTTTGGTATGGCAACCTCATGAAGGATTTGCCCGATTTAATTCATTTTCAAACTCAATTTTCCTTTTTCCTTTTAAAGCCGGTGTACAAAATTTCGGCTCTCTAAGTACACGCTTTCTCGAGTTATCGTGCGCACGGACGGACGGACCGACAGACGGACATATAAAACTCAAAATAACTTCTCATATTATGCGTGGGTGTCCAATCCATTTTGCTCTACCTTCAGTATTTCTGTGCGTTACAAACGGAATAACAAATTCAGTATACCGTATGATCTTATCTAGGATATAAAAATCATAAAGCTTTGAAAGATCTTTCGAAATGTTGCTAGACTTATTCGAACAGCAATTGTTCCTTCTGTTATCATTTCTTTCCATGTAAGGAAAATTATGAGCTCTGTTCGTGACGTGTATCGATTATGTTATACCAAACAACATGTAACTTAAAAAGGAGCTTCATCTGGTCTGTAAAAATGCACAAGTTGTATGCTTATTTGTTGATGTGGTCGGAGGTAATAGACGGGAAGAAGCAAAGATTTGAGACTGAGAGAATATTGCTCTGTTCTCTCCTTCTCGGCAAACCCATAACCAAAGCTAACCTAATTATTAATTAATAATTAATTATTAGGTTATCTTTGTCATAGCTGTATATGTATACACTTCGGTGCCAGCTATACACATAGTTTCATGTTTCACTTTACTGCCTGACTGCTTGTCAATGCTTGTAAATGAAAATTCTCCGAAACAAAGTTTTCTTAATGAAACCGGTTTCTTATGGAAGAGATAAATGAAGCCAGGAGAACACACAATGTAATGTTTGGGCATGATGCGGAGTGCAGGCTCTGGCTGTTGTGCTGTGTTAAGTGCTGGTGCTTTGACGACCTACCGTCCGCCACTCACCACTGCTTAGTGGTGCCGGGTCGTCAAAGCAGAGAATTTTTGTAAAATTTGAGAGAGCGTGTGGTAATATCACCACCGGATGAGTGGTGTGTCGTTAACAAACAGAGAGTTGACATACATTTTGTGAGAGCGGGTCGTGATAGAACGACCCGTCATATAGAACTGTTCAATACACAAGCTACGTAGTAGATGTTCTTTGGTTATGCTCTGCTTGGGTTTCAGCGCTACCAGATGGGTTTATAGGTGGTGTATAGTGAGATACGTTCTTAGTTTTCTAGCAGGGCAGCGTCGAAAATATTCCTACGCCCAAGTGGAGCAGTATATGCCAAGGGCTGCGTTGCTAATGAGGAGTTTTGCCGTCAGTATCCAAACTCCAGAGACCAGGCAACTTCCGGTTTCAAATTAGCATATCCAAGTCAAGGTGGGGCAGAATATGGGAAAGGCTGCGTTACTAAGGGGGATCTTTGTCGTTAATATGCGAACCCCGGATACCAGGCGACCTCTGGTTTTAATCAACTTTCTCTCGGTAATGCGGATCTCTGCTGTGGGTGACAGTTATTCTTCGCAATTCGTAGGGAACTATACGGAAAGATGCATTTTTTTTAGGGTGGCATGCCTATAAATGTGCCAAAGCATGCTAAGAGGGCGAAAACTGGAGTTTACAGAAAACATGCATCCGCTGCCAACAGCAATCTGCTGACACTGATGACCAAGCTTGTGATAGATACGGGCAAAAAAAAATTGGAAGATCTCCGTGGACTGCTAGGTGTTGGTCGAAAAAGGCTTATTATCATTTTAGTGGAGCACATATCGTCCAATCCAGCAGGCCCAATACTATAATACGACACTTCGGGATGGTTTAGAGTCGTTGGGGTTATCAATTGTACGGACCAGTACTCACCAGACCTCCTGAAGGCGAGTATATTTCAATTGAGAGAAGTGTGGCTTAAGGTCATCCAACGGTCGAATATAACAGAGGACTGGGGTGAGGATACTGGCTCAGCAACCAGTTCTCCCACAGCAGGCTCTTTTACAGATGCCCGCTACGCAGAACCCGAAGATTCACTACAAGTATTGGAAGGTTCTTAAGATGGAGTAGCCAAAACTAGCAGGTAGTAGTGTAATACTCCAACTTACCGAGGAATCCCTAGAATCCCTACAGGAGGCCAGCCTAACGATTCAGTACAGCTTTAATGTGGTTGCTGCCAAGGTATACCTCGGGCTTCCATAGAGGTCCCCAAAACCCGTGGCCAGCAGGTGGCTCTAACGAACAGCGATGTTAGGAATCTGATGTGTATGAGACTAAAACCCAACACTACACCCTTTATTAGAAAAAGGGTCAAGATAAGCCGAGGGTTTGTATTTGAGTGAAAAAAGACATAAATTTTTGTTTGATGCCTAATTACAGCTCTAATGACTTAGTGATCGTCAAGTGGGAGGTCAATCTTGTTGGCTTCGGCTTAAACTACTGCTAGGAAGCGACGTCAATGCCCACCATCAATGAACGAGGTGAGTCCTTATTCGATTTTATTATTGAGTCCAATTTAATTATCTGTAATAGGGATAATACTCCCACGGAAGGTGGATGGGACACATAACAGTGAATAAAACGATTTAAAGGTGGTAAATTCGAGAGTCTCGAGTAAGAGATCTTTCTCGGACCACTGCTGGATTATCTTCAAAGTAAGTCACTTAACCGAACCTCCCAAGCTATTTAGGAACCCAACTAAAACAGACTGGAATAAATTTTGTATTATCATAGCGGGGAAATTAAATATTTCTGAATATGAGATAATACCTTGTAGGTTATCAATAGATAACGCGGTCAAGAGTAGAAATGATGCATTTAATATCGCCTTTATTAAAGTTTCCCCATTGCGTAACCCTTCAAGGAAGTTCTACACAACCTGCTGCAGTGGGGACTTATATATCCTAAGGAACAGCGCACGGTAACTGTTCAACAAGGCGAAAATGAGCAGAAGTTAAGAAGACTGGGCCAAGTATAATGCAGGTCTCAGAGGCTACAGCCGCTCGCTCAAAACCGCTAAATTCTTTTCATTCTCTTCATGTAGAAGCTACTCTGAATAGACAACACAAGTGCTTCTGCTAGACTTAAGAAAGTTTTAGCCAAGGGCCCCAGTGTTCCCTTCTTCCTGAAAAGGGAGTACGTTACATGAACCGACACTCGCGACGAAACTCTATAACTGCTTATGAATTCTGAAGCGGTACTTAATAACAGCAATAACGAATACGCAGATACTCTAAACTTCGAGTCTATACGGGACGTAGTAATCAATTCAATTTATTCTTTTGCTCCTTATAAATCGCCAGGAATCGATGCCATTATTTCTATCATGTTGCAGAAAATACAGGAAATTATAATTCTGGGACTAAAGGTGACTTGTAGGAGCTGCCTATTCCATTCCTGTGTTCCATGCATCTGGATAAAGTTAGCAGGAGGAGGTATAGAGGTACTCCACAAAGAGGAATATTTTCACCTCGACTGTGGTTGTTCGTTAATAGTAGCATTCTCATCTCTTCAGACAGGGAGGGAATAAAGGCCGTAACATATACTGATGGTTTAGTCGTGCTGGTCAGGCGAAAGTTCTGATTGACGATCAGCGAACTACCCCAAAGAACATTGCAAAAGTTTCGTAACTAGGCTAGGAGTTGCAGTCTGGGGTTTAGCCCCACAAAGACGGAAAAGAGTTATTCCAAAAATTGCTCCCCAAAAACTGGGTAACATTACTATTGAATTTAAAACTATCACTGATACTAGAGTCCTAATTAAATAGGAGGATCAATTGGAATGGACGCGTCAAAAAAGCGGCCTTATAGCTGCAAAAGCGCATCAAAACTAAGATATTCAGGCTGCTGGATAACCGCAGACCTTCCACACAGCATAATACTAAATATATGTCTTGAGGACTGTAAACGGGGAGCTACGGATAACATTATCCCTACTCTAGACTTTGAAAAACTCTATCAAATAAAATTCTAGTAGATAGGACTGGGAAGATATTCGCTTGACAAATGACTCTGATATGTGTCTTACAGCGGGTTCGAACGTGGATGTGGGATTGTGAGCCAGGTGTACTCAGCATTCCCTCAAATTCAAGAATCGTATCGCGTGTTCCAAGCGGAGAGACTGGCTAATAGCAACGCAATGGGTATCAGAAACGACTTATGATGTACCTATTGAACGAGATATAAGGATTTGTAAGAATAGACAGGCTGCAATAAAAGATTTTAACTCGAACACTATTAGATCGCGGCTAATACAACGGTCTCGCTGTGAGTTCCGGAAATTGGATGTTAACCACAGAGTCATTCTCTGCTGCGTGTCTGGTCACAATGACATACCAGGAAACGAGGACACTGATGCTCTGGTCAGAAAGGATTCCGGTATGAATATATACCTAGCGGGGAAATCTCTAGAATCAGCGAACAGACCTGTAAGTCTAAAATGGGGAGAACTGAGCACATGCGCGATTTCTAGACAGCTGTGGCGCGAGATATGTTCTGGGAAGACTGAATCTCTACTAAGGAGGAACCGGAATGATTTGTAAAATTGTATTGCAGTTATCACAGGATACTGCCTCTTTGGAAAATATGCAGAGCAAACGTAAGCTCCATACAATGACTTCTGCAGAAGCTGTATGGAATAGGAGGAGGTTGAGAGCGTTCAGCATCTGGTACGTGAATGCCCTAACCTTACTAAGCATAAGAGGAGTGTGCTTTATAGTTACTTTTTCAGCGAATTGGGAGAATTAGCAGAAAAAAAGCTGAGGGATCTGGTAAGGCTTTTAGCTCTTGTGGCTGGTTTCAATGCACTCCTGAATCTGAGGAAACTTTTCCAGGTAGGGTCCCAATAAGGTGGCATTACCATGAACCATAGATAGTCCAAGTGGTGCTGATCGTATATTATTTTTCGATGGCCGCCACTCTAACCTAACCTAATATAACTTATGATTTTTTCATGCCAAAATGCCATTCTTTAATGACTTCTTTGATTCAATGACAACAGTCAACCTGGATTTTGATTTACTTCTCAATAAGTTTATATATCGCTTAACTAGAAAACTTTGGCAATTATCGTATCCCATTAACAAAAATTGTGTACTAGAGTTGGGTCCATGAGTCATATTTTGTGCTTATATCCTTTTCTATTATCGAGATTGTAGAGCTTAAAGAGTCATATTAAACTTAATTCTCGCCAGTATATACACATTTGGGACCGATTAAAAATTCTCTGGTGTCCTATAAATGACAGCTTTCTATAATCCTACTCACCACAATTTTATTACTTCTATATAAAGGGTTTTCCAATAAGAGGTGTTATTTTGATATTCAAAGAAAACTTCCATTTTTTTAGATAAATGATTTGATCTTTATTTCATTATAGAGAGGAAGGTATGCCGTTAATAATGGAAGATAACATCAGACAAATGACCACCACGACCACGCCTACAGGACCATATCCTTTTCATGAAATTTTCCATAACCAAATCGCAAAGTGGCTGCCCTATTTTTTTTTGTTTTTTTTTTGTATATTATTAAGCCAAGATCAGGGGATACCCTATTATGCAAAGCACAGCGTGGCAGGAAGGAGATAGGGAAAGGATTAAGGGATATGAGGAGAGCGACGGAGGTGCCGATGTATGTCGCCCTTAAACTTTTGCAGGTTGTATGCCGGAGGAAAGACAGAAGATGGTAGACTGCTCCACATTCGCACAGTTCGGGATAAGAAAGCATCACGGAATTTAAGTGTACGGCCGAAGGTAATTTGAAGGGTAAAAGGATGAGCGCGGGATGCAGCGCGGGTATTGCGTGCAGGAACTATTCTACAAGGGATCAGACTAGATATTTCATCAGAACATTGGCCATGCATATAGCGATAAAGGAGCGAAAGGCATCCAACATTGCGACGGTGCTCGAGCGAGTCGATATGACGAGTAATTGCCACATCGCCAATGAGCTTGCAGGCTCTCTTTTGGACAATATCCAATGTCCTCGATAACCTAACGAATTCCATCTTTGAGGTCTTGAATCGACGCTGCGCTGTTGGCGTAGACCTTCTCTTTCACGTGGCCCTAAAGGAAGAAGTCGCAAGGTGTTAAGTCACAAGTTCTCGGTGGCCAATTGTGATCACCTCTTCGAGAGATAACACGGTCCGGAAACTTTTCCCGTAAAAGATCAATAGTTTCGTTGCTTGTATGGCACGTAGCGCCGTCTTGTTGAAAGTAAACGTTGTCCAGATCAATACCATCCAATTCCGGCCATAAAAAATCATTAATCATCTGTCGATAGCGCAATCCATTCACCGTAACTGTTGCTCCAGCCTCATTTTCGAAAAAGTAAGTTCCAATGACCCCGCGGGACCATAAACCGCACCAAACAGTCACACGTTGAGGATAGAGAGGCTTTTCAACAATAACTCTTGGGTTTTCCAAGCCCCAGATGCGACAATTATGCTTGTTGACGAAGCCATCGAGGTGGAAATGGGCCTCATCACTCAAGATGAGTTTTTGATGGAATTCCGGATCATTTTCATGCATTTCAAGGACCCAATCAGCAAAGACTCGACGTTGTTGATGATCGGCCGGCTTGAGTTCTTGTGTTAACTGAACTTTATAAGCCTTAAGACCCAAATCTTTATGCAAAATACGGTGTAATGACGTGTGTGGAATGCCTAATTCCAAAGAAGGACGAGGAATGGACAAACCTGGGTTTTCTTCAACACTTTCGGCTACACGACGACCGAAAAATGTTCGAGTTTTACGAACCGTCTCTGCCACATTTTCACCATTTTTATAGTGAATTTTAATAATTTCAATGCGTTGTTGAATCATGTATCGTTCCATTTTTATTAATGGCGTAGTTTTTACTTGTCAAAAAATGACTCCAAAAGTGACATCTACCGAAATAGCGGGCTAATTAAAATAACACCTCTTATTGGAAAACCCTCTAGCTTTCGACGCCACCATAATATTATTCTACATATATTTATGTATAAATGACTAGATTGACGGAACAAATTTGATGTTATTAAGCTATTCAATCCCATTTGAATTTCGATTTTATTATGTTGAAGGGTGGTATATGTTGGTCTTTGCTCAAATTCAGAATTAAGACGAAATCAAAAGTGAAAATGAACCGACATCAATGCCGTATATAAGGCATGATCCAGGGGTTCTAGAATTTTATACAATACACAGCGACCATTTAGGGCCCTATCCGGAATGCAATAGTGGGTTTCTTACATTGTAGGAATAGTTGATTCTTTTTTAAATCTGATGAATTAAAATCCATTAAAAACCCGAAGCCAATACCTCGGTACTGTTGAAGTTATTTTCACCGCTAGAGGTATAGGTTTTACTACTCAACAGAGAAATATTGTTATGAAAACTCAATAAAAGGCATTGCTACGTCTATATAAACACCTCGGTCGAACGGCCATATTGAAAGGTACTTTAGAACTGTAAAGAGCGCAATCGGGAGCATGACAAAAGATTCAGAGGGCCGTGATTGGGATCGCAGTGTAAAGGCAATACAATGGGCTCTCAATACAGTAAAATTTCCGCATGATATCCTGCAAAAGTTTCTTCATGCTCTATGTGACACGATAGAAAAGGAGGAGCAAGAAAATTTGCGAATATCCGAACTCAAGGAAAAAGTGTTGAAAAATGACGAAGAAACAATTACAACAAGCAGACAAGCTTAACAAGTCGAACGAAGCTCCAAAAAAACGAAAAGAAGGCGACTTAGTTTTGATGAAGTGCGAACCAGTGGCCACTAGGATTTCTCGTAAAGCACAACTCAGGTACAAAGATCTTACTTAGTGAAAACCGTTTTGACCGATACGTTATCCAAGATACACAGGCATTTCAAGTGACAAGGAGGCTGTATGAGTCAGTCCTTTCTGCTGAGTAAAGAATGAAACCATTTTGTAAATCGCATGATTTGGATTTAGTAGGTGAACTCGATGAAGAAGGTAACCTCGCAGAAAGTCAGAAAGAGGCATGATTTCATAAACAAGATTTAATATAGGTAGTATGTAAAGAAATAAATTAAATAACAAGGTCATGTGTACTAGGAACTAACGAATGGAAGACAATTTTCAATCTCCAGAATATGCAAGAGGCCATTGAATAAATGTGAGTTACGATTCTTGGGAGAGCGCTATATTCTTGTATGGATTTGTGTGAAATCTGCTCTCGACATAGGGCAATATTTATATAGAGTTCAGCAGTGTTGCGTAATTTAGAGAGCGTGCTTCTTTTTAGAGGCTCTAATTTAGAGAGCATAACAGTTTAGGGACTCTAATTCACAGAGCGTAAATTTTGAAGTTCTAGTAAGAGTGCCCTGTTTAGTGTATAATTGCATAGACTCTTTGGGAGTTGATGTAAGGCTCCTTAACTGATAGTGAGTTCAGTCTAACTAAAGTCACTGAGGATAGTTACAAAACAGGTTGACCGAACTGTTATGACTTAAAACTGGCAAAAGTCTTGCATTCAAGAGTACGATAGTATTAAGACTTGTTATCTTCCCGTGGCTGTGTGCGAGCGTATTTGCATAAAAAGTGTTTAGAAAACATAAAAATTCCTAAAAAGGATGAAATTTGAGTAAGAATGAAAAGTACGTCTGAGTTAGTATAGATTTCATTGCTAGCAATAAGCAGGTAGAAAGTGTGAATGCGTTTTATTATACCTTGTCCTTCCTATAAGATCCTCGTTAAAGATATGGTGTGATTGATGTCTTCAAGCACTTGGGAATATAAAATCAATTCGCAGTAGGGCATGGTCAAATGTTGCCGCATTGCTCAAGATTTAAATTTTGAAGAATTTTTAGAAAAACTTTTTATTTTTACGATTTCTTTTATTTACGATTCAAACCAAATTATTAAATACAAGAAAAAAAAAAGAATTAAAAAGAAGAGAAAATGAGGTAAGAGTAGTTGCCCGGAAAGCGGCAGGTCCCGGCTTCAAAAACTGGAGGGGGCGATTATCTTTCTATTGTATTTAATAATTTGATAATATAATATATATATATAATATAATTTGAATCGTAAAAATAAAAAGTTTTTTCTAAAATTCTTTTATTCCATCTGACCGATTATAAAAATTTCAATTTCCGGTCTACCATTTTACAAGATCAAAAATAAACTTAAAATTTGTTGAGTGCGTTTTTCAATATTATGTGTCGAAAAACAAAGGACATTGACAGATATGGACCAAATGCGGTCCAGAAGTGTATAAATAAAAAAAAATATTAAAAAAAGGGGGTCGGGGACCCCCGACAGAAGTAAAACTCCACGTATTCTGTTATTTCACTCACTTTGTATTGAAAAGAGATATTGAGAGATTCAAATATCCACGTAATAGTATTATAAAGTTTACTTAAAAAGAGTTAAGCTACAACTAAAGTAAATTTCTTTTTAAAGAATTGGAAATTATTTAATACAAAAATAGGAAAACAAATTTGACAGCCATTAAAATAAATTTATAGTTTGCAGGTACAAATAAAAACAATTTTAACTATTTTTTTTTTTATCAAAAACACATTACAAAAATACTTTATATTATAAAAGAAATATAATATAAAAGTTATTCATCATCACATTCAACTATTGATAGTGTTGATTCTTTACGTATATTTTCTATAAAAGCTACAATAAGTTTATGGTAGGAATAATAGGAAACAAATATAATTGAATTAATTTTATCAATAAATCTCGTGAATACTGCATCAATAGTTGTACCACCTCTAGTTGTAGCTTCATTAAGATCGTTAAGCATAGTTAAATTAAATTTATCTTTTAAAAACTTCACTAATGGTAACGAGGCATCTGTGGCGAAATTTGTGTTAAAATCTCCGCTCAACACGACAAATTGAATTATAATAAATTCTGCCTAAACATTTTCTGTAAATTTCTAACTAACTATCGTCTACGCTTAGCCGCCCCCCAAGCACCCATTGCCGACAAAATGCATACAAATTCTGAAGAACATGTAGGGAAGGCCACAAACTTTTCTTAGAAATTTACTGGAAATTTTTTCCATAGAATTGTTATTCATTATTGGAAGATGAGAACGGGTGCTCGAGCCATTAACAATTTTTATGAGCGTAGACTCGTAGATGAGCAAAAAAGGAGTAGAGTAAACGCCGCGAAGAAGGGGAAGGTCAGGTTTTTGTCACTGATTTCCCCTCTCGCTCAGTTCACAACCCAACAAAAGAAGTTTTACTTCAAAAATATCAGTACGAGAGGAATTAAATTAACGTATTTTTTTAAGAGTTTTTTTGAAAGTCTCGTGTCATTTGTGATCCGTTTATACTGTGTTTATATTTTGGTGAATCTGCTATATTTGGACTCTCGTACCTTTATTCAATGTCCTCCCAAACCTAGTGGGGTTGCTTAATTGCGGACGGCAGACGAAGCCAGAATTTCGATTTCCCCTTATATTAAGGGGGGGGGGGGGGCGCAGTTTACTATTAATTCCTGGGTCAGAATTAGATGCGCTTCGGTTTATAAATTAATGTTGGCCTGAGGAACAAAATGCACTCGTTCTGGACAGCACTTCCCACTGGGAAAAAGAACGCTCTTAGAGTACGCCTGATGCGCTTTCCTGGAAGCTCGTAGCGCTTCTTTTCCCAATCCCGGTTCATTGCTTTTTAACATAGGTATATCCGCGGACGCAAGTGCTTAAATTATGCTCTTAAGAAGTGCTCTAGGAGCGCTCTAAATGATGGCCGAAGAATGTTTTTGAATGTGTCTTTTCGGAAGCTTTAATGAGCTTTTTGAATAATCATTGTAGTGCCTCTTCCCTAATCTCATAAGAGGCCTTCAAGAGTTCTTCCTAAGAGCAACATTGAAGCGCTTGCGCCTGCGCGTGATTATTTGTGGTATTAAATTTTATAAAACTTGATTAAATATTTTATATATATAAAGGGTTTTCCAATAAGAGGTGTTATTTTGATATTCAAAGAAAAATGCCATTTTTTGAGATAAATGATCGGATCTTTATTCCAATATAAAGAGGAAGATATGCCGTTAATAAGGGAAAATAACATCAGCCAAATGACCACCATGACCACGCCTACAGGACCATATCCTTTTCATGAAATTTTCCATAACCAAATCGCAAAGTGGCTGCCCTATGTCCTCGATAGCCTCACGAATTCCATCTTTGAGGTCTTGAATCGACGCTGGGCTGTTGGCGCTGTTAGCGTAGACCTTCTCTTTCACGTGGCCCCAAAGGAAGAAGTCGCAAGGTGTTAAGTCACAAGATCTCGGTGGCCATTTGTGATCACCTCTTCGAGAGATAACACGGTCCGGAAACTTTTTCCGTAAAAAATCAATTGTTTCGTTGCTTGTATGGCACGCAGCCCCGTCTTGTTGAAAGCAAACGTTGTCCAGATCAATACCATCCAATTCCGGCCATAAAAAGTCATTAATCATCTGTCGATAGCGCAATCCATTCACCGTAACTGTAGCTCCAGCCTCATTTTCGAAAAAGTAAGGTCCAATGACCCCGCGGGACCATAAACCGCACCAAACAGTCACACGTTGAGGATAGAGAGGCTTTTCAACAATAACTCTTGGGTTTTCCGAGACCCAGATGCGACAATTTTGCTTGTTGACGAAGCCATCGAGGTGGAAATGGGGCTCATCACTCAAGATGAGTTTTCGATGGAATTCCGGATCATTTTCATGCATTTCAAGGACCCAATCAGCAAAGACTCGACGTTGTTGCTGATCGGCCGGCTTGAGTTCTTGTGTTAACTGAACTTTATAAGCCTTAAGACCCAAATCTTTATGCAAAATACGGTGTAATGACGTTTGTGGAATGCCTAATTCCAAAGAACGACGAGGAATGGACAAACCTGGGTTTTCTTCAACACTTTCGGCTACAGCAGCAATATTCTCGGCTGTTCTTGAGCGACGTGCACGGGTTTTATTCTTCACATCACTAACTTGTCCCGACAGCTCGAATTTTTCTACCAATTTCTGTATTGCGGTCCGACAAGGTGCTTCACGACGACCCAAAAATGTTCGAGTTTTACGAACCGTCTCTGCCACATTTTCACCATTTTTATAGTGACGTGCACGGGTTTTATTCTTCACATCACGAACTTGTCCCGACAGCTCGAATTTTTCTATCAATTTCTGTATTGCGGTCCGACAAGGTGCTACACGACGACCCAAAAATGTTCGAGTTTTACGAACCGTCTCTGCCACATTTTCACCATTTTTATAATGAATTTCAATAATTTCAATGCGTTGTTGAATCATGTATCGTTCCATTTTTAATAATGGCGTAGTATCTGCTTGCCAAATGTCAAAAAATGACAGCTCCAAAAGTGACATCTACCGAAACAGCGGGCTAATTAAAATAACACCTCTTATTGGAAAACACTTTATTATAAGTCAATATTCTCCCGTACTGAAATTATTGTCGATTTTGGCAACAATAACTCTGTTATGAATTTATATTATAATTGTATTGCATATTAACTTGAATGGTTAGCATTGTGAACCTCTCCTTAGTTTTTATTGCAAATTGTACTAAGTTCATTTTAATATTTAACATTTGTCAAAGAAACCACACGCATTTTTCTTTTCGATAAAGTTCTCTATTCTTTCGCTCATTAAAATCATCGCAAAAGTAATCTAAAAAAGCTTAGATTCTCAATAAACTCTTTGGAAAGCTAAGGTTTCACTCCCCAATGAACTTCACTTAAAATAAGAAATGCGTTTATTTGCACAGTAGTGGGAAAATCCGCAGTTTAAGTTCGTGGAAAATTAGTTGAAATCAGACCTTGTTGCTTGCTGTTCTACTGGAGCTCATCAAACAATCTTCTATAGAGCTTCCAAGCGATGGCTCTAGAAGCACTTGAGTTACCTACTTGCGCCTTTGCTTATTTTTCTATATAGATCAGTGAAATGATGCCAAATGATTGTTAGAGAAGCGCTTAAATTGTGCTACTTTCAGAAGCGCTGGTTTTTCGTCCTAATGGGTTGGTCCATCTCCCATACAAAAACTGTCAATGTGCTTTACTTTCTTTAATAGTTGATAAGCGTACAAAATTTCAAAATTTACTGAAACCTAGTAACATCACTTTAGTACAAATAACACATCTATGGAAAAAATCCTGAGCAGCTATCACTAATCGCCCATACAAGCAAATTACATTTTGCTTTATTTTGATTTCGTAGTTAGGAAAAAATGCGGATGATTCTGGAGGAAACTATATTTCTTTAGTATAAAAGGCGTCAAATCAGTATGGTGTGCTTTAATAGAAAAACAAATCGCTCTGCCTATAGAAGGAAAATTATCAACTGCTTTTTAGCTCTATATTAATTTTAAAGGTAAGGTCTATAGGGTTTGCAAAATGCTGGCTAGTGCATACCTTTCCAAAATAGTTGTTCGTGTTTTGTAATCTGAAATAAGTCAAAACTTTTAATGAAATTTATGAGAAGTGAAGGTAAATTCCAGCAATTCCTTAAGATCCTTAAATTCTTTTATCCAAGCCTACCTTTCAAATTCCTAAATGTGCTGATGAAAATCTCAGAAAACTTTCTCCGGACTCACTAAACGTCCAATTTTTCATAAATTCCATTCTTCTGACATGAACTTTAATAAAGCAATTAGTTCAATATCAGGGATAAGAGATTTCTCCTTCGCAATTACTGTAGGACAACATCTCATCATTTTAAGCAAATTTCCTTCTCTATCAACTGAAATGGTAGTAGCTCACCTTTCTCTGCTTGACGGAATGTGTTAATGTGTCGGAGGTGAAACAAATGACAAGGGACTGACTTTAATTAGGATCCACCGTCGTTGTCTTCTTTAAACTTCTTCAGCTGGAGCATCCGTCCTTTTCAAATCAGGCGAACTTGTTTCAAATCTTAAATTCCATTCTTCGACGTACCTTGACATAAAATGACGTCGAACTGAGAGACCTCCGCACTTGTTCTCTACTTAAACAAAAGTAAAACTTTGTTGCGGAAATTATATTTTGACTGTTATACCTATATATATGCATGTATCTGTATGTACATACATATGTGGGAGCCTCTGTTCGCCCAGCTATACATGAAGTTGTGTTATGATGTAACCCTCTGAAGCTCACATCTAAGAGCTTGAAGCAACGAAAATTTTCTATGTTATTCTTTAAGCTTGATTAAAGGTGCAATACAAGGATGTGGGCGTTTTGTTTTAATTTTGAATTAAAATTTTAACAAAATTAATTTTGCAAACAGTAACATTTACTTTGAAAATTTAAGAAGAAGTTAGCTGAACATGAAATACCAACGTTAATATTGAACCCATGTCAAGCAGAAAACCTTGAGGTTTTCCTAATTCAAAGCTCCCGATGTATTAAAAACAGCTTAGTGTAAATATTCTCTAGTAGTAGGGGAGAATCTCTGTCCGATGAAAACCTTTTATATTTGGCTATATTACAGACGTTTCTAGGTCAGCAAACTTTGGAGCAAGTTGTACGAAAACTTTTTTCTCGAATGATTTTCAGGAGATGAAAATATAATTTTCCGTCCTGAAACTGAGACGCATTAGTGTTTCTTTTTGCACTAATAAGCGTCAGATTTTCTCCAAGCATCGCAAAATCTGTAAATCGTTTTGATTCTTCATCGGAATGCAATGGAATTCCATTTGATGAACAAGTTCAGAAGAACTTTCTAAACTATATAAAAGTTTATATGTATTACGGCAACTGCAAATTACTTAAGTTAGTTATAATATTAATGTGAAGCAATAAATTAGAAAATGTTGAGCTTTAGCAACATTATCTCAGAAGTTTCCGTGGAATACATAATGCAGTAGCTCTAATGGTATTGTTTGATGTAATCTTTTTCGTATTATGCTAGAGTCCATGTCTTACCTAATAATTTGTAGTCTGCATCTTTCCTTTTGCAAATTCAAACAAAATTTTACACTCGCGTATTTATTGCTACGTAACTGAAGATTTGTTGTTCCTTGTTACAAGAGAAATTTTTAGAACAGTTTAGAGCATACAGCTTTACGACGGCGATAACACAACATTTTACATTCAATATTGTTGAGTCAGAGACAACCTACAGCTAGATAAGTCGAGCCACTTTAACCGTAATCCGCCCACCTGCTGACTTCGTCACCGTTTCAGCTTTGAGAGATATTTCATGAATTTTTAAAAAGAAGCGTCTTCACACTCGTTGGCTTTGTTTCCCTTAGGAAATACATACAATGTAAATATAAAAAAAAAAATATTTTACAAAGTATTGTTATAACAAACATATACCGTTATCATTAGTTTCATATCTAATACAACCAGGCGGTGACTCATAGTCGGATTTACATGTAAATAATAGTAAATATTTCTCAGAAGTCATTAAGGGGGATTATCAGAAAAAAAAGCTGATAATTCCTGTTCTCAAAAGCACAGTCGAACATGAACGCATAGAAGTATGCAATTTGAAAATTCAAACAAATCAATATATGTACATGCAAATCTATGTAGTTGATGCTGTGGTATTCGTGTGCATTGTACTCCAAAGAATTTCGGGCATCTGCACACCATAAACAGAAATTTTAGGTTTGCTGTCGGATTTTTCATAGATTTTTTTGGAGCTTATAAAACGTTTTGCGTGAGGAGCACGAACGGCGCAAACGAAATGTGTGCACTCTGTGCTGTTGGTCAAACAATTTTCCTTGTAATTTGTCTGGCTGCTTGGACAAATTTTATTTTACTGAAGCCGCTAATCAAATAAAACTCTTCCGAGAACTCTGAGTTGTAATGTTTCATATAATTTTTGCAATGCTCAGAATATGTCAGTTTTCCCATTATATTAACTAGATAACCAAAAAACTACTTTAAAGAGTTAGATATGACTGTACCAACAACCATTTTCTCCTTTCTACAGCTTCACTAAAACCCATTAGGAATTAAGATCCATACAATAAAATAAAAAATATCGGGACTGCACATTTTGAGATATTCAAGGGTAACCGAAATATCCATTATCCTTGAAAGCAAATTTTCAGAAAAATTACTTTGATTAAGTGTTCTCGGAAACCTGAAAGCTACTCAAAATACATAACGTTTATTTCATGGAGTTACGATGATAAAGTTAAATCTACTAAGCAAAATTTCCCACATTTTTCAAATTTCAAAAGACCGTATCTCAGTCATAAATGGATCGTAACAAAAAATTGCTATTTTCAATATTGCCAACCTTCCTGTAAAATTTCTTAAAAAAACATATAGTGTAACGGCTTATAGGTTTATATATTTCATATACACAAATTTACATACCTAGCAATATTCAGTTTTCTCTTCTTTATTCCATAATATTATTGGACCGAATTTTACTAATAGGTCCCATAATAGTTACTCACAATTATAAACAAATAGATTATAAATAGAACTACCAAAATAATATCTCGCCTCCTAAGCAAAAATAAGAAATTTCTAATGACAGAACTTAAAATATTCCGCGAAATCTACACTAATATACCTAATGCAGAGCCTGCACACTACCGCCCGCCGCAGAGCTTTCAAAACAAGTAAATGCTTTCCGAAAGCACATCATTCCATCTGACGGTGATGAAATGAATTAAAAACGCCAAATTGTATGCAAAATATATAAAAAGACGAAATTTTTGTCATTACCATGGTTAACATTATTGACTTTATTTCCTTTATCATTGCAATAAACAATTTATGTTTTTCAAAATAAACAGAAAAAGGCTTGATCTTTGTTACAAATTGAACTTTCTTTCAAACAATATCGTAAATGTGATAGTTATTCGTCTCTAAAAATAGCAACTTTCAAGCCAAAATATATTAGTAACCAAAACTTTTGTACTATTTTTTCTCCATCACTTCCTCTTCCACTTCAAGATCTTCCATACTCAAGTACAAATTTATCTACTAGATGTACCACATAAAGGGTTTTCCAAGTCGAGGTGTTATTTTAGTTAGCCCGCTATTTCGGTG
Organism: Dioctria rufipes; assembly: GCA_963924295.1. Classification (NCBI taxonomy): domain Eukaryota; kingdom Metazoa; phylum Arthropoda; class Insecta; order Diptera; family Asilidae; genus Dioctria; species Dioctria rufipes. The sequence continues at coordinate 88,278,451 of OZ002742.1, forward strand.
GATGTCACTTTTGGAGCTGTCACTTTTTGACATTTAACTGGTAGAAACTACGCCATTAATATAAATGGAACGATACACGATTCAACAACGCATTGAAATTATTAAAATTCACTATAAAAATGGTGAAAATGTGGCAGAGACGGTTCGTAAAACTCGAACATTTGTGGGTCGTCGTGAAGCACCTTGTCGGACCGCAATAGAAAAATTCGGCTGTCGGGACAAGCTAGTGATGTGAAGAATAAAACCCGTGCACGTCGCTCAAGAATAGCCGAGAATACTGCTGCTGTAGCCGAAAGTGTTGAAGAAAACCCAGGTTTGTCCATTCCTCATCATTCTTTGGAATTAGGCATTCCACAAACGTCATTACACCGTATTTTGCATAAAGATTTGGGTCTTAAGGCTTATAAAGTTCAGTTAACACAAGACCTCAAGCCGGCCGATCATCAACAACGACGAGTCTTTGCTGCTTGGGTCCTTGAAATGCATGAAAATGATCCGGGATTCTATCGAAAACTCATCTTAAGTGATGAGGCCCATTTCCACCTCGATGGCTTCGTCAACAAGCAAAATTGTCGCATCTGGGGCTCGGAAAACCCAAGAGTTATTGTTGAAAAGCCTCTCTATCCTCAACGTGTGACTGTTTGGTGCGGTTTATGGCCCCGCGGGGTCATTGGACCTTACTTTTTCGAAAATGAGGCTGGAGCAACAGTTACGGTGAATGGATTGCGCTATCGGCAGATGATTAATGATTTTGTATGGCCGGAATTGGATGGTATTGATCTGGACATCGTTTACTTTCAACAAGACGGCGCTACGTGCCATACAAGCAATGAAACCATTGATCTTTTACGGGAAAAGTTTCCGGACCGTGTTATCTCTCGAAGAGGTGATCACAATTGGCCACCGAGATCTTGTGACTTAACACCTTGCGACTTCTTCCTTTGGGGCCACGTGAAAGAGAAGGTCTACGCCAACAGCCCAGTGTCGATTCAAGACCTCAAAGATGGAATTCGTGAGTCTATCGAGGACATAGGCCAGCCACTTTGCGATTTGGTTATGGAAGATTTCATGAAAAGGATATGGTCCTGTAGGCTTGGTCGTGGTGGTCATTTGGCTGATGTTATTTTCCATTCTTAACGGCATACCTTCCTCTTTATAATGAAATTAAGATCCGATCATTTATCTCAAAAAATGGAAATTTTCTTTGAATATCAAAATAACACCTCTTATTGGAAAACCCTTTATTACGTTGTTATGGACCAAAATTTGCAAATTTCATGAATTTGAGAATTTTGTAAAGCCAATTACATACATATAATACCCTGAATTCTTTATTTTTGACATATCATTACCTCAGTTTATGCTTTTTCTCAAATTATGTGGAATTTTGATCATCAGTGCGTATTAGATTTGATGCAGTCGTATTAATTTTTCGTGTTTTTTAAGATTTCAGTAATAACCCCCCTTAATTTGCTATCACTTTCCTTTACTTTTACAAGTGTTGAATCGGAACGTATTTATTTCGCAATTCAGTTTAAGGTTTTTTTGTGGTTGAAGCAAATTGTATGGATGTGCAATAGATGTCTTCATATTTTATTGAATAACAATATAGGTGACCTATCAGCTTTTGTTTTAAAGTTATAGAAAAAGTATAAAAAATTAGTTTTCTTATTTATCAATATCATTGAAATACATGCAGAAATGGCACAAATCCAAAAACCTACAGATGCTCATTCCTCAACTGGGAAGCTGACTCGGACAATGATTGTGATTTTGAAACAAGTCACGACAGTGATTTTGATTATCAGGATAGCGACGAAAGAAGAGAGGAAGACAAGAATTTGCACAAATAAGGCCGGGCGCCCATTGGAGTGGTGTGTGAGCAATGTGGCAGTGGCGTGTTTTTGGCGTGCGATGTGGCAACAAAGTGGTGTGGCAGTGGAATGGTGGCGGAGTGGTATTAAAATTATTAAGCGCGCATCAAAATGGCAAGCAGCGTATCGATTAAGTAATTCAACATCAACAGTAATAACTAAGGAGAAGTGGCATCCACTGCCACTTACCACTCGAAAATTAAACTTGTCGGAGACTAGTGGCAATCAAGTGGTACCACGCCACTTGTCAAATGCCACGCCATTGCCACTCTATTTCAATGTGCGCTATTCTATTTGTTTTTACGGGACTAAATTTTTCCACTTATGATTTATTTTCGTAAATAAGAGAGAATGGCCGCAGTTTTCTGATTTTACGCTCATAAAATGTTCTCGCGTTTTTATGAAAACACGATTTTCAGAAATTGTCCCAATGTTTTTCGCAGGAATTCTAATGTTTGCTAGTGTAATCCTATGATATGTGAACAGCACGTTTTTCTTTTTACATTTGTTTTGCTCGAAAGAGATTAAGTGGGGGAATCTCAGCTGGATTCGGAGAATTTTATTTGACAGAAATTTTAGATCTCCTTTTAGTGTGTTGTTCATTGCGAAATTTATCTTTTTCTTACCAAATGGAGGTAGGGTTACCCAATGTACATTATTATGAATAGTTTGAAAGGATTTTGAGGGATTTAATAAGATTTTGTCGATCGGGTAATCCTGCGTTCTCTCGATTTTTGTTTTTAATTCGTTATCTCAGTCGCACTACAATGCATAGCCAAGTTCCCTTTCCCCTTTCATGCAAAAGACAAGTATATGAGATTACCTCTTTCGGTCTAAAAAACACGGAAAATTTCCAATTTTTTTCGCCTCTGCCTCTACTTATATTTATTTATACTTTGCTTCAAAACCGGATAAATATGGCATAAAGTTCTGGTAGATATGTGATACCGCTACTACATCTTGTCCTTTGTTTGGCATTCCTTACCTTGGAAAAGAAGGAAACAAAAGAGAGTGCAGTCTAGGCGAGAATGTGGTGTTGTTGCTTCCCGAGTTTTAAATAAAAAATAAATTTAATGTTTGATACTTTTTTTACCTCATCTAATCTTGCAAATCAATTATTGAGTGAAGGTCTTACCAGTGTTGGAACTTTGAGGAAAAACAAAACATGCATTCCTCAAGAATTTCTACCAAATAAACTCAGAGATCCAGAATCAAGTTTGTTTGGATTCAGAAAAAAAACATGTCGTTAGTGAGTTACGTCCCCAAAAAAAAATCAATCAGTTTTGTTTTGTAGTCACTGAGCACCATACCACCAAAACAATCGATACCAACAATAAAAATAAATCAAAGTTAACCTATATTACAATTCAACTAAAGGAGCGGTCGATACTTTGGATCAGATGTGTCATGCATTTTCAGCAAAACGAACGTCAAACAGGTGATCCGTTGTTATTTTTCAGAGCCTCATCGATGTTGCGGGTATCGCTGAATTATATCCTTTGGATGAAAACATATCCAGCTTGGAAATGATCTAAAAAAAATAAAACAAAATCACTGTATTGAAGAGATTTAGCAGTTATATTAGTAGCTCCACATTTTAGACCGGATAACTAGATATTTATCACGGTCCATAAGAAATGCACAATGTAGAGTTCACGATTTTGGGCAAAATAACGCAAACAATTTGCGGAAAAGAAAACGATGCTGGATGTGCCCTCAGGACAAAGGTCGCGCTACGAATCAAACATGTTGCAAATGCAAGATAAATGTCTGCAACGAACCTTTCGAAAAATTATTTTTTTGCCACTTATGTAAATAAAATAAATAAATAATCAACTTCAAATGTTTTTATTTCATGTACTGTTATTTTAAAAATCCTTTGTTTTCGCAGTCGGGTAATGAATAACAATTATCTAACATGGTGACTTTGAGTCACCACTTGGGCAGATTAGGGAGAAAATGACATCAAAATTATTTAATTTGATTAGCTACTTAAGGAGTTATAGGATTTTAATGGTAAATATATAGCAACATTTCAGAATAACTTAAATTCGTATATTTTTTTAAGTGCTCAGGGGAGGATGCTCGAAATTAGGTTATTACATATATGTCCTCTACAAGACCTTCAAACATGTTAACTTTCAAAAATATCCATGATGGTTGACCATAGAAAATGCTGGTCGATTGTGCGGGGATGACCCCATCCTAAACTAAAGGATGCTTTATTGGCGCCACAGGGCAAAGCAAACCACTTATATGTAGCAAAGATGAGAACATGTCCTCAAACCTGCAAGTTGATAACTATGAAAAAAGGGAGAACTAGAATGTGATAATCCTCTTTTATTTGATTAACGATTTTTCTTGTAGTACTGACTTAATCAGAGCAGCCCAAGGGCATTAACTCTAGATTAAAGTCGATGGTGCAAAGAGCAGCTTGACGGCATTAACGCTATATAATAGTATAGGAGCGGCTTATCAAGCTCTAACTCCTGTCCAGATGAGGGAGCAGCTAACCAGCGGACTTCTCTAATAACAACGATGTTTAGCCCTTGTACTTCGCGAACTTTTCCAAGAAAGCTCTGTTCTGTTCTTTATTTTGTTGCTTCAATATACAGCGTGTCCTGTAAGTGGTGTCATATTTAAAAGCTATGGATAGGTCATGCTTAGATGAGCAAAAACTTGTATGGCGGGAAGGATCCTAACGGTTTCCGAGATAACGGGATTTAAAGATATTTGGGTATGTTTTTATAGATTACTCTGTAACTTCTGAACGTTACACCTTACGATGATAGTTTTATCTTTGATAGATACACAATCGTTGGACCTTTCCAACGGTCTATAATTTTTTTCCATCCTCTTCTTCATTTTGAAGTTATGGCTCAACAAATTAAACATTTTTTTTTTTTTTTTTTTTTTTTTTTTTTTTTTTTTTTGTTTTTTATTTAACCTATTCGCTGCCAAGGACGAGTATACTCGTCTTTGGCAGTATATCCCGCACTGCCAAGACGAGTATACTCGTCCTACTTTAAATATATTATAACATGCAGGCTTTTGAATTAGCAAATTTTTTTTTGCCACAGACATAATAGCTGTGTTCTTTTGTGTCCGCAGAAAATTTGATGGGACATCCGCTGTGAAGCCGTAAAGGCAGTCCATTGGGGTAAGCTTAGTACCCTCGTATATACTATTGTTGTACACGAATGCAGCGGTTCTAAGGTATTGGTCCCATGTTTTGGGATTTTCATCTACGACTGTTCGCAGGTATTCTGTTAGAGGTCTATGGGCACGCTCTAGTGCTCTATTAGACTGTGGATGATATGCCGAAATCTGTCACTTATTTACCTTTAGAAGCTTACACACCTTTTTGAATAACTCACTCAGGAAATTTGTTCCCTGATCGGTGAGTATTTATTTGGGTTGCGATAGCGCGTAACGATTTCATCAAAGAAAACTTGCGCTACTGTGACTCCTTCTGCATTAGGTATTGCATACCAGTCGACAAATATTGTTAAATTATCTCGGAAGGTCAAGATGTATTTGTTACCTGATGTGGTCTCTTTTAGTGACCAACAGTATCGAGGTAAACTTTGTCGAAGGACTGTTCTGCGATGTCCGTGATAACCATCGGTATTTTATATTGTGGATATGCTTTCATCGTCTGGCACTTTGGGCATTTTTTAATATATTTCTTAATGACGCTAAGCATGTGTCTCCACCAACACTTGCGTCTTATACGTTTGTAAGTTTTTATGACGCCCTGATGGCCACCGAATGGAGAATCGTGATAATCTCTTAAGATTGTTTGAATCTCTGTGGGGCTCGTGATTACTTCGGATGTCTTACCCATATTTACTTCTTGATCAAGCGATGCTGGGGTGTGAATATGTGCCTCCGTGGGTTGAATTTCGTTTTGGTCTGCTTTCGTGTGCTCTTCTGTCTCCACGCTAGAGCTATTTATAGTCTCTTGAGCCTTTTGTTTCTGAGCGCGAGTCACGACGAAACAACGAGCGGATTTGCTTTTATTTCTTCTGTAATTTGGGGAATTATCTTCCTCCACATCTGAGTCTATTGAATGGTGGACTAGGGCTTTAACCGTTAAGGTATAGCCTAAACTGTCTTCTTTTAATGCGTGAGGGATGCCACTTAGTGCATCAGTGTTAGTGTTGCACTTCCCGGGTTTGTGTTCGATGTTGTAATCGAATTCGGATAGTTTTTGATGAAATCTCACCAAACGAGAGGTAGGGTCTATCACATTGAAGACAGCTTCGAGGGGTTTATGGTCTGTGTAGACCGTGAATCTCCTACCTTGAAGATGGCGTCTGAAATTCTTTGTTGCCCAGACTATAGCCAATGTTTTATCAGTAAATAATTATCCAACAAATTTGCTTGACAGACATTGAATAAATATTATTATATATATATTATTAATATAATATATATATAATACTATTAGTTATTTTATTCAATGGTGACAGTTCACAAATTATAAATGTCAACAATTTGTTTAACAATTTTTTATGATAGTTTCAGCTGTCAGCTGAGTTTGACCAACTTCTACAACTAAAAAATTGGAGAACAGCGCCCCTACATTTTCATACAAGATTTAAATGAAGCGAACTAACAAATAGTTCGCTTCAATGGACAGAACAAATTTGTTCTCTCCAATGTATGGGAGTTCTAGAACAAGGTACACAAAAGAACACAGCTAATATAAATATGTAAAAAACTTGAAAAATACTACAAATAAAATTTTTTACAAAAATAATACTTTATTTCTTATAGAGGATGATCTTTCACGCAAAAATCAACTTCAGCGTGTATTTATAACAACAACTAAATCACTTATGATACCTTATCTTCATGATAGGATTTGTAACAAAGTCCAATACATAATGGAGGTTTATCAGGACAGCTCGGACAGTAATATCGAGTCTCCTTTCGAATGCTTTTCGTTGCACAAACTCTACATTTGCGAGTTGGGTTTTTCTTTTGATGTGTGGGAGAAATAGCTTCAAGATAATGAAGGAAACTTTGTTCTTGGGGTATGATTGACGTAGATTGATGCGATTGAATGACTGCATCTTGGCTTCCATTTAGCTAATATTGTATAACTTCTTCTCTAAATTGAAGAGATGTTTTCTTTTCTGCGTTCGGTTGCTGCCAATACAATATATATGCATTATGCACAGCCATTTCTATGATGTGTGCAGCTATTTTTTTATACCACCGAAGAGTTTTTCTCATAGCACTATAGTAGGACAGCATTTGATCCGAACGGTCTACACCTCCCATACCTTTTGTGTAATCCCTTACAATATTGGGTTTGATGGAGATTCGTCCATTTCGGTTAGCAACTTCAACCAGCTCAGCTTTGTGCATACTTGATATGGTTAGTACATCTCTTTTATCTCTCCACTTACAAATAACGACCGATTCGGATCGCTTCCAACTGTACTCGCCCTTCTTCAGTTTTTGTTTGACCAATTCTTTTGGATTACCTTTACGATTGGATCGTAAAGTTCCACAAATGTATGTCGAGCGCAATGTCAACTCTTTTGATAGTGATACGGAGTTGTAAAAATTGTCCATATACAAAATATGACCCATATCAAGAAAGCCGTCCATAAGGGAAAACACAACTGAAGTACTGTGATTCCGCTGGTCCGTCCGAATTTCAGATTTTCCGCAATAAATTTGTATGCGTAGTATCATCCCCTGTGATTCGCATAATTCGTATAACTTTACGCCAAATTTATTTTTTTTATTTTTTATATATTGCCGAAAGTGAAGACGACCACGCCATAGCACCAAAGACTCATCAATAACTAAATCCTTGCCAGGATTGTACACTAAATTCATCACGTTATTAAAATGTTCAACAATCGGTTCGATATTGTGTAGCTTACTTTCTTGGTTTGTGCTATTCGAAAAGTGCAGACATCGTAATAACTCATATGAGTTCTCCAAAATGGCAAATTATAGAAATGGCTTTTTTTCCAATAATGCTCAATGGAAGGCAGATTTATGTTTCCCATGTGAAGAAGCAATGCCCAGAATTTTCGCATTTCCCGGCGATTAGTGGCTTCCCAATTATTGTATCTTGATGATTTTCTCAGTGTCCCTTTCCGTCCTATTATTTCTGCAGCGTGCTCATTAGTTCTTTGAACCAACTTATCAATAAATTCATCAGAAATGAATATATCAATTAGCTCGCCTGGAGTTCGTAATTTTCCCGGAAGATTCAAGCCTTGATCCTTTCCTCGAAATTCAAAAACTGGAGGATCTCTTTCCACTTCTGTCCACATATTGCCATTTCCAGTATCTTCATTTATATACTGCACATTGATAGAAATACTAGGAACTTCATTTTCACTTTCTGATTCTTCCGAATCATACACCAGATTTATTCGTGGTCTTTTTTTTGCAATAGGAGATAGACTGTCGTCTGATTCAGTCTCGGAATCACTATCATTTAGAAAATATTCTTCTTCTGAATCTAAATCACTGCCAGTTGATATATCGTCGTCCATTATAACTAATTTGAATTGTACAAGGGATAAAATAAATAATCATAAGCTATATACCCATTGAGAATTTTCACTTTGAAAGTATACCTAATATGTACAGCAATGTGTGATATCACAGCAAAATTTCTTCAAAATTTTATTTCACAACTAATAATTTCTTGATCTGAACTCTACAAAACTATTGTGATTACTGAAAAGAGATGTTGCAGTTACTCAGCTCGAAATGAAAACAAAATACGCGTAATTGCTTTATTCCGTTATCTGCTGAGTATACCTAATATGTATAACAATGTGTGATATCACAGCAAAATTTCTTCAAAACGAAATGAAAACAAAATACGCGAAATTACTTTATCCCGATATCTGCTGAGACACTGTAATCGACAATAGTGAATTTCTAAGTGTTGCCAATTTTCGCAATGTGTCTCGTTTTATTCCTTTTTCGTTGTTTTATCCATCTGCATGATTTATTATTTGTTTTTTTACTAAAACGTACGCAAATACGAAAAAGGATATCGAGTCCTTCTGCCTTCCTATTGCCAACGACGAGTATACTCGTCTTTAGTTTTCTGCTTGTAAATGATTATGTATGATAATATATGTGCACTTACCAAGAAATAACAGGGTTTTGGTAAACAGTAACACGCAAAATATAAATGGCAATGGGAATGACTTCATATAATTTAGGCTTGGCAGCGAATGGGTTAACAACTATTTTTATCAAAAAACACGTCATAAATATCAATTTGTCATATTGGATTTATGAAGGCCAAAATCTTAGGTTTAAAATTACCTATCACACTCTGTACCGAATATGTAGCAATTTCTGTGTTTTTTCCACTTTTTCGTAAACATGTCCAACTAAAATGGCTAAAAGAACGCAATAAGTGCCAGAAAGTGCACAGTCAATTATCTTTTGGAAATGACCTTTTTCAGTCATTTTCGCTGGATATGCTTAAGAAAAAGTGCAGAAAACGCAGAAGGGGTTACATTTTCTGTACAGAGTGTGGTAGATCAATTTAAAGCTAAGATATTGGGGATTGTTTGCTATTACAAATTGGTAGTGATGATATCTTTTTTGATAAAAATAATATTCAAATAAAACAAACTTTGTTGAACCGTAACTTCAAAACGGACGAGAGGATAGGAAAAATTTATAAACTACGTAAACTACTGGAAAGGTCCAACGATTATTTAACGAAGAAGTTTTAAATCATCACAGGGTGATCATTCAGAAGTTACAGGGTGATTTATAAAAACATACCGAAATATCTTAAAGACCCGTTATCTCTGAAATCGTTAGGATCCTTCCCGCCATACAATTTTTTGCTCATCTAAGCATGACCTATCCGTAGCCTTCGGATATGACACCATTTACGGGACACCCTGTATATATAAATCTATATTTACTCTATAATTATTGGTTGTAAATATAATTTATTTACACTTCATTGTTTGATATTTCATCATAACTTTTCAATCAAGGTGTAACATATCTGACCTTGCATTTTTGCATTATTATTAACGCATCAGCCATTTCGGTGCTTCGTTTATTCGAGCTTAATGTAGCTGACCACACATGTATGGGACATGTATGGGTCGACAGTAATTAGTTTTACATTATTGTGATTTTGAAAAGGAAAAATAAGATTACGTTCGACATGAGACTCTATGTACAATTTATGACCTGCAAATTTCAATTTCTTTCTGCATTAATGGCATTAATACAAAAGCTTTTTTGCCCTGGTCTTGTCAAATTGTTACACCTTGACCTTGTTGAAGGTATACTCGATTCTTGTATCGATATACCAATGACACAGAGTAGATCTGCTCACAAAAAAACTTGCCTGAAAAATTAAGTGGTTAGAAAATAAAACACGCGAACTCTCCTGAGGTTGGAACAATAACAACTTCATATTACATTTGTCACAGGTGAAATTAATAATTTGAGAAAATTTACTTCACTCAGCATTCCCACATTTTTGTGCTTCAGCCAACGATTCATATCAGGTGTTGATATCATATTTCGTCTGGCTGAAATTATCGTGGGAATACTGAGTGAAGTGATTTTCGCGATGATTCAAACTAAGGCAACTCAATATTTTTAACTACGAAGTAAAATTATATATATTATATGAGAAAATAAAAATATGACAATAATAGATTTAAATTTATGATGACGTAATTATCAACTTATACAAATAGTATAGAAAAGCGCATGCGAGTCCTTTCAGAATTGCGAGGTTATAGCAAAGCAACAAAAGGGTAAGTCAGCTCTAAGCCATACAACAGGTTTTAAGAGTGAACACCATCTCATAATTTGTTACAGTCATTGGCACATTTATTCGGACAATGCTATATTCATTGAGAGGACTACAGTTTAAAGTTCTTTTCCAGTTCAAATTTATTTGATAAGATTCATATAGGCTTTTATATAATCAACACTAAAAATCTATTTAATAAAAAAAAAACAACAAAACAAAATATTAAAAAATTATTGCGGCATTCATTTATAGTGACAGAATTTTTCAGACAGGGTAGAATGGCTATTTTAAAGCTTCAGAATAAGGGGTCGAGTAGGGAATGGAAAGAATTATAATAGGGGAAGAGGGCAAAGTGGTGGCGGTTGCCATTGGAGGTTGATAGTGGAAACGGGTGGCCGATAAGGGTGGAAATGATTTGCTGAAGCGCAAATGGAATCGTGTATTGAAAATGTAGAAGTTAAGTGAAATGTGGCAGATTGGGTATGTGGGAGAGGGATGGAAATAAAGAGAGGATGGAAGTAGAAGGCTTAGGTGGCAAACGAAGAAGAGACGGTAACAGAAAAGAGAAGTGTTAAAGATGAAAGAGGGACCGTAGATCGAAGAGGTGGTATATCAGTTATGTAGCACCCCAATCAGCTTCCGAAACATAAAACCTTTATGCACGTTGTGGGTGGAACAGCACGAATCATCCGGCAGATAGAAGTTAGAGAAATTAGAATTAAAAAAATTCACGTCAGCGTATTGTTGGTATCTAAGAATCTGACAGAGAAATGGGTAAATTTTAGATTTAAGATTCTTGTCCTGGTCCTACTTCGTGTAGCAATGTCTCTGCTTATGCAACAGAGAGCTTATATATCGGACTACTGCTAATGAGGACCATACGTAATCGATACATTCTCATGGCTCCCCCGATCTCCCTCTTCCACCACCTTTTCGATCTATTCTCCCTCTTCCATCTATACCACTTCCCTGTCTTCTACCTCATATTGCTGTCCCCATTCCTTCTTCCTTTGTCCCTTAACCTTTGTATCTCCATCTTATATTCGTTTGTCACACCCCAAACCAGAAATTTTTTACCTAACCTCTCCATTTCATTTTCACCCCAGCCTTCCATTTCCACCCCCATCGGCCTCCCAACTCTACTGACACCCCCCCCCCCCACTGCTACCTTTAGTCTTCCATTTGCCCCATTCCCAACTCCACCCTCTACTCTGACCCTTTAAAATAGCTAGTCCATCCTGTCCGAATAAGTCTGCCCCTATAAATGGATGTTGCAATTATTTTGTGATTATGCTTTTTGTTTGGTTTTGTTTTTTTAAATAGAAGTTTTCCTTTTCTTTTATTGTACTGATTATATAACAGCTTATAAGAAGCTTAACAAATAAATTCAACTGAACAAAACTTAAACTGTAGCAGTTTATATTGATTTCTTTCGGTCTTCTCAATGAAAATAGCATTGTTTGAAAAATGTGCCAATTGCTGTATATCAATTGCTTGATAAATCCATAACTGGTGTTGACCTGGAAATTGTCAATCAAAGTTTTCCCCCTTATGCCAATCTACGTAATGTAGTAAGTTAAATATAATTGAATTTCTCCTTTAATTAGGGTTAATGTAAATTTTTGCCTAAAAAATGTTGTTAATCGAGATGTGTTCCGCTAATCAATAAATTTTTAAATATTTATTCTTCGTTCAGATAAAAATAACTGGCGCCCAATATTACTAAATCTTCTTATCCCATCCTATTCTTTGAAATAGCGAAAATGGTACTAGGGAGCATGTAATAAACTCTCAGTAAAAGAAATCTGTTCGTTTCCGACTGCTAAACAGTTTTACTATATGGTTTGGCAATTTTGAAGGTCACTAAACTCATTTTGGACGGGTAATTTAAAGTAATCCTCATTCATCGTCAGCCCTAAATCTCTCATATCCGTATTTACTTACACTTGCGAACTTGTTTCCTTGCAGGTTTATCGCATACATAAAAATAAAGACGACGACTATCTTCTTGATTTGATGGCCTATAAACTGAATTTTATGGAAAATAAGGAAAAATGTTAAGTAAATCCAATATTAGTTTACAAAGAAGTTATATTTGAATAGTCTTGACTTTTCCTAAAAACGTAGTTTGAGCTTACTTTTATAACTTACATCCTTCGGATTCCAACTCTCTTGACACCAAACTTATAGTTCTTAAGCTGTCTCTATTAAGACATGACTTATATATACTTTTTTGTTATATTCCTCCAGATTGTATAAATATTGTTGAAGACAAAGGTCAAAATTTATACGACCTGCTCATTTCGACTTCTAATTTTGTCCATGGTAAGATGGAGCCACTTGATGAATTACTACTTATTGGTGACTTTAACTTACCCAATATACAATGGGTATTAAACGATGATAACGAAGACTATCTCCCACTTAATAACTTGACAATAAGAGAATCACTCTTTCTGGACACTATTTCATCTGACACGGGTAACTTATTAGTTGAACCTAGCCCAGTTATAATGTCTACTCTTGACAAATATCACCCCCCCACTACTAATTACATATTGTTATGAAAGCGAAAACTTTACAAATTGTGACGAAACAGAATACTTTTTCAATTTTTGAAAGGCTAACTTTTCGGAACTTTCCAGTAGACTTACATCTATTGACTTTAACACATTACTGGCTAGCAATAATGTTGACGAAGACGTTTCTAAATTGTACATAATTCTTTTTGATTTGTTTTCCTCTAACGTTCCCCGCGAGCAACAACGGCTCTCTAAAACGTCTCCACCATGGTTCAATAAAGAACTGAAGCGTCTTAAAAATAAAAAGAATAAATTGTGGAAAAGTTAGATGAGGGACAAGGACATTATAAGTCACAACAATTTCCTCACATCATATAATGAGTTCAAAGATCTTTCCTCTTCACTCTATAACGAGTATATTCAAAATATGCGTGCGAAATTATTTAGTGACCCACGTAACTATTTTAAGTTTATTAACATGAAGAAAAAAACGGACAACTACCCCAATACCATGAGGTACAAGGACTCTTCTAGTGATGATTCGTCTGAGATTTGCGATATGTTTGCTTCTATTTTTGACAATGCCTTTGTCTCGTCAAATTTTCAACTTCAAATTGGCAACTTCAGTCATATGAACGACTCTCATAACGTTTCACTCACTGTCCCTCCAATTTCAGAAGAGGATATACTTGATCATATTAATGGGCTTCCAAATGACTTTACAACGGGTCCCAATGGGATTCCTCCAGCCTTTTTTAAGTCATGTACCCTCTCCCTGGCAACCCCGCTGAGAATTATTTTCCAAAAATCGCTCGATAGTGGTTGTTTTCCTCAGCTATGGAAAAATTCTTTTATCATACCTGTCTACAAAAAAGGCAGTAAAAAAGAAATCTCTAACTATAGACCTATTGCAAAATTATCTTGCATGCCCAAGTTATTCGAATGTATCATCTACTCTCCGTTATCAATAATCTGCAAGAATTTGCTCTCTTCAAACCAACATGGGTTTATTTCGGGACGGTCTACAACCACTAACTTATTGGAATTTGTCTTTGATACCATTCACGGGTTTGTAAAAGGCAACCAGATAGATTGTATTTATACAGACTTTAGTAAAGCTAGCGACAAGCTATCTCACTCCGTGATGATACTGTTCAAAATGGAAAAGTATGGGTTTCCCACAACGTTCCTAAAATGGACGGAGTCATATCCAGAGAACAGAACATACCAAATTTATTTCCGCCATTCCATCTCTAGAGTCTTGAAAGCTTCATCTGGCGTACCTCAAGGGAGTCATTTGGGTTCGTTGCTATTTATTCTATCTATTGACGACATTGCCTCCGTAGTGAAGCACTGCAAAGTCTTAATTTATGCAGATGACATTAAACTTTTCGCTCAGATTAAATCTTTTATTGATTGTCAACTGATACAGGATGACCTCCACAAATTTTATGATTGGTGCAAAAGCAATATTTTGATACTCAATATCGACAAATGTGAGGTGATGACTTTCCACAGGAATCTGAATCCTATCTCTTATATCTATGGGTTCTCGGCTTCCTCGATTCGCCGCGTTAGTTCTGTCTGTGACTTGGGTGTCAAATGTGACCGTAGATTGAATTTTAACTCCCACATAAACCACATGGTATCTAAGAGTAGTTCTATGCTGGGCTTTATAAAACGTTGGTCCCGAGAGTTCTCGAATCCCTCCATAACATTACGTTTATATACTTGCTTTGTGAGACCACTTCTTGAATATGCTAGCCAGGTCTGGTCTCCTTTTTACGGTGCACACATCGTCCGTATCGAATCTGTTCAGCGAAACTTCCTGCGCTTTGCTCTTAGGGACCTACCCTGGAATAACTCATTCATTCTTCCACCCTATGAGGATCGCTTGCAGCTCTTGAATATGCACGCGCTTGAGAAACATTGCATGGTTGCCGATGTAATTTTTGTTCACCAACTCTTAAACGCGTGATAATAGGCGCAATTTGAGAAGGCTACCTCTGTTGCATGTCAACTCATCAAGGTCTAACTTTGGCATGTATGGACCTATTAATCGCATGTGCATTACTGTTAATAATTTGGCTGCGTATTTTGTTGTTGACGACTCTAAGCATGTCTTAAAAAAACGTCTATATAATATTTAATCTTTTGTTAAATTTAATTTAGTTTTTTAACTTTTTGTTCTATGTCGCATTGCATGACATTTCACCTTTTGTTTGGTCTATGTTTAGGGTAACATACTAATACTAACACCGACTAAGTGATGAAACGCAGGTATTGTTGACCGTTTATTTATTAAACGTGTCCATGGAGCGAGCTTGTGTTAAGCTGGTTCTGATAGTCATATTACTACAGTTTATTGAACTTGGCGGATTTTTATAACTGCTCTTCAGACGATAAGCAGGCACTTTTGAGTAATTGAGTAATTAAACTTTTATTCGATGCGAACATTCTTTTGAAACACAACCGAACAAGATATATTATTGGCTGCCTAGGGTTTTCTACTTCGATTGATGGCTTCTGAGTGAGATATAATTTCAATTCAGCTAAAAACCGTATTACTGTAACCCTGCGCTGCGCTGTCTTAGGGTCCTTGTAGGCCCTAAGCACTTTTGGATACTATTGTATTCGAAGGCCCTAAGCACTTTTGTTGTCATAATAATAAAGTAATATTCGAGTCGTCGTGAAGTTAAGTTGTTTTACTTTTAATTCCCAAGATGATAAGTCCTATAGGGCTTATCAACAGATGCCAAACATAATTATATCAACAAAATAATAAACAACCTATGGTGCCAACTACAATAGTTTTTTTTTATGTGACACCACATATACAATGACCGTGCCTATCGAAAAGATAAAATAATTAGTTTTATTTATTTATTTTAATTAATTCTTATGCTTACTGAGTGACCATCACCATCTATCGAAACTATGTATAAACAAAACAAGATGCACGAACCGTGCAGGCCGACTGTTTAATCCGTGCAGCAGGATAGTTGGCCATTAACGTCATTAATTATTTGAAGATAAGTGGCGCAAGTTTGATATCATTTAACTCGAGCTCAGTTGTTTTTTCTTATAAGGGTTATTAAATATAGTTACAAAAAATTTTTTTTTTATTTCTTTTTGTATTTTTAGGTTAATAAAATTTCATTTTCAGGCTTTCGTAGGCCCTTTATAGTTTCCTAGCTCTTTTGTATGTTCGTAGGCTCTTTTGTAGGTTCGGTGGCTTCTGTAGGTTCGTAAGTTCTTTGTAGACTCATAGGACCTTTGTAGGTTCGTATGCTCTAGGCACAGTTCCTACAGTGCCTAATGGATTAAATGACCCTGTAATTTTTTATTTTTTTATGCTTTTAGCAGGGTACGGAATTTTTCCGTTCAGGAACGAAAAAAATTTAGCTCGCTCATATTTTTCAGCTTATGAGTGAACAAAATTGCTTTCACGTGAGACAATGTTTCAGCTCTGCGTCTTAAAATGTTTGATTCAGTTCCGAGCGAGAGCTAAATTCTCATTTTTCGTTTAAATCATTCGCGAGCGAGCGGAAGTATATACATATGTAGCTATCTGTATTTACGATTCGTGAGTGAGTAAGAACCGAAAAGAGTCAGTTTTGTTCTTTCATTTCGTACAGTAAAGATCTCGTCGTCACTTTATGTTTTTCCGTGTAGTTGTATATTGGTTTGTGTGATTCTTGCTGACTTGGTTTGAATTACTTTTCACAAATTTATAAAATGGGACGTCATAAGGACTTTAATTCTTCAAAGTATGTGTTGTATAACCAGGAAAGTGATACTTCTGTGTGTTTAATTTGTGATAAACAATTGATGTCATTAAAACTGTCGAAACACATGTGGAAGAGTGTAGGAAAATGGTAAAAATGCTTCGTTCAATTATTCGTGGGAATCAATACATTGAAGATATTCAAATGCCAACAATAGATAACTCAACGAGGTGGAATTCTACGTATGAAATGTTGAATTCTTTACTCAAAATAAAGTCTTTCGCCGAAGAAAATGAAAAAGTACCGGATATTAATTGGGCGTTTATTACAAATTTTATAAAAGCTTTTAAGCCCTTATCGGTATGTACTCAGAAATTTCAAAAAGAGGAGTATGTTATGGGTGACTTTTACCGTGATTGGCTTTTATGCGAAATTGAACTGGAAGAAATTTCAGGAGGACGAAATATTTATGCCGAGCGATTGCTTACATCGTTAAAGTCACGCAAAGAAAGCCTCCTATAAAATTAAGAATTTATCGCTGCCATTTATTTGGATCCCCGGTTTAATTTTTTAAATACACCATTTTTGACTGAGGAGCAAAAGAATATTGCTGTAGTAAGTATTTTTTTCAAATATTCTTGTTTTAAACTAACTCCGAATTATTTTCTAGCTCCATTTAATTAATACAAATGCCATAATGAAACGATTGACAGGAACACTGATTGGGGAGGATTTGAGTGGCCAAGAACCATCTAACTCCAATTTGATTTCAGGCGGGCTATTTTCAAAATTAGAAAATAGACTACATTCGTTAATGGGAGCTAGTACGAATACACCAGATATATCGACGGAAAGAAATATGAAACAGAAACTCGAAAATTTGTCTTATAAGGAAAGGGTTTCTTTCGATACCAATATCTTACAATATTGGGGAGAAATTTGCACCACAAAGATCAGGAACTAGGGAAATTAGTTCAAACTGCATTAGCTGTACCATCTACCCAAGTATCAGTTGAGCGTGCTTACTGTGCCTTATCGACGATAATAACAAAACAAAGAGCTAAGTTATCCAAAGACACTATTAATAATATTTTGTTAGTTAAATTTAATTCTAATTTTCTTAACCAAATATCTTTAGAGTAAGAAATATACATTATACTAAATAATAATGAATCGTATGTGTTTTATGTACATTTCTTGGTGTAGAATTTCCTCAACATATCATTTGTTTTATTTGATTCACGAATCGTTCTTTTCGACTCGACTCATAAGCGAATTAAATTTTCGGCTCTGAGACTTTTTAAATCACTCATGAGTTGAAATTTATAAGTTCGCGAACTGAAACATTAACTTCATGAGTGATTGAAAAATTCAGTTCACACGAATTTGATTCGTTCGTGAGCGAGTCAAAATTGTTCACCCTCCGTACCTTGTAATTTCAGTAATTTCTATTTAAAATTACATTATCAAGCTTTCATAGGCCATTTGTAGGTTCGTAGGCCATTTGCCGGCTCGTAGGCCCTTTTATAGGTTCGTAGGCTTCTTGTAGGTTTTTAAGTTCTTTGCAGATTCGTAGGGCATTTGTAGGTTCGTAGGCCCTAGACACAGTGCCTACAATGCCTAATGGATTAGATGGCACTGACACTGAGTGAAGCGACAATATTTCACCTCAAAACTAAACCCAAGTCTACCTCCTAGGATTCTGTTGAAAAACCTCAAGCATGCTGCCAATTCTCGGCAGCAAACGCAACAATTCCACTTGTACTTTCGAACCCGATGAGCTAAATTCATTCTTAAATCAGTTACCACGACACAAGATATTAATGTTCTTAATCGTACATATGAATCAGAACTCCCGTTCCATTGCGTTGATGTAGCCGAAGTTATTAAAGTCAACTGTGACATACGATCGGATTCAATCCGGCCTGATAATATTTCTCCTCGTTTCTTAAAAGTATCAATCTTTTCAATTCTTGCTTTACTTTTTCTACGTTTCCGCATATGTTGGAACATAGCAACCATGCTAGCTTTACAAAAAAAATTTCGCCTGCAGACATGAATGATCTTCATGCTATTAGCATCCTGTATTTTATGTTCAAGGCCCTGGAAAGATGAATATATGAATAAATCCAAGTATACTTACAGCAGGAATGGCTTCTTACAGTAGTACAGTCCAGTTACCGGCCACAAGCTATGAATTAACTTTTTTTACGGTTACAGACTATATGCGTCAGGCGCTTGATATGAATCATGTACTATACGATCGGGTATTTTCTGATTTTTTGAATTCATTCGGCAAACTTGACCATTATTATCATCTAGTTATACTGACTTCTTAACTTGAGGTTTGCTGTCTCAACAGCTCTCCTGATACGAATCTTCCTAACAGATAGGTGTCAGCAGGTCAGGGTTGAAAATATCATATCTAGTTCCCTCCTACTATATTTTGTTGATCCCCAAGTATGAGCTATCGGTCCTTTCTTGATTACCATATTTATAAACGATTTGCCGAAGGTTGTTCGTGTTGTAAAAGTTCAGATGTATACTGATGATGTACAAATACATCTCAGCAGGCCAATCGAGTGAACGTTGATTGATTGAATTATGGTCATTGGCCAATCATCTAAAGCTAAATCATTAATATATATGATTTTATCATTCAACTGGATTTGAACGTGTTACCCCTTGTCGACTTGAACGGAACCAGTCTGCTTCTAGTAAATATACGAGGAATCTTGGAGTAATGATAAATGACAGACTGATAAGAGTCTCAGATTGGTCACACTTTTAATTCATTTGTATTTCTCATTTCTTTCATTGTTTAATTTCTAATACTGAATTTGTTTTTTTTTCCTTTTTGTATTTTGTAATTATTAACTTGTTTTTATTTCTTTTCTATATTATCTTTTGTACATTTATGGTTTTATTTCATTGTTTATTATATTCATTTTGTATTTATTTGAATTTTAAATACTTTCAGAAGATATTGTACCTACTTACAAAAGATTAGAATGTCTTGTGTATGCTCATAATAATAAATTTATCAATATAGCGAAGTCAACGCGATCTTAACTGTATTATAGCTAAGTATATATGTATATACGATATACCTTTTCTTTACTATAAGTAGTGGTTATTACTAAGTTATGAAAAATATATCATTTTTTTGACACTTTTGTAATTTTCAAAAGTTTTTTTTTTTCAATTATATATTCTCTCCCTTCAATAAAGGAAATATTTGAATTCTTCTTTATCCTTGACGTAGTTTTGCAAAAGTTTCATGAATGGACATAGCAGCTTTTAAAACACTTCGCGGATATTTAAAACTTTCCAGGAGGTAAAAATGTGAGAAGAACTTTCATTATAAAATAACCACCTGAATAGAGAAACC
The DNA here is from genome assembly GCA_963924295.1 of Dioctria rufipes. Classification (NCBI taxonomy): domain Eukaryota; kingdom Metazoa; phylum Arthropoda; class Insecta; order Diptera; family Asilidae; genus Dioctria; species Dioctria rufipes. The sequence goes on from OZ002742.1 coordinate 88,298,757, forward strand.
GGATATAAAAAGGGATTACTGAACTTAAGATTCTAAGATCCTGTAGTGATTCGGAATATTTTATCCTTTATGAGTTTTAGCTTTAATGAAACTTATACTGAAGATGGCATTCGACGAGCGTTTTAGAGATGTTTTTTTAATTTGTATAAGTCTTAAGAGTTTATTCAAAACCTGTGAGCAAAGAATGGAAATGGTCACGTCTTCAATTGCGATTATTGCTATGAACTATATTAAAGCCAAACTTCATTTTAAGAGAACTGTTACAATGATTCCAACATTTGGAGCAATTATTGGAATTAAACGAACTTTTTCATTTTGATGCTACTACAAGAAGACCTGCATTTAGGCAGGCTTCTATGATAGACATCAGGATATCCGGGTTGCAGTTGAACTTATCTAAAATGTTTGAATTATTTCCCGTTGTGGGAGCGAACATTTTTTTTTTTATTTTAATGTCTAAATGCGCACATTTACATAACGCGCTATTACTTTTCATGGCAGAGAGGCGGCATCTAATATCAAGGTGTAATTCGACTGATATATCTAAATATATCATCGTCTTTAAACGAAAATATGGCATTTTCATCTGTTGAACCTTTATTTCCCTCGACTGCAGATTATTATTTAGAAGATTTAAATACATTGTACAAGAAACTACTATTCAGAATACTGTTATTATTAGATACTCTTCCGTTTCATTGTAACATACGATTTGCTTATGTAGTATAGTGGACCCGTGCCTTATTGAAAGGAAATTTTATTTTAAACAAGGTATGGAGACTAAATTTTCTGTTAAACATAAAACTGTCTTTCTAACAAATTGAATGACTTTTATATTGTAGAATCATGGGCAGGGTTTTGTTAAAGAATGCATTATTTCTGAGCTGCATTCCAATACATATTTTTCATTCAAATGAACGAATTGGAAGCTGCAGTAAAAGTATGTTTAAAGAATTGGAATGGAATTGAATGAATTCTATTCCTCAAAAAAATATTGCCGAATGCATTCTTTTTTTCTTTTAGAAAAATAATGCATTACTTTGAGCTGCTTAGTCTGGAATGTATTGCATTCATTGAAGTCTGTGTGAATTCACTTGCATTCAGCATTCACTTGAATTCAGTGAAATTATTCCATGAAATTATTTTGTGATTCAGACTGAAATTAAATCAAAAAGTATTTATTCACATACCCCTGTTTAAGCTACGTACAACGTTGGCCATTACAGATCAGTAAATAAATATTGATAACATTATAGCAATTTAGAATATAGAAAGGATTAAGTATTGTCCTGTGGACAATGTGAGTGGTTGGAAACCAACCCATGCAATTTTTTATAGCTACTAAAGATTAATACTAGTATACATATGCGAGAGAAAAACAGATGAAGAAGACGAAAGAGTAAATTTAAGAACGTAAGCAGTGTAATTAGTTTTGAAAAATTACTGGAAGCAAAAGTGTAATTGTTTCTAATAGTGAGTACTACTTCTTATTAAAGGAAGAAGAGGAAGAAGGAGAACAATGAGGACCAAATTGCTTGTGCAGCTAAATTAATATTCTTAAACTAAAAAAAAATCAGATTCAAATTAAATATAGCCAATGCAATAAATTTTGGTATTTTGTTTATATATGTAAGTTTCTTTTTTCTCAATACTGCCTGTCGTGAAATTTTATATAAGGTTACGATATAAACAAAACAAACATCAAACGACCATTCTTTACACTTTCGTATTGAGCTTTGAATGCAAGTGTGAATAGATTTGAAAGCGGAGAAATTTGTTTTCTGAAATAATTTATAATTGGTGTAAATGCATACATAAATAAGAAGATTATGAGTGAGTTCTGCGACTCAAAAAGTACAAAAAACCAAATTTAGTGACAATAAAAATAAAATAATAATATACTGTTTTGAGTTTTATTTTTGATCAAAAACATATCACTCAATCGTTAATCGTTATTTGAATTTTTTTCTTTCAGTGAATGGCGTGAAAATCAGATTTAAAAAATTAAAACTCAAAAATAAATATTATTGACTTTTTTTATTAACTAATTTGGCGAATTCTACCACATAATGAAAGTTGATATATTTTGTTCGCATAATTCATCTGCTTCTCCTCCTTAAATGATTTTTTCACATAACAAATGAAAAATAATCATTATTTTCGGTCTCTGGAATAAATACTTTTTGATTTGATTTGAAATTCTTTTAAAAAAATGCTTAAAAGTGCTTTATTTGTTCTTTCATTCTTAATCACAAAATAATTTCATGGAATAATTTCACTGAATTCAAGTGAATGCTGAATGCAAGTGAATGCAAGTGAATTCACACAGACTTTAATGAATGCAATACATTCCACAGTTATGCAGCTCAAAGTAATGCATTCTTTTTCTAAAAGGAAAATTGAATGTATTCGCCAATGTTTTTTGAGAAATGTGGAATTGTATTTCCTAATTCCTAATACTGAAGAGGAATGAAAGAATGCAAAATATGCATTCTTCATTCGTTTGAATTAAAATCAAAATAAGGTGCATTCTTTAACAACTCTGATCATGGGGGCTATGGACGGTTTACATTCGCTTGGCATGCATATACATATGTACACAGCAACTTTACTTGTACATTTACCACAGCCAGCAAACTATACTCAAAAAGGCTTTATAATTATAAAAGTCTGAGCTGTAACGCACAGGCAGCTTTGATACCTGTGTCACCCCAAATATTTAGAATATCTTAAATCTTTTCAAGTATTTTAAGCCATTCTTCCAGTTGAGATCCACACCGTAATGAATTCAATTTAAAAGGAATTATCTGTTATTATGAGGTTTAGTTTACATATATTTTATGAAAAATTCCCCAAATAGCAGAAATTCTGCCAACAATTTTTTATTTCCAAATTGATTGATGCACATACGGCTGGAGATTTTACCATTTTCCCCCGGCAAATCTTTTAAGAAGTGTTTCCATCGTATGATTTCAATTTTGCAATTTGCAAAGCTTGCAAGTGCGGGGTTTTTCAATAAGAGGTGTTATTTTGATATTCAAAGAAAAATGCCATTTTTTGAGACAAATGATCGGATCTTTATTTCAGGTATGCCGTTAATAATGGAAAATAACATCAGCCAAATTACCACCACGACCACGCCTACAGGACCATATCCTTTTCATGAAATTTTCCATAACCAAATCGCAAAGTGGCTGCCCTATGTCCTCGATAGCCTCACGAATTCCATCTTTGGGTCTTGAATCGATGCTGGGCTGTTGGTGTAGACCTTTTCTTTCACGTGGCCCCAAAGGAAGAAGTCGCAAGGTGTTAAGTCACAAGATCCCGGTGGCCAATTATGATCACCTCTTCGAGAGATAACACGGTCCGGAAACTTTTCCCGTAAAAGATCAATGGTTTCGTTGCTTGTATGGTACGTAGCGCCGTCTTGTTGAAAGTAAACGTTTTCCAGATCAATACCATCCAATTCCGGCCATAAAAAATTATTAATCATCTGTCGATAGCGGAATCCATTCACCGTAACTATTGCTCCAGCCTCATTTTCGAAAAAGTAAGGTCCAATGATCCCGCGGGACCATAAACCGCACCAAACAGTCACCCGTTGAGGATAGAGAGGCTTTTCAACAATAGCTCTTGGGTTTTCCGAGCCCCAGATGCGACAATCTTGCTTGTTGAGGAAGCCGTCGAGATGGAAATGGGCCTCATCACTCAAGATGAGTTTTCGATGGAATTCCGGATCATTTTCATGCATTTCAAGGACCCAATCAGCAAAGTCTCGACATTGTTGATGATCGGCCGGCTTGAGTTCTTGTGTTAACTGAACTTTATAAGCCTTAAGACCCAGATCTTTATGTAAAATACGGTGTAATGACGTTTGCGGAATGCCTAATTCCAAAGAACGACGACGAATGGACAAACCTGGGTTTTCTGGGTTTTATTCTTCACATCACGAACTTGTCCCGACAGCTCGAATTTTTCTACCAATTTCTGTATTGCGGTCCGACAAGGTGCTTCACGACGACCCAAAAATGTTCGAGTTTTACGAACCGTCTCTGCCACATTTTCACCATTTTTATAGTGAATTTTAATAATTTCAATGCGTTGTTGAATCGTGTATCGTTCCATTTTTGTTAATGGCGTAGTTTCTACTTGTCAAATGTCAAAAAATGACAGCTCCAAAAGTGACATCTACCGAAATATCGGGCTAATTAAAATAACACCTCTTATTGGAAAACCCTCTATCAACCGATTAATTTATGGGCTCTCATGTCTTCAGAATGATAGCATGTTTGACAAGAAAAAAGCCTAATGCAAGTAGAACAAAAATCAGCAGTGCTTCGCTCGTATATAAAATCGACGATGACTCGACTTGCTGATGTAACCAAACGGTAAGCCAGCAGTAGGTTGACTTACAATGAACACAAAGAACTTTATGAATTTGAACGAGACTTAAGTTTATTTACGGTGTTCGAACCAAATCGATTCGTATATATTTTGTTAACAGACAACTTCTGAAAATAAGATATCCTAAAACCAAAGCATCAAAGTATTTAGTAATATTCAATCTAATTTGATTACTCTTGATTACTCATCTACATAACATATTGCACAAATACAATACAAAAGTGTAGCCTCATCGAGCAAATCAAATTAAAATCATTATTATATATTTGAATCGTTAGATTCGTGCTAAAAACAATTCCTGAAAAGGGAACATATTACAAAAATAGCATGCTAAAATTGAGTTCTGAAACTCCATCAGTGGTGTCATGGGCAAGCAATGGCTATATAAACGACAAGCTGACTGATCTCGTGAAATCGTCCACTCGGCGGCAAAAGCAACTCCTCAAACACATGGATATTCGCATCGGCAATTCAACAATAGCCCAAAAAGAGGTAGTCAAATATCTTGGACTCACACTAACTTCCAACCTTAAATTTTACCGTCACATAGACAGCATCATCAACAAGGCTACCGTGGCCTTCCTTACTCTCAGATCAATCCTCAGGTCCGCACTAAATCTGAAAATTAAAATTATTTGCTACAAGCAATTAATCAGACCCATACTCTTATATGCATCCCCTATCTGGACAGACATCTCTTCTGCACAAATGGAAAGGATCCGGGTGTTAGAAAGATCCATCCTAAGACGTTGCTCGGGCCTATATAGGAAACCAAATTCATACCACTACATCAATAACAAAATTCTATACGAAAAAACAAATACATCTAGAATTGACAGAGAAATCATAAAACAAACCATGCACTTCTTCAATAGATTAGACAGCTCTGAAAACCCGTTACTTGCTGAATGCATCAGCTATCCCACTGAATACCTCGAAAGCAATAATAGGTACCAGCTACCTGCCCTCGTTCAACACCTCCACAACAAAAACGCACTCTTTAACAACGCAAATGAGTTAATCTTCTTCCACAAGCGAAGAAACCCAAACACCCGATCCCAGGTATACAACACAGCACAATAACCCGACAAATATTACATACGCAATTTCGCACTAAAGGTTCCGCCGGTACACTTGCAATAGTACCTTCTAAATTTTTATTACTAAATTTATCTATAGTATCCAATAAACTTGAAATTAATAATTAAAACGTCAGGAAATATCAAGACACACTAAGGCCAGAAACATTCTAGTAGGTAAGAATAAAGATAAATTACTTAGGCAAAACTGTTATCCTTAAGCCTCAAACATGCTTAATAAAATTACCTTCCCTACCTTAGCTTAAGTCAGGTATAGCGAGTTTTTTCATATGGCCTTTTTCTCGCACATTATAATCAGTAGAGATAAGAAAAATATGTCATATACATATCTAAGTAGTCATAAATATAAATTAGGGTAAAGACCATTACGGATCTGTCTAATTTTAAGGAAATCTAGAATTACCATAGCAAGTAAATTAAAATTGTCAGTAGCTGTAGGCCAATAAAGAAATTGTTTCGAAATTGTTTCGAAAAAAAAAAAAAAATCTCGTCCTCATCATCATCATATGATTTGGATGCTGAACAAGCAAGGAAGCAACACCACCTCAGAAGGTAATAAACCAGTTCAAAGGAAAAACAAAAAAATCACAAAGTGCATTTTCACCCACGGCATTCCGCTTAACATGCGCGTGTGTTAGTAGGAAAGTGGACATTTTGTGTTTTTTTTAATAAATGACAATTGTGTGTTAATGTGTAGAAGGAACAAAGAAGGAAAGACAATTTGCCGACGGCATTTTCGGTGTTCCATATAAATAATTGAAATAGACACGTAAAATATTAACAAAAGTGAGATAAAGACTCCAGTGAAATTAGTGTTTTTAAAAAATTATAAAAACAAAAGTGAATAATAATGGCTAGTGAAAATAGCATTCTAAACGCAGTAAAAGCCAACGTGCTTGATGTATTCACATCAAGTAACATTAATAATATCCCAGACGACATAATAGAATCCCTGGCAAAGCGAATGCTACAAGGGAAATACCAAGTTCCGTCGGGAAGCGGAGTTAAAAAAATCTAAGGAAATGGACACAGAAGACATGTCAGAGGATGAAGAGTCCACAACCAATGAAGACACCACTGATGAGAAGACAACTGATGAGAGATGGAGATGGAGGAAAATGAAGACTAAAAAAGGACCCCCCAAAACTAGAGGAGTTGAAAAAGTCCAAGTCAGGAGATCCACGTAAAAACAACAATTACTACCAGGCGCTAGACACAGTAGTAAACCCTTTCACGATTCCCCCTAAGCAGAGTCAAGTAAAGCCTGAGGAGAAGCTCAGCAAACCACCGGCGATAATCACACATGGCCTGAATTACAAGGAATTCAACAAAGCACTGAATACACTAGAATCAAGGCCAAAATTCTTCGTGAAGACAGGTGCTGGCAATAAGTGCACCTTCAAGCCGATGACTGAGGAAGACAGGCAAATTTTATTCAAATTGCTAAATCAGGTCAAGGTGGAGTCCTACACCTTCACCCCTAAAGGAGAGAGGAAAACGACATTGGTGCTGAAGGGATTTCAGCATACTTTTGAGGAAGCTGAAGTAAAAGCCGCACTGGAGGAGAATGTGTCAAAGCTGGAAACGGGACGCAGCAAGGCAGCAGGAAAGAAGCTGGATGGATTCATTATAACGTTCGACGCCCAATACGACGTGAGCGAAATAATTAAAGTAAATAGGCTCTTACACCAGATTGTCCACTAGGAGAAGCACATCACCAATGGTGTGTCACAGTGCAAAAGATGTCAACGCTTTGGACACGTAGCCAGCAATTGTGCACAGATTTACAGATGCGTAAAGTGCAACGACAAACATGGACCTGGAGAATGCGCAAGGATCAAAAATGGCAAGAACTCGAAGCCATACTGCGTGAATTGTGAGAAGGAGGGACACCCAGCCAATTACAGAGGATGCCCGAAATACAAGGAAGTGAAAACAGTGAAAAACAGGCGGAGAGAGCAACAGAAGCAGAAGGAAGTATTCGCCAGGGAATCAGTGAGGAACTATATCAAACCAGGTTTGTCATTTGCTCAAATTACTAACTCTAACACTAACACTAACACAAGAAAACCCCAACAAATACAGGTGGTACCTAAACCAGCTCCACGAGCTCCTAGGGTATCCCAGGCCCCAAGGAACTCACAAAATGAGGCAGACAATTTCTGCACACAAGAAGCGAAAGTCCTCTTCGGATGTGATCTGTTCACCCTCATGGGCAAAATAAACAATTTCATTCCTCAATGTAGGAAACTTTCTTCCATTGCGGAACGCCAAAGCGCTTATCTTCAATTTGCTTTCGGCCTATGTCTAGGGAAATAAGCAAATTGAAGATAATTGCACTAAACTGCAATTCACTTGTGAGGCACAATAAAAGAATAGCCCTGAATTCGTTCCTAGCGGAACAGAAACCCAACTTCGTGCTCCTCTCAGAGACACATCTTAACCCTAGGCACAAACTTGATTTCGAGAAATTCTCGACCATCCGCTCTGATAAGACGGAATCATCCCTTGGTACAGCAATACTAATTAGGGATGGGCTCAAATATGAAGAAGTAAGGCTTAGACCGCTCTGCAACATGGAGTGCACGGCAGTAAAAGTCTCACTAACTTCACAGGAAACTCTCCTTCTCATCTCTATTTATAACAGATGTGGTCCTCGGGCAGCCAAATAAAGAGAAACCTCAACTCACTCAACAATATCTCCAAAGAGTATACCTACATGGTTATTGGAGGAGGTTTTAACGCCAGACACCAAAAGTGGAATGACCCAGTTGAAACATCAGTTGGAAGGGTCATAGCTAACTGGCTAGATAGAAACCAAGCTAATCATGACCTCATTGAGGTCTCCCCAAGCACCCCAACCTTTCCGCGTTCTGGCTCATACATCGATTTCTATCTTGTTTCTTCAAGCATGATAAGCCTACTTCCACAAATAATAAATTTCAATTGCACTACGCACCATGCGCCATCCGATCACCTTGCCATAGAGCTAACCATCAAACCAAACACGCCAGTGAAGATACTGACCATGGCCCTACCCACCTCCACCACTCTAACAGATGTCAATTGGAACGATTTCCAGGACAGATCAAGTATCAAGGCAACCTTCCTGCCAATAACAGAAACCTCGAAAACTTCGAAATCGACTCACAAATTGAGCTCTTCACAAATTGCTTGCAAAGCAACATAGAATTCTTTTCAAAACCTGTTCCCACAAAAAACTATACATTCAAAAATCTCCCAGCTAGCCTTCAAAGCTTGTACAAGTACAGGCAGAAACTGCGGAAAATCATGAACCGCATCTACCACAGAACGCTCAATTTTCAAAACCAGGCGTATCAATCTGTGTTATCCCAAGTTAAGTGCTTATCAATAATCATTGATGAGCAAACTAAAATGTTCTGCGATGAACAGTTTAGAAAAAAACTGGAGAAGATCAAGCCAGGCCCACAGACTTTTGAAAACATAAACAAAGTCTGTTCCAGGAAGCCAAAACTCCCCAAAGTTATTACCAATAGCCAAGAGAAACTAATTCTACCTCAGGAAAAGTGTGATTCGTTTGCTTCATACTTCCAAAATACCTTCAAGGATAACTCAGAACTTAGTAGCCCTTCCTTTTCCTCATAGGTCGACAGAAATGTGAACACCTTCCTAGCACACGAGACCTTGCCACAAACTTTTTTCAGCATGGACAATCCAGCAATTTACCCCGAACAACAAGGCATCTTTACCAACCCTCTCGAACTCTTCGTCTTAACAAAGACAATAAACGGTAAGAAATCTAGTGGTCCAGACAAAATTTCTAATGCAGTTATAAAAAAACTACCTCCCATAGCTCTGGACTTCCTGTCAATGGTCTTCAATAACTGCATAAATAACAGCTACTTCCCAGAAAATTGGAAAATCTCACGTGTCTTTCCCATTCCAAAGAAAACTTCGTCTAAAGACATAAAAGAATTCAGACCGATATCACTGATCTCAAACTTGGGTAAGCTCTTTGAAAAGGTCATAAAACAACAAGTCCTCAACACTTGTGACGACAAAAACATCCAACAGGAATCTCAATTCGGCTTCAAGCCAAAGCACTCCACCCATTACTCAAATTCCACACTGATGCCACCAACGCTCTGAACAAAAACGAGTGCATTGTAGGCTGCTTCCTTGATGTTGAGAAGGCTTTCGACTCAGTATGGACAGCAGGGCTTACCTACAAATTAAATCAATTCGGATTTCCCACCCACCTAACCAGATTAATCCACAGTTTTCTTAGTTCAAGAAAATTTTACGTGGAGCTTGAAAATCACAAATCTCCACTCAAGGTAGTAGAAGCCGGCGTCCCCCAAGGCTCCATATTAGGCCCAATTCTCTTCAACCTATACACTTCTGACCAACCCCCCAATGAAAATGGCACGTCACTTCTTTATGCAGATGACTCTCTCACGTACGCCCAATCTCGCTGCCCGATTCTGGCTATGAAAAAAGTCAACCAACAACTCCAAAAACTCGATACCTACCACAAAAAATGGGGGATCAAAATAAACGTTCAGAAATCTGAATTGATCTGCATTCGGAGACCCTTTACGGGTCGAAACTTGCAACCCAAAAAATTGAAACAAATAGAAGCCACCTATAATGGGGGAATAATCAAGCCCACAGATAATGCCAAGTATTTGGGTGTTAATTTCAACACACTGCTGCGATTCAATCGCCATGCCAAAGCAGTCATTAGAAAAGCCAACTACGCCTACAGCCTACTCAGCCCTATAATATACGTCAGGGACGGACTCTCAACAAACACAAAACTGTTGCTCTATAAGCAACTTATCAGGCCAATAATCACCTATTGTTTCCCCGTATGGCACACAATCTCTCCTACCTACATGGAAAGCCTCAGCATACTCGAAAGGAAAATCTTAAGAGTGTGCACAGGGCTCCATAGAAGAACTGACGGTAAACACTTCCCAAACAGGGTAATTTACGAAGCAGCCAACATCACCCCAATAAAGGAGTATCTCTTCGAACTTGCATACAAACAAGTCGACAAAGTTCCTAACCACCCGAACGCAGTTATAAATAACCTGCCGGACCTTCTCGCACCAGCAACATTTAAATACCTTTCACCCCTGCTCTTAACAGTGCCCGAGGCTAGAAATATCTACCATCTACATGATGGTAGATTAAGTTTCTACGACCACAAAGGTGATTACTACCGCGGGTAGTCACTTCGTGCCACGTTTACTCAGAGAGTGTCTCTGAAGCACGCCAATTTTTTTAGGAACCATCGAATCCTAAATTCTCCAAACTATCCACCTCCTATCCCTCCTTTTCTCCTATTCCAGCCATCCCACTAACAACTAACTCCTAAGAGAGAATGACACATAGCACGGCTGATATAGCGCATCATCCGTGGAGAAAGAAAAGACAGCGAAACGAAAAGTTTCCAAAAATACTAAGGACAACTATCAACATGAGGACAAGAGACGACATCAAATCGGACTGCGGGCTAAAGATGAGCCCCAAGGGAAAAAAAGAAGACAATAACGTGAACATCGAGGGAAACGACGACAAAGAAAATAAACATCGGCGCAAAACACACTTGACTTGACTTGATCTCGTCCTCTTTTTGCATTTCGCATCGCTTGGGGTAAGTTGGATTTGGGCTTGTTGGGGACTAACATTTATATCGGGTATCGACTGGAATACTAATTACTAATAAACATTATTTTCTCGACTGAAGATAAGATAACACTTTAAGCCGGGTCCCGACTGACTTAAAGAATATTATCTTGGGTGTCAACTGAGATAATTATTTACTAATAAATCTTTTATTTCTGCTTTCGACGGAAATAAAGAATCTTGCTTTGGGTCCCGACTGAAGTTAAGATACCACTTTAAGCCGGGTCTCGACTGAGATAATATTACTAACATTAACACTTTATTTCTGGTCTCGATGGGAATAAAGAATTGTTCTAACCAACGATTAGAACAAAGGGTCTTCATATTAGCTTAAGGTCAATTCCTCAAATGGGAAGTTTAGATGGGTGAGTACCAGCCACTTGTAACATTTTATTTTTATTATGTATTTACTCGTATATCTATATACATATATATCTACATATTATATGCTCATTTCCATCAAATACCATAATTTAACTTTATTCTATATTTATTTATATCACTTTCTTGACGATCTTATATTGCAGCTTTCTGCCAATAAGTCTTTTTCAGTGTAATCCAAAATTCTCTGACCCAAAATTTCTATATTGAGTTTTATCCAAAAACAGCTATTCTTGAAAATCATACCTTATAAATCTGTGTCAATAAGTGTGTTTTTTAGTGTGTGTGGATCTCTGACCTATTAACTTATGTACATATTCTGATCTTAGTACAATTTGGGAAAATTCCAAAAAATAAGTGTGAGAATTTCTTGAAAGTTAAAAGGAAGCGAATAGTATTTGTTTTGATAAGAGGGTCGACCACTGATCTTGATCCAAATTCAGAAATGCATTCATTTCAGTTTTACCAAAATCAAATTTGCGTGCACGCTGTAACATATATAGTATATACGGATATGATTGACATGTTTGCCCTAAATATTTAGATGTGATATTCACTAAGAGTTATTACTCTTGATATTTAATGTTTTCAATTTTAAAAAGTGGAAAAAAGAATGGAAGTTATTTGAATTGAAGATTTGTGCCTTTTATGGACACAATATGAAAAATATAAGAAGAATCTGAAGAATGATCTGAAGAAAAATAAGCAGCATTTCCAGAAGCAATAACTTGTTTTCTTAGCTCCTTGCCAAGGAGAAGGGAGTATCTCTTTTCACATTCTTCTTCTATAATAAAATGCAATCTCAAGAGTGTTACCGACTTCATTAATATCATTGGATAAACAGATGAGTTCTTACGGATTAAGCGGCTCTTACCACACTTTACTTACAGCAATTTGACATTTAAACTTAAATATTCTTCCTTACCGATGTCTTTAAGTTATCTTGGGTACGTCTGTTTAATTTAAAGGGCGCGCTCGCTTTACTTAAGAAACTTTACTTACGAATACATCCATTTTGGTTCAACCTATTGCGATGCATCGTCCATTTTATATTCGAGTAGGGCGTTGCAGATTTTTGTTCCACTTGCCCAGTCTTTATATTTTCAGGTAAATGTACATTAATTTACGCGTCATGAAATGCAACAGGTCGAGCTACTCCCTTGGACACCCATTAATTCTTGGAAGAATGAAGTAAGCTTAAAAATATTTGAAATCAAGTTATACAGACTGCTCTTCCAACAATTGTGACGTCAGGCCATGAATACTATCAAGAATATGATTGTATAGATTTAGAGTTTTGTCAAGTTCATGTTTGAATAAACAATAATAATAATGTAATAAAACTTATATTTAACCCCTATTAACTAGCGCGATACGATACAGTGCGATATTTTGGTGATTTCCTGCTCTTCCTATAGATCTATCTCTATTTGCAATACGTTCACAAGGCTGACAGCTGCTATAACTTAATTTGTTTTGTTTCTTGGTGGCAAAAAACTATTATTTTGAAATTTACATATATTTATATTTTTTTATTGATATATTTACATATTTAAGTAAATTTCGACATCAATGCGGAACTTTAGCATCCGATTACAAATGTCAATAAACATAAATGTTGAGGATGGTAGAGCAAAATGAATTTGACACCCATGCATAATATTAAAAGTTATTTTGATTTTTGCATGTCTGTCCGTCTGTCCGTCCGTCCGTCTGTGCGCACGATAACTCAAGAACGCGTTCACTTAGTAAACTAAAATTTTATACACGGACTTCATAAAAAAAGCAAAATTAAGTTCGAAAATGAGAGAAATAGATCAACTCCTTCGTGGGGTTGCTATAAAAAAATTCCGTTTTCCACTATATCTTTGACCACTGTCTGAGGACGCGGCTACATAGAGAGCTGAAATTCGGTTCATGGTGTTTTTATAGTAATAGCAAAAAAATTCAAAAATGGACTAATTCGGGCAACCCCTTTTTGGTGTTACCATATGAATATTTAAGTTTTTTACATATGCTGTGAAAACGATCAGTTCTAGACATTTTTATTATACTAAAAATTTGTTCAGAATATTCAATCCTATAAAATTGGTTATAATCATTGTTTCTGTCCGATGAAATAGAAATATATGCGAAAAACTACTACAAAAATTAAATTTACACAGATGGGTGAACATACGAAATTTCATACGCGCATTAATCTAGGTTATCATAAGAATTGGTCTTAGACCAGTTCTCGCTTTTTATTTGTTTATTTTTTGTTACTTTCATGTAAAATGCCACAATTTTTGAAGAGGGGTTATTACTGAAATCTTAAAATACAGGAAAACTTAATACGATTTTGCGTCAAATCTGTGCATATTATCATGAGCAAAATTGCACACAGTTATAGAAAAAGCATAAACTTAGGAAATGACGTGTCAAAAATAAAGATTTTGGGGTTTTATATGTATGCAATTAGCTTTAGAAAATTCTCAAATTCATGAAATTTGCAAAGTTGGTACATAATAACGTAATAACGGTACATTAAGTAGATAAATTTATACTTGAGTATGGAAGATCTTGAAGTGGAAGGAAATCTAGTAAAAAACTTTTAGTTACTAAGATATTTTCGTTTGAAAGTTGCTATTTTCAGAGACGAATAACTTTCAAAATTATGACAAATTGATACGCTCGAAAGGCAGACTCGTTCGCTTTTATTATTTGGTTGCACTTATCGTTAAACCATGAGCGATCTTGCTGTTGTTGAGATCTGCTGTAAGAATACGGAATGTATTCACGCATGCCACAATTTAGTATGCTATTAAATTCTAATGTGCATTAATCAACAACGCTCGAAGCAAAACTGACCGACCAATCAATTTCTCTAGGATACTGATTGAAAATCTCCCAATCAGCATTTATATTTCCTTTTTATTTAACGTATGAGCTAAGAATTCTAGTAAAACTATTGTATTTTACGAAATAAAAAAAAATATGTTCCAAAATAAATCGTTTGCTTTAAATTTAATAACTCATTACACCAATATGCAATGATTTGTTTGCCGTTGTGTAGATTCGCTGAATTTTTCCAAGTAAGAGTTGTAATTGTTTTACATCGAAGACCCATCATTTGGCAGCTGTTTACAATTAAAACAAACCTACCATCGATTTCTTCCCAATAAGCTCTGTCCTGCTTCAAACACCCAGAGAAAGGCCCGCCCACGTACATGCATGAATTTTACAGGTATCGGCATTTCCTGTTTCCTCTATAGGATTTAACAGCCACGACTTAAAGTGGAGCGAGGGCTGACCCGCTAGCCATAAGGGCTGCGTTCTTGTCAAATTGAACGCTTCTAAAATTTTTTAATAATTTTAACAAAAAGGGCAGTAGAATAGATTTTGTTAGGAAAACTTCAGAATATCTATTGGAATTTATTTTTTTCAGTGGTCCTCAGGGAGGGGCGCGCGCCCCCGTGCCCCCTAGCTGGATCCGCCACTGGCGTAGGTGTCCAATCCATTTTGCTCTACCATCATTATTTCTCGGTGCTACACCCGGAATGACAAACTTAGTATACCCTATAGATTTCATCTAGCGTATCAAAAGGGCCCTATAATGTTATGATACGATAGAAATTTTGCTTCTGAGATGAAGATTGAATAGGTCCGCTCAACCTCCAATTTCAGGTTATAGAGGCACCAGAGTCCAGTGTAGATTGATGCCATGGGAGGTTATGGCACAATACGCTGACGATCGTCAGCATCGGATCCGCCATGCATCTCGAAAGGTAAAGCAATGGTTTCCAACAGATTTTGCCAGTGCAATTTCGTTGACGCATTTGCGTTGCGATTAGGAATAAAGAGACTACTAGAAATGGTTTTCAAGGACTAGCGTGACAGAATAGCGCTCAGGCTTACGGCCAGAGTTGCGCTGAAAAATAGTAGTTTCAAGTTTGTTGTTAGTTTCAAGTATGCGGTATATACACCATATATTTTATGATAATCGAGTGTTGTTCCACCGCCGCATTTTCTTGGAAACCGTAGCTTAAATGGTGCATGGTCTCTGTAGAATTTAATGTGTGTATTAATTTCATTACCTGATTAAGAAGCTACCACGGAGTGAGCTGTCAGCTTCCGTTGACAGACTGGACTATACGTCCACCATCGTTCACTTACATAGCTACCACGACAAGTGTAAAGGGCGAAATACAATGAGGCCAATATGTAACTTGCGGCAAAAGCCCCATATTTAATATCGCTGATGGTAATGATATTCTTATGTATGTTGACATCAGTATAGGTGACATAATTGTATGTTTATTGAAAAAATGGGAAAGATATAAAAAAAATCAAAAAAAAATATTCAAAGTATAGTTGCTTGGCATACGAAGCGTATAAAACATTAAACAAGAAAAATCAGAACAGATTAACAAGCTTTCGCTGATTTCAGGATAAGTTAATATATCTGAAAGACAGTTTGAATTGTGTAGTGTACAGCTGTAACCAAACACTTTTAAATATTTAATAAGGACATTAGTTTCTTCTGTAAATCACTTCGGTGAAAGTAATTAACCTACGACGACTAAAGTTCAATTATTCCCAACTCTGGTTACCGAGACAATTTCGATCGGCACCTTTGGATACAGCATAATGGTATTCCCATAAGGTCAGCATTTAATTTGTCGTCGTAAATTTTGTGTCGGCATCATAGTTTTCGGTCCTCTTGTATCTATTAAAAAATTTTGTTCAACTTAAGCAATTTAAAGATAATAATTAATACAAGTAAATGTTATATAAAGCTCAATTTTTTATCAATTCTGTTAATTTTTAATTAATAATCCAGACAAAACATTATTAAAAGTGATACCTTAAGAAAAACTCTCAGGGAACCCTTTCGTATCTCTTTCAACCATACCCTGAAGGCCAGGGCTTAAAATACATTTCAATGAACACTTGTAACTAGAAAAAAGATATGTAGGAAATGCTTTTGGTCTATTGACATAAAAATTCCAGATTTATAATGGTAGGAAAAAACTACAGCTAGGAAACGTTGACAACAGAGGGAAAACTAAAATGGGAAGCACACCAATACAAAACTTAGCTAGTTATTTTAATTAACCTTATTTTTTCCTTAAAATTTAAAATCAATATGATTTATTACCGGGTAAATTTATATTCTTTTTTAACTAAGCTACCTCTTGGTATTTGTTATTGGTTTGGATGTACCGAAGAATGCCAAGTCCCAACTTACTTGAAATAAATATAAATTAACCCGGTAATAAATTATATTTCCTCCTTAGGCGGGTAATATAGGGAGTTTGCCTCATACTTATATTTCATACTCAGAATTTATTCAGAGTTTTCATGAGATGAGGTCAGTTTGATCTTTTTTCAAGCATTCTCTGTAGGCAGTTACTAAGCCATATTGATGAATATAAAATTTCTGCTATACGAGCGCTTGTTATACCTCAGATGATTTCTTCATGGGCGCCGGCAGTATGGTGAACGGTGGTGCAACTGCACCACCTCTGTTTGATAAAAATGTTTATCTATTTATTTTGTGAAACATTAAAAATTAAAACAATATATTTTTTTATATTAGTTTTCTTAACTTTTATTAAATAATAATTGTAACCGCGTGACTTCATCAGAGACTCATCGTACATAAGCCCGAGAATAGTTGTTCGCACATAGTTGATCTTGTCCAAATCTTCACTTTTCTCAATGTGCTAAACCAGCGTTCCACTGTACATGTTCTTGTAGGAAGTATGAGGCCAGTTTTAATAGCTTGCTAAGCTGATATACATATAAAACCTTTGGCGTTTTCCAATAGTAGTTAGTCTTAGTTTGGCGCACTTTTTATACTAGAAATCGATCAAATTTGATGAGAGTTCTGGCAAACTTTTTGTGTCTGGTTTTGCAGGCTACAATCAATTTGGTAATGATTCCACCGACTACGTCGCAGGGGACTCCATACAGCTTTTCCAACAGATCTGACAGGCTTTCAACCTAATTGGAGTTCCCTTTGTCGTAGTCGATGGAATCAAGGTAAAATTGAAGCCTCCAAGACCGGACACAGATACAAAAAGTACACTAGTTCTGCGCGATTTCTATAACAAAAAGTGCTTTAGAACTATCATGAAATTTGGTCGATTTCTGTTTCTGAAACAAAAAGTTCGCCAGAACTGCCATAGGACAAATGCTATTGATCTATTCAATTTTGGATGTATCTAAATTTTTTTGGACCCAAGTTTCTTTCCATGTTGTGGCTTCAACAATAAAGTTTTCCAACGAATATTTCCCATAAAAATCTTCTATTTTCGTAGAAAAAATATTTATGAATTCTTGCTTTATTAACAATTTCATTTCGCTCGCTGATGGGGTAAAGCTGCAGGTGCGAAAAGGGTATCTTATGATTATCAGAAAAACATTCATTTAATGATATAATAATAGTTAGAATGTAAATAAGGAATTAATATGGATCTTCTATAATATTCTTCCACAGAATATGCTCGTTTATTTGACTTGTATGTCATTCGCTTCACTAAGCAGGGCAATACCAAGTCAATATTCAATAAGTCACAAGAAATTGAAATTTTCTTGAATAATTAGGGCAAATTATTCTTCTGACTTTTCTCAACAGTAATTTAACATTTTTACTAAGTTTCCAATTGCTTCATTTAGAGATTGCAGGTTAAGTTGAATTCTCTGCAACTGTTTAGTGACGGGTTCTAGTATTATGAATAGATAGCAATTATGCGCAGAGCTACAATAAAATTACTACACTAGCTTTTGAAACGTAAAGATGGTGCGCCTTTTGTCTTGTTTGGAAGTTCATATTTATGGATAATTTGTGGAGTTGATTAAAGATCTAGATAAATGTTTTAAACGGACATCTTTATGATTTCCTCAAAAACAAATCTTTAATCCATAAGCTTCATCAATAAAAGAGCTTTTGGCATAGAACTAAAGATAAAATCCAATCAGGGATTTTTTGTAATCAAAAACCAGACCAAGGAATATCTGTAACGTATTTCCAGCACTACAGAAAGAATGAATATAGGCATATAACTGAATAAAATAAGCAAATTTATATGTAATGAAACTCTCTAACTTACGTAAAATGACATTAAACATGTTTGTGCGAGGATGAATTTTGTCTGATCTTGTAGAAAATCAATAAAATAATTTAATTTGAATGGGAAAATTACAAAATTTTGCTCAGGTTAAATTGGTAAAGCGGCAACTCGTTTTTTCATGACTAAAAATTTAAATTTGATATGAATACAAATTTAATGAAAGTAAAAGATGATTTTAAAAATCTCTGAGCATCAGCATACTGTGATGAATTTTCTCGTGAATTCAAAATTTTATTCTGTTTTGAAATGGATTGCAAATTATGAAAGAGAGCTTTCACGAATATGCACAGTTTTTTTATCTGTTCCTATATACATATTTCCAATATTTCCATTAATAATCACATTTTCAAAAAATCCGGTACCATATTTTATATATAATATCTACTTGTAGAAAATTATGATTTTAAGTCGTCTCTAATAATTTCTTTACAAAAAAGGCTTAGTACGTTATTATTTATTTCAATTAGTGGTGCATTAAATTTGTAAGTATATTTTAATTTATTATAAATAAAAACAGTTTGAAATCCGTAGATAAACCAATCCTACAAAATTTAGGTAGTGTTAATTGTGTAATTTACTACTTGCATTTGAAATTAAAAAGAAGTTACGCATACAATTAGTATGTTTTTAATTTTTCATTATCACTTGATTAATTTGCAATTGGTATAAATAATTTGCCAAAAACTTCAAAAAGAAACTAATCTTGTTGAACTGATTTTAAAATTTGTTAACACATATTGACCAATAGTTTCTTGTGGAATATTTTTTTGAAAATGTCTATTGTGGTATTTCCAAATCTTTCTGCTGATACTTAGTAATATATGTAAGTGATTAATTGTTTGCAGTTAATTATTTACATATTACAGAAAAATTTAAGGTTTGGAAATCAAGTGCATATTAGAATTAGAAGAAGTGGAAAATATATTCAGCGGATAAGTTTATGAGGTTAAAATGTTTCAGGTCAATGATCCAATGCCACGATAAGCAGAAAAGAGAAGAAGATCTGAAAATAGGGATGATTTTAAAAATGATGATAGTCTATTTTAAATTAAAAAAGATCAAAATGAAACTGAAATTGTTTTGGGAACATTTGGTGAAATAAATAATTATTTTCCCATAGAGCATCATACACAAAATCTTGTCGGCGCCCATGTTCATAGGCTATAATAAGTTTGTCATTCCGTTTGTAACACATGAAAATAATGATGGTATAATAAAATGGATTGGACACCCAAGTATAATATTAAAAGTTTGCATGTCTGTCTGTCTGTCCGTCCGTCTGTCAATCCATCTGTCCGTCCGTCTAACTGTTTGTTCGTAAGTATGTCTTTCTGTTCATCTGCCTGTGTGTCCGTCCTCACGATACCACGAGAACGCGATCACTTAAGGAGCCCAAATTTTGCACGCGGGCTTTAAAAAAAAGCCCCTCCGCGGGGTTGCCATATAATAATTTCGCTTTTCAATATTAGCTGTGTTCTTTTGTGTACCTTACTCTAGAACTCCCATATATTGGAGAGAACAAAGTGTTCGGTCGACTGAAGCGAACTATTTGTACTCTTCGCCTCATTTATAAGTCTTCTATGAAAATGTATGAGGCATTCTTTTGTGTATCTTTTATTCTGGCCTGTTTTGCGGACAATAAAGAACACAGCAATTAATTTGTATACTGCCTGAAAACGCTTCGACGTAGAAAGCTGAAATTTTGCACACGGTATTTTCATAGAAATAGTAAATATAATTTCATGGCCTATATCTGAAAACCCCATCTTAGTTTTGTCATGTTAAAATTTAGATTTTTTATGTATTCTGTGAAAACGATCAGTGCTAGATGTTTTTATTGTACTGAAAAGTTCTTTGAAAATTGAAATCATATGAAATTATTTATAATCATATTTACTGTCCGACGAACCCTTCTAAAAATGTATGCGAAAAACCAATTTCAACAATAAAACTTTAAAATTCTATTGTATTCTATTTTAATTGTTTTTCTTTCTATTTCAGGCTTGCACAGATTTAGTTCATTCGAATTGATCTGTTTTTTTCAACTATTTTCAAAAGTTTTTTTCTATTTTTCTCAACTTTTCTATTTTTCTTCATTGCTTTTAATTTTTCTATTTTCATTTTTTTTGAAATCTCTCATTTTTGTTGTTTGGGCCGTGTTGATAACTCAAACCAATACTTCAATACTTGAAACTTTGCTGCCCTACACCACAGATTTTGTGCTAGAATAACAATTTTTTTTTTACTTTTTTGTTGTATCGGATAATACAAAGAAGTAGATTACGTGAAAAATATGACTCCCAAGCAAAGAGTTTCAGATAATAGCATGCATGAAGAAAGTTCCGGTTTTACTGTAAATATCTATGATGAGGAATCAAAAGACAACTTCTGTTGACAAATAATCAGGGCTCTTATAGCGAAAGAGTTTAAAACAGCATAAGCATAAGCAGGTTTGCAATAAATCCCATTTGCATAATATGTAGGTATAGGAAAATTAAAGTTTTACGAAGCAAAAGCAAATAATCTGTGGTATGAAATCAGCCGAATACCTGTGCCTTAGGTACCTAGGGGACTCGTATGTATTGATTAATAATATTATATTTATTACAGTATTTACATTATTCGCTCAGGATAGAGTGGAATTGAAAACAGCACCCCGACTGTTAACAGTTGTCGTAAGAGGAATAGTGATAAAGCTTAGACGGATTGACGCAATGCGACGTACATCAAAGGATAGTGGGATTAGTTGCAGATTATTTGCAAACGATCTGTAAATCTGTACATCATCCACATAAGCATTACTTTTGACATGAACAACAACTCGAGAAGTATCATTAATAAATAATGAGGGCTAATTGAAGTGCTGACATACTAACTATCGATAATTAGTTAGCATCAAAGCTTGCTGATAAGGATTACATCTAGTAGAGATAGATTAGTAACTGAAAAACTAGTTGATATACTATTCAAGACATATAGTTAGGTATAGAGCAAATAATGCTCATATGAAACCTGAAATTCCTTGAGAGTCCGAAAGAAGATTGATCTTGAAATGATACCATTACGGTAATTTGAGATGATACGTTATCAAAGATATTAGCGTAATGAGCACGAGTGAAATTCATAACCAATTAAACAATATTGTTGTCACCATTAAGTACACTGAAGAAAATATACTCAATACTCGATTCCCATGACATGAAAACAACCAGTGCAAACCGCACATCATCTCTGTGCTTAAATACGTTTTATACTAATACAAAAGAATTAATAGCAAGTGATTTATTCTGGCAAGATATCACGCTTAACCCATGTTTTTGCAATATAAATAATGCCAACCATACTTTCGTTTAGTGTTTCTTCTCGAGAATTCCTTCTTGAGAATTTCTCGAGAAAATAGTATAATTTGTTTTCCTTATTTCGCTAGAAAATAGTTTATTCTCGAGAAAGGCGCCAACAATCCAGTCGCAACCAGGATATCGGAGATTTTTTTTTCCTAATAGTCCCGGCCCGCCAGTGGCTGACAAGACTGTATATAAATCATAGGAATACGTAACAAATTAAATCGAAAATGGACAGTAGAAAAAATAGGAAGGAATGCATTTTTTTTTATTAGAATATAAATTCTGCTTGATTTAGAAGCTGTTGCCACTGTGCAGTACAACAGTACAGACATGTGAGCGCAATTAACAGAGATGTAATGTATACAATACTAAGTTTTCCCACTAACAATTCTCACACAACTCTCAGAATATATATAAGGTCACATTTTAAGAAGAATAGTATAAACTGAGACAACGTACATCTAGATATGAAAACTCCAAAATGAAAGCTCTATAATTTTCTTTCTCTGCTGTATTATGCCACATAAATTTTTCGCAACATTTTTTACTTATAGCTTTCTTTGGTTGAATATAAGGTTAAAGAGCTTTGAAAAAGTGATCCAGGTTTATATGGAGATTTTCATATCTAGCTGTATATTATCTGTGGTATAAATAAGGATTTGGCAACTTTTAATCATTGTAATCAGATTGTAAACATTCAGCACTTTATCGTCTCATGCAGCTTGAAGGTATACGCGATTATAAACGGAAGGAATCAATTATCGAGCCAAATAGTTCCTCTTCACAGCAATAAGCTAAAAGGCGATTTGAAGGACCTACTACTGATCAAATAATTTTTAGATATAAATATTTAAGAAAATTACTAAATCTCTGGACGGGTAGTCAGGAGATTGTCCAATGCCATTTTCCGATGTTGCTAGGATTCAGAGCGCTGTTCTAGCTATGCGGTTCGGGCGGTCTACCTAATACACTCTACTCAGCCTACACTCACTCACTTACTTATGTTACCTTATATCTACGCGACGTAGGTGCGCGGTAGCAGCATGCGCTTACCATTCCTTAGGGCAACACGATTAACGTACGCTTGTAGATTGGAGTAGCCAACACGGTGGATACGGAACGGAGCGCGCGCTCACTATTCTATTGACCAACACGATTACGTGCACTTGTCGTCAGAATAGCCGACACGGTACGGGGACGAAATGTATGTGTGCGCTTACTACTCTTCTGACCAACACGATGAACATGCGCTTCGTCATCAGAGTAGTCTACACGGGGGTAAGGGAAGGTATTCGTGCGCTTGCTAATACTCGGGCCAGCACGATTAACGTGCGCTTGCCATTGAACAAGTCGACACGACTTGCTGATAGGACTTGGGCGGGTTATGTATCTGGTCGAGCTGCTGGGTGCCGACTGACTTTTATTGCCAGTCTTCTGGGAGTGCACTGTTGGGGGTCAACTCTTCTCACTTTGGAGTTGTCTTCTCGCGGTCGGATATTCTGCTTGACTGTAATTTCAACTTGTGTCTACTTGAACGCTCGGTGATCAACTGAGTGATCTCCCTACTGGCGGCCGGCTATTTATAGGCAGTCTGGCGGTTGGTGTCGGGTGTAGAATATTTGCTTCTACTATCACGCCACCAGCACGGGACACCACTGAACGGCTGATCAGTAGTGTGCTCTTCTCTCGGCGGCTGGCTTACTTTGTTGCGGCTGCTGCTAGACGATTCATTTTTGCTGGTGTCTAGCTGAAATGCATGTAACTTCGTGACAAGAGATTCAATCTGCTACATAATCCTGATGATGAAATTATATATTGTAATGTAAAAATTAGGAGTTATGTTAGCTCAGACTACAATGAAACTAAAAGATGAAGAAACAAATTTAGTGTGTCTATTAACGTATTAATTAGCATTAAAAATAAAAGACACATGGATGTTATCAGATGGTATAAAAAAATTCTAAAGATTCGTCAAATCTTGGGTTGGGTAGGTTTTCTGGCGAAAAAACGTTAGTTAGAGTTGCTATAACACAAAAATTAAATGGAACTGGTATTTCTATTGTATAAACTGTACTGCAGGTAATAAGTGATGGTGCTGCCGTTATGCAGGAAGCTGAATTGGAAAATTGTGTGTTTCAAATCAGCAACTATGCTATGATCATAGTTTGCACTTAGCTATTTTGAAAATTTTTAAAACTTTTTACATTGAGGAAGTAACGAATTCAGAAAAAATAATAGTGATAGTGAAGATGAAGATTGTTTATCAGAATATGAATTGAATTTTCAATTTGAATTAGTGAGAAACAGAGAGTTGCCAATGCGAAATCTTATAGAATTACAAATATGACAGGAGAATTTTTGGATATTTTTACAATTTTCCGTACAATGTGCAATATACGTACGGAAAATTGCAAAAATATTCAAAAATATCGTTTTGCAAAATTATGAATATATAAATAAAAGGAGGTGTTATTACTTTTGTATTATAAGACAAGCTGGCATACTATGGAGATTATGATCAAAAGCTTTGTACGAATTAAAAAGCCTTTCCAAGTGAGAGAATATTTTATATTATTAACTGCAGAATGATCCTTAAAATATTTGTTTTAATGCATTTAGAAAAGGTCAGCAATGAGCTAATATGTTAGAAGCTTCCTATTGCAATTAAAGATGAAATAAGGAAAAGAATAAACAAGAACATCATAAATCTTCACAAAGTCTCATTTGAAAAGAAAAAAATATATGTAGGTACACATTTTTTAGACTATTCTCGAAAAAATATATGAGCAAAATTCCAAAAGAAATGTTAAATAATTAATTTGTTAGTTTTGAACTGTTTTACACTGACGAAGCAGAAGTTAATTAAGTTCCAATCCATGGAAATGAAGAAAAATTTAAATTTATGTATAACAGACAGTGCTAGAGACGTGAGCCCTGGTGTTGCTGAAAAATATTAAACAAGAATTCAATATATTTCAAATAACGGGAACGGGTACAAGTAAAACAAATTTGGAACTATGTACATACTTAGAGATGATTTGTCCAATAATTAATTAGTAATGAACGTAGTTTTACTATTTCGAAGGATTTTGTTAAGAAGAAGAGTAATTCATTGTTCAATGCTACTTTTGATGTGCTATGTTTTTTGAAAAATTATATCATAGCTGAACAAAAAAGGAATTAAATTTTGTTTTGCAATAATTTTATATCTATAGTTACATATTGAATTAAAAAATAAAATATATGAGTTTAGTATTAAAGAGTGGTACATATTTTATTATTATTGTTATGTGTAATTGTTTATTGTTTTAATTTTATATATTATATGAGAATTCTCGAGATTTCTGAGAAATAAGAGGTAATTTTGTCTTTTCTCGAGAAATGAAAACACTGCTTTCGTTAGTTAGTTTATCCGTAAATATCCAAAGTTAATCATGATATTAAAGCTCTGCATACAAAATTAGTACCACAAAAACATTAACAAATATTACAAAGTAAAAAATTTTCAAATGAAATGAAAAATGAAATGTCGGAGACACTGGACGTAACTTAGCACAGACTATTGATGTGCTACTGAGGTGATGATGAAGTTTGAAAATAACTACCAACTGATATATTGCGAGGAGATCACATCAGTAGGTGATGCTACACTACTTAAATGATCTGATTTTCGTGTCAAAATCGCAAGCACTTAAAATGGAATTCTAGGGCGAGGAAGAGCTCTTCCTGCTTTTATTATTAAAAAAATGGAAGAAAAAAGCAAAATAAATGAAATACTGGATGTGTGGTATGAATATATACTTATTAATATAGTCGTGATTTATTGATGGCATTTACATTTGAAGGGAACTTAATTACCATTCATGATAAATGATAAAGGATAATATCTAACTATCAATCATGATCAATAATAAAATTAAGTCATCATTAACGATAAAGTCCAACTATCATTCATAATAAGTGATAAAATCCAAGATGCTCTACGCCTCTTGGAAGGTGGAGTATATTCCGTGTATGGAGGAAAGAAATAATGCTAATGACGATTGTCAATTGCAATTTGAACTTCAAAAATTGATTGGAAGAAGCGTTCCATATTGGCAGAATCCCTAATACTTTTAAGTATGGAGTATAATTTAATAAAAAATTCTACAAGAAAACATACAATTTTTTCCAATTTACGACGAAATTTCTCTCCAAGCTTTTTTCAATTTATCGTTTTTGCAATAGTCTGCACACGTTGCTTCCAACAGACAAGTTCGTGTTTTAACACTTTGCACTAATTTTGAAAGAAAATTTCGTTCACTGTTATTCAATATTTTAAACTAACTCGACTTAAATAGTTTGAAAATAAAATATCGACTGATGTCAATAAAACTTAGCAACATGCAAATCACTTGCTGATTATCAGCAGATCAGTATCACATCAGCACATCACTACCTCTTGCAATGTAGCATGTCTCATAAAGATATTAGTGCTACTAATAATCAGCACATCAGCAGATCAGTACTTCAGTATATCAGTGGCCTGGGGCTGGATTCCGCAACTGTGAAGAATTTGCAACTGTACACGATTTGAAAAACTCACGTGAGCGCAAGTGTCCACTTTTCAATTTCAAGCGATTCCGTAAGTATCTGTGTACACTTAAGTGCTGAATGAAAATTTTTCTGTGCTGAATGGTGTTTGAGTGAGAAAATAGTCTTTTTGAAGAAGTTAAGTTTAGTTATAAGAAATGAGTTACATGAATTCACTAGTATTGAGGCGAATACGGCTTAGAGAATGATATAATAAATATCATAACAAATAATTTGAACAAACCGCTTGACAAAAACTCACAGGTACCTCTTCAAAATTCACGGCCAAAATGGCTGTGAGAAAGTGTTAATTAAAATATACACAATTTTGACAGAAAAACTAATTTCCACTTTTGCTGAATTGGAACAAGGTGGATTACATAAAATTTTGTGTACTCGCGAAAACTCATTGTTGCGGAATCCAGCCCCTGGTGTGGCACTTGCCTAATAATGTTGCGCCTAAAGACTTTTTTACACGAAGTGTCTGAAATTTTTAGTCACTTCATGATGTGCTAAGAGCCTTTATGCCGTTAGTGTAATACCAACTGATAAAACCGAGTATATTTGGGAGGGAGATGAGCAGTGAAGGGGTATCACTAAATTGTCACTTCGGAAGTTTTCATTTAAAATTAACACAATTAATGGAACAATTTAATGGTTTTTAATTAAATAAAACACAAAATACAACACCCGATGCATAAATACGAATCTGACGTTTAATTCGAATTGACAAAATCGTCTAATTTCTAGATCACTTTGTTAACCCTTGCTTAAACTTGGTTAAATATTTCTTGCCTTTCCACTCCTTTGCCTAAAAATCAAGTTTCCTTCACGCCGATTGTGTTTTTGTACGATATTTCGCTTCCTTAAGTTATACGTTCTAAGGGTAAAATCGTTTCGAGGGTTAGATTGATTTTTATATAGCAAGACGAAAAAGTCTATTATTAATAACTAAACATTTTAAAGTCTGGTAGCGGGGAAGTTGTAGCGTGTATTATTGTTCGCTGACATTCGTAACATTAGCACCTTTATATTTAGGTATTTAGCTTAATGCCCAGATTCTTAAATGATGATGACACTGAGCGTATGCTTTGATTATAGACTGTAGTAGATACGTCCAGCATTATTTCTGCGTTGTATAAATCTGCGAAACACTCAGACTCAGATTAATAACCTATGGCATTCCCACAAGTAATCAGCTAAAATTTCTTCGTTTGGTTAATCACTTTTTGTTCTTCGATTTATTGTGTTATATTGACTGAAAAACATTATGAATTTGTGCAGTTTGAGGATCAAAAGCAACACTCGATTGCAAAATTTAACAGAAATATTTTCTCTTTCCGCTTTCGCTTTACTTTTGGGAAAGGTAAAAAATTTCCTGTCTGATCTTTCATCATGCAAGTTCACTGAAACCTAAACTGCCTTCATGGCAGTAGGGATTACACATGCAAGAATAATGGCAGTGCAAGTTGCTTGCAAGCTGTACTATCTCGTATAACCCTCATGTTAGAGAGCTGAGATTTTACACATTGGCTTTAAAGAAAAAAAGTAAAATTAGGTTTGAAAATGGGAGAAATCGGGTAACCCATTCGTAGGGTTTCAGTGGTATGCCCCAAAGTCGTATCGTGATTTCAGGGCCCA
The DNA here is from genome assembly GCA_963924295.1 of Dioctria rufipes. Taxonomy (NCBI): domain Eukaryota; kingdom Metazoa; phylum Arthropoda; class Insecta; order Diptera; family Asilidae; genus Dioctria; species Dioctria rufipes. The sequence continues at coordinate 88,326,993 of OZ002742.1, forward strand.
CTAGCTGTCTTGAACTATGACTTGGAACGAAGTGTGTCGTACTACGGGAGATTTTCAGAAATCCTCGCTAGGTCCTAGCTATCTGGACGTAGTGGGTCGTTGTTGTTGTAAGGTTGCAGTGTGGTTTGATTACACTGGATATCTTGATGGAGTTGTGCAAACATCAGTGAGACCAACAACACAGTTGCTAGTACAACAGTCTGATGTGGAGATCTTGATGAGAATAGCACGACGAGTGTCGTTATCGCTATTAAAACCATCTGATAGGATGACCTTGATTGTGTTCTTACGACGAGTGGCGTTATCGCTACCATGTATAAATTGTCCCTCTGAAAAAGAAACTGTAACATTCATAAATGGCGTAAATGACCAGTTGACCCTATGCCAAAGAGGCCAAGCGAGCTGAACAACTTTTACCGTTGTGGTAGATTCAACTAGTCTAGGCAGGTGGATACAATCTATTACGAACTTCGGCTAGTACTTTTCGTTGATGACCAGTTAGTTGAGACGTTATTGTTGTTGCTGGTTGGAAGAAACTGTAACAACTATAAACGGTGAAAATGGCCAATGGACCTTATGCCGACGGGTCAAGCTGGGTTATCAACTTCTACCGTTGCGGTAGGTTGACTCGATATTGCTACACAGATGTGATATATTACTGGCTTTGGCAGAGATTCTTCATGGACAATGGTTAGCTGCGGTGTTGTTGGCCTTGTCCGTTTTGAACGCCTTTAACACCGTTAGCTGAGGAGTCAGGGAAGCACAGTGCTATTCAGGCCGTCCTAAAACGAAAAGGCTAAAAAGAAAAATCATGGGGCCGCTACTGGAGTGGGCATAAACATAAATTTCCTGGGAAATCGAGACAGATTAACCCTAGAATGCTAAACGTGAGTCAAATTGGCTCCTCGCCAAATAATGTTGCCTTTATTTCAGTGTCCACAGTATCGAAGTAGCCACAACTTCTCAGTACCTTCATTAATGAGTCTGCTGCGACTGTAGATGGAGTACTGAAGCTCTTAGTTACTTGCACGTTACCTAACGGGGAGCTATAGGTGTCAAAATGTGTAGTTTTTGTGCGGATATTAAATTTTTTCATATAGTGTATTTATTGTGATAAATAAACTATTTGATTATCTTCACAGGATCCGGATCCACCACAAAAACTGCATCAGAGGACATATTGTTCATTCTGCCTTTCGAAATTCCAGTGAAATATAGCAGCGGTCTGTTCAAAGTGCTATAAGAAAATATGTGGGGAACGTACTATTAAAACTTGTTCAAAGAAATACAAAAGTTTGTACAATTTAGCGTATTCTATACATTATTAATTTTCATTAATAAAAGGAAGAATGTTGTTGTTTAGATTACTATCAATATATTTCGAATTAAAGAAAGTTAAATTGACGTACGTTTAGTATTCTAGGGTTAAAAGTCTTTTGCTGCTGTAGTTTTAATCCTTATCCTTTCTTATTAATTTTAATCTCAGCAAATATTCACAACGTCATAATCTTTCATATTCGTAACAAAAAAACTTCATCTCGTTAAGTCTGACATCAGCCTTAATTTAATTCTTTCATTATTATTTATTATCAATAAAAGCCTACCTAGCTACAGCTTTCCACGCTCAGCAAGGTATTTATAGCTGAGAATTTAGAAAAAGAGATTGCCCGATTTACATGGTGGCTGGTCACGCGTTCAGACAGATAATGGTGACGAAACACAGACGCGTCGCCACAGGGTTGCCATACAAAAATGTCGTTTTTCAGTACTCAGTGTCATCATAAAAATAGTAAATACACTTAATTTCAAAAATCGGTTAAATAGGGCAACGCCTTCTTGGTTTTTATTGTAATGAAAAGTTCTAAGGTTAGCTAGGTTTTATCCTTGTTTAATTTTTCGTTTCATTTCATTTCAAATAAGTTTCGCTTACCTATGGCAAAGGCGATTCATCAATTGGAAAGGTTTTTTGAAATATTAAGGTGAATGACTCTGATACGGTGACTAAGTTGAAAAGGGAGTTCCAAGTAATTGTTCTGAAGCCTTATTTTACATAGGTAACGTTATGCTCCTGAAAATTTTCGGTCTCAACGGTGGTAGCATGGCTCTTTACTGCTGGTACATATGTATACAGGGTGTTTGGCACTAGGAGGTCAGTAGAGCGGGAGGTGATAGTACTAAGATAGATGAACAAAAAATTGTATGGCAGCGGCGGCGGGGGGGGGGGGGGGCATAACAACCGTTTGGGAGTTACAGTTTTTCACAAAACACCCTGTATCTTAAAAACTACAGGGTATGTGGTCACAGTTAGGAGCTCATTGTATGTAGAACTCCATTACCTTTCGAACGACCGCTCATCAGTCCCTCTCCCCTCAAGAATTATGGTTGTCTAAACTCAAAATTTCGGCTTTTCTTACCTTTTGTTTTTAATTTAACTTCCATTATTTTTGCAAAAATGTCGTTAACATAAGTTTTTTTTTTATAAAAACTGTAAACTGTAGACTTTCCACTTTAACTTGACCTATTACACAATATTTGCTAACACCAGGCTTTAAACAGTTATTAACTCAAAACCTATTCAGGTCACACCGAGATTAGACGATATTTTTTAAAATGACGTGCTAAGGGAACAAATTATCGTTGAGAATAGGTTTGAAAAAAGGTTTGAGAATAGGTTTAGGGCTAATATCTCTTAAAGGGGTTCAGATAGCACATTTGTGTAATAGGTCATATTAAAGAGGAGTGTCTACAGTTTACAGTTTTTATAAAAAAAAGTTAAGTTAACGATCTTTTTGCAAAAATAATAAATGTTAAATTAAAAAAAAAAAAGGTAAGAAAATCCGAAATTTTGAGTTTAGATAGCCATAATTCTTGAGGGGAGAGGACTATGGTGTTGATTGAGCAGTCGTTCGAAAGGCCATGGAGTTCTGCATACAATGAGCTCCTAAGTGTGACCATGCATCCTGTAGATACAGGGTGTTTTGTGAAAAACTATCTTTCTTTTCTGGATCACCCTGTAACTCCCAAACAGTTGATATGCCCCCCCCCCCCCTGCCATACAATTTTTGTTCATCTATCTGAGTACTATCACCTCCCGCTTTTTGGTTTTACCAGCTGTAAATATTTATTGCCAATTATTTGAGTATTATTTTATGACTCAAATCAACATAAATCCGCTTAAAGAAGTTACGGCATTCTGGGGCAAGGTGGGAGGTTTCCCATTCTGCACGAGCCTCTTATATGCCCATTTATTGGAAGGAATTGAAATTTAAACGCATTATTCTTATTAATTGCACAAAATCGTAACGTATTGTACATCTGTTAGTTGCAGTTATATATATAATTATCATACTAATACAGTGAAATCTGTCTAAGCCGGAACCTGCACAAGCCGGAAACCTGGCTATCACGGAAAAATCTCTTAGTCTCAGTTTTTAGCCCGCTAGATTAGAATAGATATAGCCTGCGTCAGCCAGAAACTGCTTACCCCGGAGCAGGAATAAAAAAAAAGCTTTAAAGCCTGCTTAACCCGGAAAATTCTTTGTAATCTTATAAGCGAAAAAACGAAACATTTAGTAGGAATCGATGTTCTCCAGTCCTGGGAAGTAGTTTACTGTTCATGATTAATCTAATTTCTCATGTATAAGGGTGCGAAATTCAAGAGAAGAAGTTAAACAAAATATGATTCTGTTGAATCTACGTACACAATGCACTTGACTTGCTTGTGTTCGCATCTAAATCACCCATCGAAATATATTTTATACAATACAAAATGTCGCCACGGCCGCGAAAGTAGTTTTCCTGAAAGTTCGTTGAAGTGAGATGCCGCCTGTTTTAGACATAAGTGGGATTGTGTTTGAACCGTGAAGTCGTCACTTAGATTGCAGTTTGGTGTGAATTGCTGTACATTTTCAATTTTAAAGATTAGACACAGATCAAAATAGAATAAAAATTTAATATCGATATGAAGAATGAAGACATTAACACTAAATGAGGAAATTGGCGTAATTGAGGACAGTGAAAGGAACAATTTATCGGTGAAATAGCTTCAGTTGAAAAATTAATGCAACAAAACCCAAATTTACAACATTTTGAAAAACAAGTTCGAGTTCAAAGAAAAATGGCATACAAACCAAAATTCGCAAGTACAACTGCGTTAAAAAACGGCAAAAAAACGGCAAAAAAACGGCAAAAAAACGGCAGAAAACGAGGAAGTGAAGACAAGAACATAGGTACCAATGGTTTGTGGTAGCACACTCCAAAAACTTCACCGGCCTCCGGTCCAATCCTACAGGAAAAGACCAGTGATATTGTGGGAAGTGTAAGTATTCTTGGTTTTAAAGCATGGAATGATTAGATGGAAAGTTTTCGCAAAATGCTTTATTCACTTCTGCTAAAGTTTGTGGAGAGGCTAATGATGCCTCACAAACTACGGTTGAGGTGTGGAAAGATACACTAGAGTAGCTAACAAAAGATTTCGATGTAAAAAATTGCCAATGGAGATGAAACAGCATTGTTTTTTCGTACTATACCATGCAAAACTTTAAAGCTTAAAGGCTAAAAATGTATATGTGGCAAGCAATCGAAGGAACGACTAACTGCTTTTTTTTCCCTTTTGCTGACCGTTCTTTTGAAAAGTCATTAATGATTGATAAAGCTTTAAAACCGCGCTGTTTCGGGAATTTGAACATTAATAATCTTCCTATTTTATGGAAACGCAACAAGAAATCATCTCTGATATCTTCAATAATGGAAGAGTGGCTGTTGGATTTGCAACACCTCATCCGAAAATTAAACTAACTCACGTAAAATTGTTTTTTTTTTTTTTCAACCAAACAAAACCAGTGTGTGTCAGTCTTTAGACGCAGAAGTTATTACATGCTTAAAAAGCTACTCCAGAAAGCAGATTCTATGCCATTTAATTTCTTCTAAGGAAATCGTTCACAATCTATCAAAAGCAATATCTTGCCTTGATACGAATCACTGGATACCTGCCTTGGTATCTAGTATCCCTCCAAACTTTGTTTCGAGCTGTTTAAAAAAAAATATGGATTCCAAGTGAGATAGTGGAAATGTTGCACAACTCTTCCAATTGATGGTAAGGGCAGGTGTTGAGGATGTCAAAGTTACCGATTATGTAAACATTGATGCAATAGCTTCAACTGAGACCGAAAATACTGAGACCGAGTTACACGAACCCATGGATATTTCATCGGAATGGGAAGAAAATATCGGTGATATAATTTCACCATACCCATCTGTTTCCGCATCTGACGCACTACGTGCTCTGGAAACTGTCCGCAATTTTGCAATTAACTTAGGGAATGAGATTCTTCTGTCGAATTCTTGTTTATCTATAAAAGAAGTTCAAAGCATAATCCTTCATAAAAGTTTGAAACAAAGCAATATTCCCGATTTTCTTATCTCATAAAAAGTTTAAATTATTTTCTATACGACCCTAATTTTCATTTTCTTATGTTTTTGTTTTGGCATAGGTTCCTGAATTTTTGTTTTGTTAAATTTTCATCTTTTATATAAAATGTACATTCCCAAAATATTAAATAAATGCTTTAAAATAAATTTTGTTCGGACCTTGTACAAGCCGGAAATCTGTCTAAGCTGGAATTTCTTTTTAGTCCCAAGGCGTTCCGGCTTAGACAGATTTACAATAATACAAATCATTTTAATCAATAGCATGTAAAATATACCTTTGCCTCTCAAATGCACAAGGGATGCAGTCACCTACACATTTTCTGCATTCGGTATGCAGGGATAATCGACGGTTCGTATTCTGTATGCCATTCGTATGTTACATTGCTTATTAAAGGAAAGAAGAAATTATACTATCTTACCAAGTTTCCCCTATTCAATTTCGAAATGACTTATGTCTGTCAACCAAGGATAATTATCCATTTTAACCTTGATTTTGTCTCTGGAAAATCCATGCTCAATGTTAATATACATATGTAGACACTTTTCTCAGAGTATGTTTCTTTGCGATAATCTTTTGAAAGCAGTCAGTCGTACACACTCTTTTTTATGTATAACTTGCAAAATATGTAATAGTTGGTATACTCGCAGTTTGAGAATATCATCTGATTCTGCCGAATTAATCCCGCACTCACCACTAGCATTGTTTAAATTTGCCATAAGTGGAAAAGCAGCTTACGAATTTCCAACATAATCCCAAATTTTAATTGATTTAATCACTCTGAAATTTCGTAGTTTTTCTCTATGCATTGCTCCACCTTAAAACAGGATTAAATCAAGTAGGAACTAACTCCAGACTTCAGCATAATTTTATGCGTTCGAGTGGATCCCATTAACCCTATTACATAAATAAAGCAAATTGCTGCTGCCAGTTTTATACATAGCTGTGGTGCATTGATTTAAGGTGAAGTTTACAAGTATGAAGTCTTCGTCGGTCGGCTCTTGAAAATTTCTGAAGACCTCCTTATATATGACGTGCTCGTATGTTGTAGTGCTAGCTAGGCCTCATTTCTTCTCCTCAGAGGTTATTCACTTGGAACGTGACTTTTTCGCGTGAGAAAGTCTAGTACCACTACATGTGGATAAGAGTTATATACTCCGTTAAAAAAAATGAAGCGCTATAATCGTGGTTGTTTCATGCTCATATTTCATTTTCGTTTGAATTCATTACACAACACTTTTGCGTGAAGTTTTTATATGCGAAAACTCCTGTAATTGCGGAAAATTACTTCTTTAATGGAATTATTTCGATCAATCTTAGTATAAATTTTAATTATCATAAACGGAACCCACATCTGGCGGTATTACGTGTTCTCAATATATTAAAACTTATTGTACTTGAGCTACGTACAAACCTACATTAATTTATTCTGCACAATATTTTTTTACCCGAACCGTCCTATTTGAAATTTAGCATGCAAATTTAAGTAGGTCGAGATGTAGGGTTAGTAAAAGTGATTGATTCGTAATATCACATGATGTTTTTTGTATTGCCATAATCATATTTCGAAGCGAGCTCGAACACTCTTTCTCCACATTCCGGGCTTTTTCACTTTCCTCCTGATTTTACTTTAATTTAATTTATTTCAACTTAATCAAAGATGTGATTGATTACTGAATACATGTATAGTAATAAATAAATAAGTAAATAAGTAAAAGAAAAAAGCAACATTGACTTTAAAAGACGAGACATTTCTCAAATGAGCTCGTATGTAACATATGTGTATTTAGTGCCATGTTGAAGAACACAGAAGAAGTCCTGATTCCTCAAAAACAGATATACATATTAAAAGTTTCAAGAGCTTAAGGGAACTTCGCTTTTGTGTACTAGTCAATATAGCAAAACAGCTTTGGAATTGTTTTGTCTACCCTTGAGAATATATATGAAGGTAGGATAGACGCATTGTTTAAACGAAGTTTATGAATGAAAACTTGAACGAAACTTCACTGGACGGCCTAGATGCGACTGATGTAGACCGCATACGAGAGAGAAACACAGGACTAACATGCTCCAGAGTAAGTCTAGCAAAAGTGCAGTAAAGAAAAAGGGCTTATTATGAGCAAATCGTCAAAAGTCCTTGTTCATCTCTTTATAAATCCCAAATAACTTTAGTCTTAACATGATGATCTCTCAGACTAGCATTTAAAATGGTAAATAGTTATTCTTTTACTAATAACATGAAATTACTTTTCCTTAGTTATATACCTAACTTGGAAGCGAAAAGGAATAATAAACAAAAAGTAAATCTAAACAATTTACTTCAAACTTAAGTTTTGTGCTATTGCAAATAAAAGTTGTGCTTCTTCATAGTTTTTCTTTCTATAATTTTTATTAAATTTTTTTGAAAATATTTCCTTCTTTTTACTATACGTGGTCCTTCATGTTAAGATTTTCCGATTTCTGTTCTAACGAAATGAATTTCTTTTCAGAGTTCTTCCCGTAACGGATTAAAGTCACTAGTTCCTGGCCGCTTTAGCAAAAGTACCAAAATAAATCCATCCACTTACACATTAAAGCCCTTTAAAATGTCTCACTAAAAAACTGGTTTGATGTCTAAGTATTACAAAAGATTTGAAAAAATATTGCGGACTCGTAGTAGCAGTAGTATTATTTTACTAGTTTCAAAGAACTCATAGTTCTTTAGACTTATTTTTAATTTAATTGACCGCTAATATAAAAACTTTAATATAAATATAATTATTTTTAATAAATTCTACTAGCTTTGGCTTAAATAGATGCATTCTGTGCTCGGCTTTCAATTAGATTGGTAAATTATTGAGGTACTGTAGTCCCCTATTACATCAAAGAAATTTGTGTGCTGCTTTTGCTCCATCGTCTTGGTCTGAACTTGTTATTTTGTCTTAAATTTCCACTTATGTAGGCAGGAAGTAAATTATATTTGATTTTAAAGATGAAAACCATTGCATATGTTTATCGCTGATTTACATTCATCTACCATAGAGTTCCCAACATATTCTGGATCTGCGCACAGTGGGCAAAAACGACTATCGTAATGAAACTTTTTGAAATAAATCTTGACATTATTATCCCTTGATACATAAAAAAGTTCAATTGGTTTACAGGGTGCCTCAAAACAAATCGACAAAATTTGAAGTAGTCTATAAATGAATTAGCAATGTTACTTAAAAAGTTTTAACAACATTTTTAACTTTATATTTAATTATTTTATTATTTTGATAACAATATTTAATTAAAACAAATTTATTTTACAAATGTATACAAAAAACTTAAAAATTATATATACTTAAATACTAATCAGTTGGCTGGAACCCTTTCAGACATATTATCTAAATTTTCATCTGCGTCTAGTAAATAGGCCATTGCCTCTGGATATTCTCTGCTTCTGAAACTTTTGTCCCGTATTCTCCGAAATGATGAGATGTATGGATCTGATGATATAAGCAGTCTCATGATTATGCTGCTTATATCATCAACGTTTTTCTCTTTCCTTGAAATTTTTCTGGTCTTGTGGTTTCTGTAGTGCTCGAAGTCTTTATTTTAGGCTTCCTGGGTTTCTTCCCGCAATTCCCCAATTAACAAAAGACATTGAAGTATTATAATTTTTCCATGCCTTAAAACTTTGTGGACTGTTGCGTTTAATTTTCTCCATGCATATTTCTATTTGTTCTGTTCCGAATTTTTCGGAATTTATAGGAAGATCTCAAGAAAGAACATTTAATATGGCCTTAAATCTCTTTATAAATTCCACGACCACTTTCGTAATATCTGCTGTTATGTCCGGATATTCAAAAGATCTGCTCACTATGTTTGTACTTCCAAATTCTAGCTAAGGTGTTGTTATGTGTTTTATTATCCCTTTTTATACCCTAGATGAAATCTAAAGGGTATACTAAGTTTGTCATTCCATTTGTAATGCACAGAAATAATGATGGTAAAGCAAAATGGATTGGACACCCAGGCATAATATTAAAAGTTATTTTGATTTTTGTTTGTCCATCTGTCCGTCCGTCCGTCTGTCTGTCTGTCCGTCTGTTTGTCTGCCTGAGCGCATGATAACTCGAGAGCGCCTTCACTTAGAAGCTCAAATCTTGTACCCGTACTTTTAAAAATAAATGTAAAATTAAGTTCGAAGATGAGACCAATATGGCAACTCCTTCCGGAGGTTGCCATACAAAAATGTCGTTTTCCTCTATGTATATATTTGGACACTGCCTGAGAACGCGACGACATAGGGAGCTGAAATTTGGTACATGATGTTTTTATAGTAATAGACAAAAATTTAAAAATAGTCTAAATAGGGCAACTGCTTCTTGGTGTTGCCATATAAAAATTTAGATTTTTTACATATACTGTGAAAACGATCAGTTCTATACATTTTTATTGTACTAAAAACTTGTTTAGAATATGAAATCCTAAAAAATTGGTTATGATATTTTTTTCTGTCCGACGAACTCTTCAAGAAATATATGCGAAAATCTACTTCAAAAATCAAAATTGCGCAGATGGGGGACCCTACGAAATTTCATACAGGCATTCATCTAGGGAATCATAAGAATTGGTCTTAGACCAATTCTAGCGTTCTTGCTTGTTTTTTTTTAACGATTTGATTCTGCCGAGTGATTTGCTTATTTACACAGTTTATTATAGGTGAGTTATACTCAGAAATTTTCCTACACAAATCATATGCACACTCAAGCAAAGATCCGCAGTAGTCACAATCGTTAAAACCAATCCAACGCAAACATACATTCGTTCATACGCACCCCATGTAAGCACACACACACACACACGTACACACACACACACACACACACACACACACACACACACACACACACACACACACACACACACACGTGCACACACACACACACAACTGGCATTTTGTAGTGACAATTGGTAATTGGAACGTGATAAACACTCAATATAGTCCCCCTATAGTGTTGCTAACTACCACTTTTGTTATCATAACACGTCCCAAGCTTGGTCTATACACCATTTCGGGGAATGATTATGAGTGAATGAAACGTTCCATTTTGATGACAGTAACGTTATTTTCACTCTTTTTATCACCATGAAGTGATTAATTTTAGTTGATATCACGTTACAAGGATGTGATATTCACGTTTAAAGATAGTGAATGTCATATAAAAAAAGCACTATACATACAAAATTTATGATGACAATATCTACGTGTAATATAAAGAGGTATTAGATATAAGATATTGCAAGTGATATTTCTACGGAAATGTATAACACTAATTCACTATATAATCTAAATTAACATGACTTTGGCTTTAATCTTCTGTAATGTAGGTATGCATATATTAAGTACATATATGCGTTATGGATTTTTAATTCAATATTTTGCAATATTTACCCAAATGAATTACAAACGCATCAAATTTTACTGATGAAATAAAATGTTTTAAATCGAAAAATAACAAAGCGCCTCAAAAATAAGTTATTATTAGTAAATTATTGGGAAATTCTTAAATATTAATTTTTTATCTCGACGTTTTTCCAGCCAAAGTAATGTTAGGATTAACTTTAAAGTACCTCCAAAAACTTTTCCTTGGCTATTTTCAATGTTATAAACGCCTAACATTATGAAATAAAAAAAATATTTTCGAACAAATTTATGTATCCAATATGCTGGCAATTATTTCTAGAAAAATATGGCCGATTTTTAAGAAATTTCACTATGCAGTTCTCTATACTATATTTAAGTGATAATAACGGACTAATCACCTAAACAAAAATTATTTACTGACTATAGTGATAAGATTGTGAGTTTTACAACGCATGATCCCCATTGTGACTAATATTAAAATTTATAAATATGGCAACAATAAAGTGGCATGCTATATATAAACTTCTACTATCACCCTGTGGTCCTGGAATGATGAAATTGGAACTATTAAGTGATATTTAATTTGACAGATTATTTGTCATGTTACAGATTGTGTTGAATGCGGCCGATGAATATTTTTCTTTTCAAAACTACATAAATAAAACAACAAAATGCCTTTTAAAGTTGTTGCAATCGTGTCATATTAACAGGAAATGGGTATGATATTCCGAATTTCTTAAGAAACAAATTAGTTCTTTATTGTTTTTAGTACCGCTGTATCTGTTATTGTAGGAAATCTTCTTTATTGGCCTTCTAATTTGAATTTCAAACATCGAGCAAAATTGCGAAGAATAGCTGATTTTGTTCCGAACAAAAGTTGGGATGAGTCTGTTTGTATTTAATATAAATACTTTTTCTGATGCTCTAGAAACTGTAAAAAAATTATCGGCGGCATGCTGTACGGAGTCAGAGGTAAAGTATTAAGTTCTCCTTAATCTGGTAATGGATTGTATGTATTATTTTGTTTTCATTCACAGTATAATTGGGCAAATGAAACGAAATAAGCGAGTGTGTAGAATTAGAGGAGATAAAGTACATGCAGTTGATAATTATAATAATTGTAGGCATAAAAACAATCTATTTAAAACGTCTGTTTTAACTATCCTTCTGAATATTTTTTATTAAATCATTTACCGCTGCATTTGAAATTTTAGAACACAAAGCCCGTTTTCTTAACTCTTGAAGCAAACAGACTATTTGGTCCTTTATGTCATCCTTTTCATATCCGTCATTATTTTCATTTTCGTCACTTTCTTCATTACTTTCACTATATACTTCAAAATCCGAATTGAACAATGCTTGGCCTTCAAAATTTGAGATAGTGTTTTGAAGGATATTATTATCTCTTAATTGTACAGTGTCGAGAGTTTGATCCAAATTTCGATTGCCCTTTATATTATCAAGAGCTAATAGGACTTTTCGATAAAAAGTAGTTGAATGAAGAAATGTTTTTTTTTTTTTATCTATTTTATTTCTGTCCATTTTATTTAATTAAATAATAAAGTTACAGTATAAACTTTTCACACCACAATCTGTTACCTCAATTGACACAAATGACAATCAGCAGTATCAGTTTTTGTCACTTCTTGGTTTCAAAACTGCAGTGCAAAGCACTCCTTAGTGGCGTACAAATTTACAGACACCATATAGTTCTCTATTTAACCATGATCAGCACGTCGTTATGATTTTCTTAACAAACCTTTAGAGATTGTCGGTTTAGAGTGCCAATGATGGCGGGAACGTCCCAATCACTAATAAAAGCAGTATATATAACTATGAACCTTTCTCACTTTATAAGGATTTTCGATTGTGAAATTTAAGTGTTTATTACTATGATATTTACACTGTAAAGTGGAATTACCCCGAGGTGAATTTTTATAGTTATAAAAACGTGCTGATCACTAACAAATATCACCAAGAAGAATAGATTTATTTGTGCCCTTGGTACTGATTTTTATAAGGAATAGGTATGTGTTTATCGTCAGTATTATTCACTTTATAGAGATTTACTCTTATGAGTGTCACCTTATGACGTGGAATTTTAACCATGAGGTGAAAATTCTAAGAGTTATCACGAAACTTGCACTGAGGTTTAGTGACAAAACTAATTTTTCACTACTCTAAGGATTAAATGCTATTGGCACACACACACGCACACATATACACATACACATACACACACACACACCTGGATTACCCTAGAGTCAATCACCGAGCAATATAAATATGTACATTTAACATTCTCATAGTTAATAAGTATTCATAACGTAAGGTTAACATGTATAGTACAATTGTACTTAGGTACAGGATAGATGAGCCAGGCTAAAAATAAAAACAGAAATGAATATACTAATTAAATCGCTGCCCAGATGGCCTAGTAGCCGAGGGACTACAACATTGTTTGTATTTAGGCATAGGCTTAATCTTATACACTGTGTAAAAACAAGTAATGTCTAATAAATAAATATATTAAATTTAGTAAATCGACTGAACAAAATTTGCCATAATTGCTACTTTTTTTTTAATTTCTGGTATTGTACATAGTTATGGATAAGTTTATCTCATCTTGATTTTTCTATGTTATTATTATCACGGCATATCAATTTACAATAATTGTATCTTGCATCTCTCAATCAGCAGTTTTCGGCTACAGAAGAAAATGGTATTAAATGTTCGATTCAGGTTCCATAACAAGAGAAAAAAAAAACAAAAATAAAATCAAGACAAATTAGTAACAAGAACAGAACCAAGCGACCTACGTAGGTGATGCAAGAATATTCTTGTATACCAAAAACTAGGCCAAAAAAAAAATTGTTTTCGATTTTGCGAAGAGCGTTCTGCATGCGGCAAGCCTGCGGGCAGTCTATGAAAGAGAGGTTGTAAAGAAGCAACCAAGCCAAGAAATTAGGAATTGCAAAGGAGAAAAAAAAATAAAAAGTAAAAAAAAAAAAAAAATTAAAAGAAAAAAGAAAAAAAAAAGTAAAAAAAAAGAAAAAGAAATGTAGGGGCCCTGGACGAAAACCAATCGGATAAGTGTGATAAGAGGTGGATAAATAATTTGAGAAACCACCTGCAGATTTAGAGCACAAGGTAGGTCATATGCCTTTTTTTGTTGTTGTTTTAATTACGATAGTTTCTTTATCTCTTGAATATCTAATATTTATCGAAAGTTTTGGCAATTAGGATAAATTATATCTTTATTATGAAAGTAAAATAAATTAAAACATTTTAACAGTGTGAAAGTTACGTCTCATTTAACTGTTTTGTTCTGAGAGTTCCATGGTTTCTGCTAAAAACTACGTGGCGCCATAAAAGATTGTGAGCTTTGTACACAGTTTCCGTAACGATCGAATCACACCTAATCCTTCAGGAGCGAGCCGGCATTACACATAAAAAAATCTGCGTAATAGTGTATCACTTATTAAACCAAGTTGTCGGTTGCACTCTTGTTGTATCCTGTATTTCTCCTCTAGTCTCAGTTATTTCGTACACCCTCATCGGTGAAACTCAAGTCGTAACTCATGTGCAATATAAATTTTCAATTTTCCCTTATTACAGGTAATTATAATAATATTATTGACGTGTTATAAAAAGCAAAGTCAATAATGATCATATATGCATTTACCTGGATGTCATAAAGTACTTAACACATAGGTTGCACATACAGAATAAGTCTAAGTCAAATAAAAATGTCATCAAAAGTAATAATATAAGTTCTTGAAATATAAATGATGTGACTAATCCTAAAGGTTTTTTGAAAAACTGTAATTTATTCCGAAAACAAACATTATGCATTCTTAAAAGTCATAAAACTCCTTCATTTTCTGCAATTCCTGGGAACATTGTCTGAAAATACGCACACGACAACAAGGTAGACTTTAGCTCAAATACGATTGCCAAACTGTTCTTTTGTAGCGATGGAGGAGAGTTTCTACTTTAATTTGATGCCCATTAGAACGTGGCCATCCCTGGTAATTTCTTTAAAAGTTAAAAATAAATACAAATTTGAAATCTCTTTTCTAATTAAAATGCCTGCTATTATTAAAAAAATATTTGACTTTTACCATAACTGCTTGGCCTAATAATACCTCCTCCTATATAGTAATTGATTTCATTAATAACAATTCAACCACCCCATACAAACATTTTCGCAATAGAACTTAGAAAACTCGAACATTAAAAAAAAAATTAAAACAAAAAAAATTAGCTGTTCCCCGACTAAGCCATTCCTAACATAAAGAGGGGGGTAAATATTAACATAAAATGCTTATCATAAGGTAATATATTTAGTTTTCTATCGAATGGTATTAGAATTATTAAAATCTACAACTTGACGAAAATCGATTTTTGGTCACCCAAGAACCGTTTTGGCAGACTATGCGGTGTGAACAAATTACACTTTGAAATAATGCGCATAGTTTTCTTTTGTAATAATTGAAGATTTTGTTGTTTTTAAATCGAGCTGGTATATATGGGTGTTGAACATTATTGTGAATGTGGTAAAACCAATACAACAACAACATAATTGCATTCATCACACTTAACATATTTCTCATTCCTCGTAATAATCCAATTTGTATTTTGAAATTTTGTCACATATGGGTGTCCCACGTAACGTGTTCCCTGTGCATTTTTCTCGAAAATGTGCGGAGATATCAAAAAAGTCCTAAATTTTCATTATCTTATATTTATTGTTAATGTAAACTTCTGAAGCAGAAGCAATATGCCGTAGTTACAGGTGCAGGTAAAAAAATTATGTGAAAGGAGACTCGTATGCTGTATTCAACAAAGTGGGGGCCATTTTAAACATTTATTAGCGTAAGAATTAGTAATTAGTTGTTAATTTAATATTTAATAAAATATATGTCTTTTTAAATTATGTTTTTGCACATCACATAAAATTTCTTTCTTTTTACCTCCTTTCACATAAATTTTTTACCTGTACCTGTAACTACGGGATATTGCTTCTGGTTCAGAAGTTTACATTAACAATAAAAATAAGATAATGATAATTTACCTGAAAATTGAATGGGGACGAAATGCCGGCCCTTTTGTCTCAGGAATTATGACAACATATTACATACCTGTAATGTAAATGATTCAGCTGATTTTTGCGAAGATCTGTCAGTAGGTATACCACTTTTTTTCTAATTTGATTTGTAGTTACTCAATGTAGCCAAAATGCATGCTCAGAAAGGACGAAAAGGACTAAACCGAAGATATCCTTTATCGCGTGGCTTTTTTTTTTAATGTTGACCATACCAAAAGATAGCCCGGCTTATGATGGGTAGCTTTTGGTACTAGCACTTCGATGATATCTGTGTGCATTTTCGAGTAAAATGGCAAAGGAACACGCTGCATGGAGTACAGTTTGAGGTCTTATATCTCGATAATAAAGGGTTAAACAGGAATTTTCAATATAACATGTTCGTTTTAGTTTTATTTGCGGAATTCAAAAATGCAATCTAAATGTATCCTTAATAAGGACGAAAAGGACATTTTTTAAATATATCCTTTCCAAAGTCCTTTTTCAAGGACTTGTCTATACCAGAGGAGACCTTGACTAACGATGCGTAACTGTTATTACTAGGACTTTTTCGATATCTTCGCACAGTTTCGAGAAAAATGCCCAGGGAACACGTTACATGGGACACCCTGTATAGTCCGCATGTTCTTTAAAGTTTAGTTTATTATCTAACAAATAAAGTGACATAAGCCACATCTGTTGGAAATGGCAATAACTTTAGGCTAGTGATATCTTAGTAAACTTTGGGTTCGGAGATTAAAATTTACGGGAAGGTTCTAGGATAATTTGTAGAGTATAAATACGCTTTTTATATCCAGGAGGCGGAGTATTATTTCAGACAGTGAAGTGAACGAAGTAAACTATTTGGATTGTGATAATTAAAAGTACAGTACTAGCGATAACTAAGGAGTTGATTTGATAATTGCTTGTGAATTGTGAGAGTAAAGAGTAAAGCTAAATAAAGAAAGAACTTTTGAATTATATCTGACATATTGTGTTTTATATAACGAACCAAGGTCACGCGTGTAACAATATTCATTCAAAATTAGTTGCATCTGTACGTACCAATATGTTATCAAATCAAATATACTTCATACAGTTAGAATTTGTAAGATTTAACTTCAATTTATTCATCTTTAACCAGTTGTTAACGCTAACGCTTTGTAAGTCTGCATTTAAATTAGTATACGTACTGCAAATGTTCTTACCACTTTTAACTATTAAAGTGTCATCCGCGAATAATAAAAATTTACTGTGACTAAGCAATAATAGAATAACACCCAGTATTGAGCCCTGTGGTACACCAAGATTAGCTTCAATTGATTCTGAGAATATGTTAATTGCCAGTGATAGTTCTCATAGATAGAATTCAAACCATTTATATTCTACTTCCTCTATTCCATACTTTGAGAGCTTCTGTAACATGATTTGTCTGTCTAATGTCTCAAAAGCCCGTTTAAAATCTAGGAATACAGCTATAACAGCATTACCGGCATCAAGTTCCTTCTTCCAGTCAAATATTATCCAATTTAGGGCGGTTTCACACGAGTGCCCTCACCTCTAAAACGTGACTGTTGTTCGGCTAATAATTTATTTGATTCGACCTACTCCACTAGTCTAAATATTAGCTACATGGCGTCCCAGTATTTTTTTTTTACGGTCAGCGTATTTGTCGGAGAAAATTAATCACAATTGCGACAACTATCGATTCCTTCCAGATTTTAGTGGAAATAACTGTCTCTAGCGATATGTTTATAATTTTCAATACCACAGGCCTTAACTATTCTAGTGATTGGCACATTATATCGCAGTTTAAACTCTTCCAATATATTACAGATAGTTTTTTTATAACAGTATGTCATTATAAATCTACAAGATGTCCTATTTGGTAAAGCAAGTAAAGCATATTTCACAGGGGGAATAGAATCATTAATTTCTCTAATACTCTCGATAAAATATATGCTGAACTTATTAGCTATTTTTGCAGGGTCCTAATAAAATCTGACTTCCTTAAAAACACTTATTTCATCTCTGCTTATAACAAGATTTTTAAATGCTTTCCATAGCCATTGCTGGTCACCTGAATGTGTTTCTAAATGTTTTTCTATGAAGTTAGTTTTTGTCATTATTATCTCTCTTATACGCGTTTCTAAGGACTTTGTACCTATGTCAATCATCCCTGTTGTGACTGTAAATAGCTCTATTGTATGCAATTATCTATCATTGTTTCATTCTCTCTAACTCATGCAAATAAAAGTTAATGTTCTGTGTAAAAATTTTCTTTACCGTCATCCGCTGCAGACAATATTTCAACTTTTCATCGAATAAGTTTGACAAATCATAAACATCATCAATGAGGAAAATATTCTCAAAATAATTTCATTGAAAAGATCTTCAAATTTAGTTTCGCTGTATTTTATAACGTCTTATGTCTTAATATTATCAGATTTATCTCTCTTAGCTTTAATTCCATTGTCTGTTATTTAGGAACCATTTACAAATACATTCATAATATCTACTCCTGTGAGCACGCAATCAATTAGACTCACAAAGAGTGTCTTGTTATTCCAATTGGTTACATAACTAATTGCGTTAAATCTTGACCAGCGATAACATTTATTACAATGTGATTACTATCAGTTCCTAGAAAATTTATATTAAAATCACCGGTCAAAGCTACAAAAAACTGTACAAAACTACGATTGACCGTTTTTAATTATTTATCCATATACATACATATGTACCTTTAGAATCCTGACAGGGCAACTTACATCTTATTTCAAATGTACTCTTTGAAGTGCGTGAAAGTGAGTTTATCGTCTTAATTGTGCTTAAGTAATGCAAGATTTAATGAACTGAATAATAAAACACAAAAAGCAGTAGAAAAGTTCATTTAATTTTGTTGTATATTTTGACATTAAAGTACGACAAAAGATCAGAATCACCACTCTGGCCCTCCTACTACAGCATTTGACTATTTTTTTTCTTCTAGAAAAGTGAGAACTGTAGAAGGTCCGGGGTTGGTGATTCTGATCTTTTGTCGTACTTGAATGTTTCGATGGTTCGAACGATTGAAAATTTTTTTGAAAATAACCGATGCTAAACACATACTAAATAATCACAGAAGGATTTTAAATGGGGTTGAAACAGCTTAGCTAATGTCCAAAGACTGCACATGTTTTGGCTTTAAAACGATACCGAAACGTAGGAATTTGGGTAAACTGTTTGCCAAATTTCCAATATTGAGTGCGAGACAGATGTTGCTGTTACTAGCTTATGTGAAGTGTGTAACCGATCCTTCACGTACTTGCATTGGTTTGGGCTGACTATCCTTATGACAGGTAGCGAAGATGACGAAATTGTTCCTTCCTGTAGCCAAAGGATGCGTTGGGTTGTCTCTATGACTGACCGTTGAAAGGAGCTGTCCTCGAGGAGGATAACCATGCTAGCGGGCTGCCATCATATGCGTTAGGAGTGTGATTTTATTATCCATATGACAATATGACCTGGTTGGGGCTAATTCCGCCTAGCCGAAAGCCTGAAAATTAGTACAGTAGGATATGATAAGTAGTTGTTGTTCTTGTGGCAATTTGGCCTTGTTTCTAGCTGGACTATAAAGCTTCGAGACTTGGAATGCAATTGAAAAATAATTATTAACTGGTCCAAACCTCGTCTGTGACTAGCGAGAGATAATAATTTAATCGAGGTACTCTGAGTAGTGTGGGGCCTTACTATCCCTATGGCAGTCAGGACGCAACTCAGTATGACTGCGTTAGACGTGGGATATTGCAGATTTGATTAACAGCTTTTCGTATAATGTGTGTTTTTGATTGTCCGACTCTGGATGGATGAAGGAAAACATCTCTTTTGAGGACGTTGATAAATGGTTGAAAGAAAAGAAGGTTCAAAGGGGAATTATATTATTTGTAGAGAGGCATAAGTCCCATTTCACACTGGAATTAATTAAATACTGTTATTATAATGAAATTATTTTATATGCATGGCCTCTCCTAGACTGTCATTGTAGTTTTGATAGTATTTGCGACAATTCCTTTACATTCTGGATAGAAATAATTTACTGTCGGTTTTCGAAGATGTTGATTATAAATTTGAAGTAATTCTTATTTGCCAAATATCTCGTTTGATAGAGCAGAGTTAAAGAAAAGAAATATGTTGACAGAAGTAGACCTGAGAGAGAAAGCGCGCTTTGCGGCTAGGCCTTGAAGCTAGCCGCTAGACTTTATTTTGTGTTGCCCCATTTAAAAGCCATGTTAAAGATTTTGACAACGCCTCAAGGAAGCCTAGAGGCCCGAATATGTTTCTGCCTTTACCGCCAAACACAACACACGTTATGCAGCCTGCTGGTACAAGCATGTTTAGACAAATAAAGTTTTAGAGTGGAAAAAAATTGTGTCGACTTGGCAAAGATTTACAGGAAGTGTTGATCTGTGATTATGTTTTGTATTTTATTTTAAGGAAACGAGCTGTTGGTTTTCCTAGATAATATATCTAAAACTTTTAACTTTAGTCTTGTCTTTGCGCTTTGAAAGATAACTGATTCAGCTTTCCTTTAGGGTCTTGTCCGCAAATAGAAATTTCGTAGCCGGAAACTAACGAAAATGAAATTTTGTATATTATTTGATTATAATAATGTATTAGAAAATAAATATACAAAGAAAATCACAGAAATCAAGAAGTGTACTTATTCATATGGACATGTGACATGTTTCACCAAAGCACACTCCACCGTTATACAGGGTGTTTTTGCCATGGTGGTCCATAGGGCAGAAGGTGATAGTACTCACCTACAGAAACAAAAATTTGTATGGCCAGAGGGGGAGCATACCAACCGTTTCGAAGTTACCGGGTGATTAAGAAAATATGCTAGTTTACACAAAACACACTGAATATTAAGAAGTACATGATGTACGGTCACCGTAAAAGCTCACTGAAAGCAAAACTTCATTGCCTTACCAGCGACTGCCCCGTACTCCACTCTTCCCAGGAGTTATATACATACTATATAAATTTGTTCAAGAAGGAACTTCTTTTGGATTCTCCGGTATATAGCAAAAGCTAAAAAATGTTTTTAATTTGTTATTTCATTACACAACCCCTTTTTGAGCAAATATAAATTTAAACCGGTAAAAATCCTATAGATCTCTATATCTATATAAAATCCTATAAATCTCTATCTTTGTATTATATAAACTAAAAATTTCGGATTTTCTTACCTTCTTTTTTAGTTTGGTCTATTTTTTTATAAAAACGTGAATAACATAACTTTTTTTTATAAAAACTACAAAACTGTGGACTCTCCTCTTAGTTTGATCCATTACACCTATGAGCTAACTGTAACTGATAGGTTATGTTATGTCAGGTAAGAGGGGTGGTACTAGAAGTGCCTAGCCTGGTTCACATAGACCACTAGTTGGCCCATTGTGCCCCTTGTCCTCAAAGCATTACCTTTAAAGTTGCTCTCGATCCATCCTGCTTCCCTTAGGTAACTCAGGACGAATCTGAACTCCTTGCTTTGCAGCTCCCCCAGACTCCTCCTCGCTCCCACTATGGTATGGTCTCCTATGGTCCAATGACCTGTAATGACCTCTACTAAATTCGTGGTATATGTTCTACTGCCATTAAGGAGTTCTCTTGTCCTTTTACTGTCATACGTGGGCCACAATTGCCTCGCGATACGGCAGGTTTCCTTATTGATCCACAGGAGATTTGTCTTTTGATGGGCACCCGTGATGATCTCCTATTTTAAAGCTCCAATTGGAATACCCACATAAGCTATCGCTGCGGAGCTATACATTTCAGAGCACTTTTTGGCCAGTTCGTCAGCCGGCTCGTTGCCTGGGATATCCCTGTGGCCAGGTACCCAGCATAGGGTCACTTTGTGTCGACTAGTTATTTCCTCAAAGCAAGTATTGCTGGCAGTCAGTATATATTCAGGAATGTCATTCAGACTCTCTGCACGTAAAAACCAATGTTACCGCTTGGCAATCGCTGCAAGCTCTGCTTGAAAGACAAATTTGTAGCGTACAGTGAGGTGATGGGGCGGTCCGCCCTGGACAGTACATATTTTGGGTCGGCATATATTTTGGACGGGCATTTTTTATATTTCTGCCTAAATTATATATAAATAAACATAAATAATATAATAATGTTGCAATCAATAGAACCAATAATAATTGCGTTCTGACCCTGACAGTCAAACTCGACGTTGACATTTTTAAGCTTAATTAGTGAAATAAGAAAACACATGCTCCGCAAATTTGGAATTGGCGATGACCTCTTAAAGATACGTCGCTTGGTGGTGAAATTATAGCTGCTAAGGAAAGTATTTCTTAAATCGGGAGTCAGTTGAAAACGTAACGCTTAACGTAACTCGCGTACAGCACGATGACATATCGAATGTATTGTTTTATAGGAAGTATTAAATTACCCCCCCCCCCCACGCGACGCTCGCGACACAAAAATCAGACGAATCTGTACTTTTCGTCGCAAACGCGTTCAATTTAACTTCACATTTGGGAAATTGTACTGCTGTCGCAAATTTTAAAACTTTTTTTTTTATTTTCGAAGGCAAGAAAGTAACTTCGTGAGATTTGATACAGAAAACGAAAAAAATTTGACGAATTTCAAATGTCACCGTGTTCAATCTGACAGCATAATTTTTTTGGTTGCTATTTAATAGTATATAGCTATATCTCCGTTATTTTTAATAGCTTTAATCATTTACAGCTGTAGAGAAATTGTGCTTTGTACAACTGTCGGTCTAAACACGTGTATAAACAAACATCACCTGTTAGTACTTTCTTTAGTGCAATTGTTGTTATTGCAAACAGCGCCCCATAGGTCATGGGCATGGCCAATAGAGAAGAGGAACAAACTCGTTACCTCATGGTGGTTGAAGCAGAAATAACAAAAAAAAAACACACTCCTTGTGAAAATTTCACGAATAAATACAAAGAATGTGAAAGCGCAGATTCGTAACCCCCGGAATATAATACAAGCTATGAAGCCGCCGAAGGCACCAACACATTAAAAGACCTAAACGGGCCTGCTACTGCCATGCAGTAAGAGTTAATTTTCACTGATTTTGTATACTCGTCATGGAGGAAAAACTAAAATTTCTAAAATTGGAAAACACAAGCGCGTTTTTTAATCCTACAGGTATGTACCGAATTAGATGCAAGTGATGCAAGCAAGTAATTTAAAGTTTTTTTTTTCAAACCAGAAAAGCATAAAATTGAAAAAAAAAACAATCGTGTACCTATACACAAATTTTCAACAATCTTGTCAATTGCAATAAAGTTTCTCATTATTATGATACAATATATCTAAAGTTTTTACTGATCTATGGGTAAAAGATTTATCTAATTTAACAACGAAACTTTTAATATCTGTGAGGTAAAAGCTGCGAGTAATCATCGTTTACCGAACAGAGATTAATATTATTTTGGAACTCATAATAAAAATAATAGTTTTTCATCAAATTTTATTTCTATAGAAATTGATAAAAACAATTGACATAGTGCGGATTCAAATCTCCACGAAAAGTATCATTGCGGCAAATATGGGAGCCACTTTTTAAAAATTCACAAATTCCTACAATTATAGTGAAACATGGAAGTTAATTGATTTGTTTGAAGTGCATGAAAGTATACAAAGTAGTTAAAAGTATTTTGCGATGGCATATGCAGGGTAAATATCCCCTCTTATCACCAGATCTTGTTTGTTTTTTATAAGTATAGTGAAATCATGGCAACTAAATACCAAAAAATTGTTCATCAATTCATAAAAAATTGCGGTTGTTATCCGGCTCTTCAGTGAGTTCCCGGAGTAGTTCCCCATGTCCACGAATCGAACGCTTTTCCAAACATCTTTTGTACTCTAGCAGCCTAGTTTCCCTGGTACTTGAGGCGGAAGAAATTGGCAGCTGTTGGGATAATTAGGCAGTGAGTAATCGCCCAGCACTTACCTGTTGTTACTGTTAGCAAATAGTGCTGGTGTGTAAAAACAATAACAATAACAGCTGGAGATCGCCGATGACGCAATAAATAATTGCTAAGTAACTCACTTTTACAAATTTTATTTATTATTGGCAAATCGCGGGTGCAATGCTAGAAGTAAGTTATTACATGTTCGCAAGGTCAGATTTGCTTCCATGTGCAACTTAATTAAGTGCGAGGTCTTGTTGGTACGACGAGTTCGGTGTTGAATTTCAGTGGGTTAGTCGCAAAGACAATTAGTGAGTAAGGTCAGGTTTTATAAAGCAATTTTATAGTTAATGAATAAAGAATTCAATTAAGAGATTTTTGTGTGTTTATTTTGAAGTTTCACGCAAATTTGCAGTTTTTCTCCTCGGGGACACGACAGACCCACACTTTTCTCTGCTGTCTTCTAGTCTTCCTTTTGTGTATCGCAGACAACGCAATTCATATTATGTCAGATTCAGAAAAACTGCGAGAAAATATACTTCGGTCCATCCTTATTAAAAGCAAAAACGTACCTAACATTACTTAATGATCAATTTTATCGAACCATATATTGCTTCAATAATATTGCCTTAATTGTAAGATAGTTTCTATCTTTGTTACAAAATGAAAATAATTGTAATGCTGCAACACAAAATCAGTGGTTTCTTGACCTGATGTATGAAAGCCCTAAATTTTTCGTAAGAATTTACTGAAAGTTTTTTCTTTAGAATTTTTATGCATTATTGGAGAGCTTAGAATGAAATACTTGTATGTATCTGAAAATAACTTCTGTCGGACACCAAGATTGAATAAAAATTCTGCCGAGACATTCTCTGTACATTTATAACAAAATTAATTTTTATTGTTTATCTACTCGTCTACGCTCATAACAATTGTTAGCGGAACAGGCATCTGTTGTCGGCCTTCAATAATGAATAAAAATTCTAAAGAAAAAATTTTTAGTAAATTTCTATGAAAAAATTGAGGACTTCCCTACATCCGGTCGAGTCATTGGGCGCATTTAGGCGGATACCAATCCGGTTACAATTACTGATTTTTCATCCGCGTAATTGCAAAACTGTGATGGCCCAATATACGGAAGATTCTTCCAACAGCAAAGGGCATTACAGCGAAATAATCAGCAATTGCTAAACAATAACCTCGCATGGTATTGTTCTGCAACTGTCGGTTGTTTTGCTGATTAGCCCAACAGCTGGCTGCGATGAGCGCTTAGTGGAGCAATCGACGATTACGATAATAATTTACCTCGCATGGTAATTATTATGTAAGGCGATTGTTTACGACTAAGCGACTCAGGTGCTGCAACCGGTAGAACAAACGACAAGGTTGTTGTCGTTTGTTTACATTCGCGTTGTTAGTAAAGTTTACTTCCGAATATTGGTGCATAAAAGACCAATGACTGGTCTGGCGAGTGCCGTTCAGTGTTCAGTCATCGTAGTGTCAAGTTTCGGTTCGGGTTAGCTTTGTTTGATATATTAGGATAGGTCAGTTCTGCGTGGAATAAATATTTTTATATGAGTAATTCGAGTGTTTTTAATTGTTTTATTGTTAACTGCTTCTGGGACACAACAAAGTGGTTGGTACTTTTACATGGTTGGGACCAAACGCTTCCAGTTCTTCCAAACTGGTTTGGTGTCCGCCTAAACGCGCCCATTGTTGATTCTATATTGGAGCGGTTACCCATATCCATTGCATAGACATAAACCCTAGGTAACCAATACATCTAATCTATACACCCATCCCTTCTTTTCGTTATAACTATTGTACAAAGAATTGTACCATGATTATAACAATTACAAAAATTTACTCAGCTGAAAACAAAAATTGCTTCGTACTTACGTCATTTTACAAACGAAAATGAGTACAAATACAAAACGATTGCAGTCAATGAAAAAGTTTTTTCGGTTCATTTCATTTAGTCAAGACCTGTCAGTTAATCTGGTCGATTAATATGAACTGAATGGCATTACATTTTATTAGTTGTCTGTGATTATTTGCTAAGCATTATATTGTATATATATATATTTGTAATTAAGTTCAAAGCGGCGTTTTAGTTATGGTTTTATGTTACAATTTGGAAAATGTTATCAAATATCTTAAAAGATTGATAAGATGACCAAACGGAACAAACATAGAAAAATATAAGACTTTGCTATACACTGTTAAGTAATACCCGTGGGACAGACAGCCGGAATTCATGTATATTTTTTGCAAAACCTTTCCTAATTTAAATAGAACCTTAATGGTATTCAAATTATATAAAAATTAAAAGTGCATATCTTTTAGTTAAAAAAATTAGCTGACAGAATTAACCAGAAATAATTATTAGTTCATATTACGATGAGCACACAAACATCAGAACAAAATATAATGGTCAGCAAAGGTTTTTTAAATTTAAATATACCTACATGATATGTACATAACCTTTTGCAATAAAAACTTAGAGCAGAGAAAAAACTTCTTAAAAACAATTCGAAAACTGAATAACTTAAATTTAATGCTTTAAACTATCCAATCGATGTAGATTTACATCTTGAGCTATCAGAATTATCACTAATATTAATGCACATTGAATAATGCGTGTGTTGTTTATCAACAAGATTTAGCGCACCAGTTTTCTAATTAATAATTTACTAATAATAATAATAATAAGTCTACAATACTGATGAGCTACAGTATTATCAACGAAACCTAAATTGCTGACGTCTCAGTGAGTGTCTCAATGACAATTATCGTTACTTTTACCGATAAGTATGTAAATAGATTTGGTCCTCGCTATAGAATAAAAGTTATTACAACGATCATCAAAACTCATTGATGCAGTAATAATAATTTGATTACCAAGAGAATATAAGATACCTATTCATAATTTTAAATCTACAACTCTCTCTTACATTGACAATAAAATGAAAGGGTGTAATGTTTTGTATAAGCCACATTTTCTATTGGTATTAAAATTTTACCTCGAAAAGTTCAATCTGATTTGACGGCCGTGTCATGAAATCATTAAGAGTAACGAAATTGCAGACCGTTTTGTGGAAAAGATCCAAATCTTTATCAGCCCTTAGCCTATTTTCGGCCACTCAAAGAGCCCTGTTTCGGCACGAGTCAAGCTTTGTGAGGATTGAATTAAGTTAATACACTGGGAAAACACCTCAGGGCTAGGACAATCTATTATGTATATGCAACAGAGAAAGTAACCATCTTCATACGTAGTAGGAAAGAAATACGGCCTATTATGACCTTACTTACTGAGAATTGTCCACTCAGATTACATCTGAAGAAGATGGGTATGGTCGATACAGAGGTTTGTCCGGTTCTGTTTGCAGGACAACGAAACTTCTGAACACATGCTAGGGAAGCTGTTGGGTTTATAAAGCAATGACATCTAGAAAAGGTATTCCCATTACCAGAGGATGTTTGAAAAATGGCCTGCAAAAATGTTATATGTATTTCAAAATGTCCTTGAGTTCGAATTGACGCTCTAGGGCACTCAGGAGTAGTGTTACAAAATAAAATCTATATGAAACCCTCATTTTAAGAATAATAATAATAAATAGATATTAAAAGCTCCCTCAGCTCACTTATCTAGTGTGAGTCTTTCCCATAAATTCATATTCAGCGTCAACAGGTTAATCACACAATTCCCATTCAATCGTAAAACCAGGAATGAACTTCCTTTTGTTTCATTATTTAAAGGGAAGTTACACATATGTATGTACATTTATATCAATAGCATACTCAGAAGAATATTTATTGGAAAAAATTAGAAAATAAATACGGTTGTTTCTTAACATGGCTTTGACACTATTATAATATCAGTAAGATGTGCAATATAAAAGTGTAGGAGAATCCTGTGAAAAAAAGTTGAGCATTGATCAAATTAACCCATTAACAACTGACGTTATCTATATGTACCATCACGTTATCCAATTTTGAAACGTTAACAAGAAATTTATTATTATTAATTTATTTATTTTGAATAATATTAAAGCCTGCAGTGCAGATATACTTATGGATATAAAATAGAATTCTAAGTAATTGTGAGCTAACAAGCGAAGCATTTAGACGCTTTTATTTTCGTGTTATTGTGAGGTGGAGAAAAAAAGTGTCATTGAATGGGAGTAGAATGTAAGTAAATATCCTTCTGTACTGTTGTAGTTTTGTGCATAAAATAGTTATCGGAGATAGAAAACAATAACTTAAAAGTATTTTGGTGGCCCCAACCAGGGCCCAGGGGGTTGTTTTATGTGCGTTACATATATGCAAGGTTAGGTCGGATAACACTGGAGTGTATTGAATTATGTTTTTCTTTCTTCTCTAGAATATCAGATATGGATTGTCTGCAGCGGAGGCGTTAGAATATTTATACGCCTTAGAGTCAAATGATGAAGGTGTAGATAGAGTACACTGTAAAAAATCATGAATAAACTTTGTGGAAAATTACTATGGTTAAAATAGTCACTACCGCTAAAAATGTTGGTAATCATTAAGAAATTAAATACTTTTTACGTAATCTGCAAACTTCCTATTTTTAATTGGAAAAATAAGTAAAGTAAGTAATTTTGTAGATAATTTATGTGATTTTACATTTAATTACACAAACATTTTGTATCGTACTGTCAATTTGTGTAAAATTACATACAGTACTGTGATTTTACATTTAATCATACAAAACTTTTGTATCGTACCGTAAATTTGCGTGAAATTCCATACAATACTGTAATTTGCATTGAATTACCCATATTTAAAAAGAAAATTTCAATAAAACATAAGTAATGATGCTTGCATTTATCTCTATTCTGTCCTTCAGTACTCTGTTCATGCTCATACGTTTATCAGGATGCGTTGCTATGCCACGAATCATTATACTGGAAATTGTATCAGAATGCAGTCGCCGGTCAGTGCATAGTTTGATTTTGTGGAGTGCAGTTGGTGATGGATTAATAATCATAAAACACGTAAAGAAATGTTACTAGTTTCAATCCTAACAGTTACCTTAAAAATCTTTTAAAAATCAAAAAAATTTTAGGTACGCAGTATTTTTATAATTGAATTTCGCTAAAAAAAACTCAATCATGGAAATACTGCATACCTACAAATATTTTTTTTGATTTTTAAAATGATGATTTCTTACGTAGCTGTTAGCATCGAAACTAGTATTACTACTTTTACGATTGTTAATCTATACTTATTAGCTGCATGGTCATAAGAATTGGTCTTAGACCAATTCTAGCTATTTCACTTGTTTATATATGTAATTTATTAATTTCCGGACGAAACATTATATTGGCAATTGAAATAAATTACATAAATTTTGGTAAATTCAACTATTGTGTACTTCACATACGGAATTGAAGAAATCATAAGTAATGTCAAATCACATTAAACTTATGTAACTTAGTTCCACAGCATGATGTAACTTTACATATCGCATTTTACATCGGAAATTGAAAAATACATAAACAATGTAAAATTACATACAGTGCGAAATTGCTTTACATAAGGTTATGCAGTGCGCATAAAGTTGTGTAAATTTCAGCTACCATTGTTGGCAATTTGTTGCTTATTATAGTAGCGGAATTTTCAATAGATATTTTTTACGGTGTATAGTTATTTAGAGCCCCCAGATGAAGGAGAGCTATGTGGGGAAGACTCGGAAAAAGATAGCCCAGGACTGATGGGTAATCTGGCAAAAATACCATTAGAGGCTCCTTGTGAGCTAGTTTCATCTGCAAAATATGATTCTGATAATGGTGAATTAGCAGATGTAGAGATCAGCGAATTCCTGAAAGGTGCTTTAGAGAATTCCTATCGAAATCTAAGCGTGAGCCAAATGCAGTCACCACCAATAACTCCATCAAAATCTTCAACTATATTAGTTATTTTTATGGCACTAAAAAACAAGTTCGTGCTGCATCAACATCATATAGCGTTATTCCTGGAACGGGGAAATTTTCCTCAATTCATGCATCGTCATCAAATAAAGAGCAAAATCCAATTCGCGACTTTATTTGAACTATGCCAAACGTTACTGCTGCCTCAATCGGCTGAGTTATTGGAAAAAGATCCAGAGACAACTACAGCGGAAATAACTCCAGAAAAAATAACGTTACGTTCAACTGAGATCAAGACTGCCTTCTATGCCAACAGCGAAGCAATTGAGAAATGAAACGGATTTAGTGTGGATTGATGACGATGGAAGGCACTGGGATTCAACTTTCCCTGAAGGCAATTATATCGATTGTGTTGGATTACATCCATACCAACAGTTCGAAAAGTTTTTTGGTACTGATGTCATAAAGTTGATATGCGATGAAACTAAGAAATATGCAGTACTAAGAAATTCGCAGCTAAATCCAAACTTAACGGAAAATGAAATAAAGGTATTTCTTGCTATACTATTATAACTGGTTATATATCTCAGCCAACAAAACGGGACTATTGGTCGAAAGATCAAAACAAGTATTGTAAAATGATTGCAGCAGCAATGAGACGTGACCGATTTGACACGATTATGCGTTACCTTCATTTCGCCCAGCAAGATTCCGCAGGCGAAATTTGGAAAATTAGAAGATTAACAGACGCTTTAAAGGATCAATTTTTAAGACAATTTAAACCAGAACAGGATTTATCGTATAACGAGGCAATGATAGAATACTATGACCATCATGGTTGGAAGTAATTCAAACGTGGAAAGCCGCTGAGGTTTGGTTACAAAATGTGGGGTCTGAATATTGCATTATGTTATCTCATAAACTTCGAGATGTACCAAGGTAACAATCCGCGAATCAACAGTGAATATCCAGTAAAGTATGGTACAATACTATTTTCTATTTTGGATGATTTTACTGACGAAATCAAACCCCCCGCCTTTCTGTTTACACTTCGATAATCTAATTACGTCACCGCGCGATTTAGTTAGATTGAAACAACGTGGTTATTTCGGTAGAGGCAGACTAAGGAAAAATATGATACCAAAATCCTTCCCATTATATGACCAAAAACAGATAAAGGAAAAACAACGCGGTTACATGCAGAGCAAAAAAATTCAAGGAGCCGATATTTATATATAAAAATGGATGGATAATTCTGCTGTTACTACTGCTTCCCCACTGAATGGGATGACTCCAATATCAATGGTCAAAAGGTATTCCAAAAAGGATAAAAGACATATAGATGTTCCCCATCCATATTCAGTTGCTAAATACAATACCGGAATGGGTGGAACTGACCGAATGGACCAAAATGTAAACACATACAGAGTTGCAGTCAGAGGAAAGAAATGGAGGTTTCGATTTGTACATGTTTTCGGTTCAGAATGCGTAGTTATTGCACAGAAAAGGTGGTTCTGGGTTATCCTAATTACAGTTTCGGAGGGCCACAGCTTAATATTATTGCCAGACACTCGGTACTCCTAAACCACCCGGAGGATATCGATATCCAAAGAAAGAATCTGAATGCGCTAACCCTCGATATGGCATATAATAAAATGATTCCTGAAAGAAAACGAAGACGCTGTCAAGGTGAATATTGTAAATCCAGTGTAACAACAATGTGTAAAAAGTGCAACGTTGGCCTTTGTGTTTCGAAACATGCCATCTAATTCCCGTACGCGATTAAAACAGGCTTTCTAATACCTTTCCTTGTACCTTGCATTACTTTTCTCAAATTTAAAAATATACTACTTATCTAAAAAAAAAGCCTTTTTCTAAAAACATTTCTCTTCAAAAATTTGTAGTGCTATATCCTGCCTAATGTTACATATATGTAACCAATTTTTTTGTGTGGATTCTAGTTAAAATGCGGCTATTAATAGTATTATGAAAAAATAGTTCATGAAAAAATATCCACTTTTGTAAGCTCGTCCTTAATGGGGTAAGTCAATATAAAGGCAAAAAAAAGAAAAGACTGCCAGCGCCAAATAAAAACAGCTTAAAAGATTTCGTAATCAAATCTGCTGCTTAATTAATAACCAATATAAGCATTTTAAGTTATTCTGCAACATCCGATAACTAGACTTATTCCAATAATTTTGCTAAATATATATAAAAAACACGTAATACAATTAAAATTCTATCGTTATTTTAAAATGGTAAAATCACACTGGCGAAAAATAATATTATCGAACAACAAATTTTACATCATACATATTAAAATTATTATTAGCCTGAAAGCAAATAACATCAAGGGGATAATGTTAATTTTGGGGATATAAATCCTTTCTTAACAGGCTTAACAGGCTGCAGACCTTCTCATAATACTTAATATGATTATTAACTTCTTAAAATATTTTAATGTAATTTGACATTAATCATATTATAAAAGTTTCGGGTCCGAATCCTTTCAAATGCGTCCTTGAGGAGAAAAAACTCAACACCCACTTTCTATCACTACAAAATTATGAAAAATAACACCAGTCGGCTCTGAAGGAAATTTTCCCACGAAACCTCTGCCCAAAACTTCCACTCTAGAATGATTAAATTATTAAAATAACGACGGCGTTCTACACATTTAGGGTTAAGCAACGGCTCCGTTTCAAATTCACTATACGAGTTACATAATATAATTAACGCTTAAAATGTGTGTAATTATACTTAGAAGGGATACACAAACAACAACATATCAAGGAACATGGGTGGGCTCTTCGAACCCTTAGAACTCATAGGTAATGTGCCTCGAGTTACGAACAGTCTAGGTCTAATTTGTAGATCTGCTATTATTTATTGCTATTTTAAGGTAATTAAACCCGTGTGGTGAGCTAGTCTACTGGAGCTGATATAGCGCAAAATAGCTTCCGAAATAATGTTATTCCTTTGAATGATAGGTATCCTGTGAAGTTCTTGCTCTGGAATTTGCTACAACTCACCTTCGGCAGTGGAACAGCCCTTTTGGTGTGCGAGGAATACCAGAGGAAGTAGAAAATTATAAACCCATAGTTTGATACCAAACATTGTACATTTCACTTGAAACTATATCTTTAAAGGAAACTAAGTGTATTTCTGTTTTGCTATTTGAATTTGATACGTTGAACCAAATATACACCGTCGTCCGGTCGTTATACGCGCGCCGCCTATATTTACCACTTATTTGCAATTATAATTTCACGCACGTCCCACTACGAGCTTATAGAATCTTAGAACTCCCGGTCATGTAGGTTTGTACCAGTACACGTCTCGGAGTTTACTGATGAAAACTGATGTTTTATAAAAACAGAGAATCAACAGAGAGCTTTCCATGGTGGGTAGAACGATGGTATATTCTCTAATGGATAGTAGTAAATCAGAGAATGCGCACTGTATCCGCTCGTCAGTCGGCCTCATATATTCCACTTTGTGTGATCCTAGACAGTTGAAGTTGGGTCCACGAGGTTCCATAGTAAACAATGAAAATCAAAACCATGCTCTGATTTATGGCTTTACAGTAATTTCGAGTCAGTGCTTCACTTACTAGCGTTCATCATAAAATCAACGAACCAGCCAAACCGAGAAGGTATTTATGGGCACTTATCCTTCCCATTCCTGTACGGAGCCCATGGGTTAAAGAATTTTACGAGCTGCATTTTTAGGCCGTTTATTTTTTTATTTTTGCTATATTCAACTTCCGGAGCCTTTTCGGAAAATTTATTTACAAATTTATTTAAGCTGGTGTAAGACCTACGGAATATGTGATGACAATATGGGAATAATATATAACACACACACATTCGCTGGTATAGTGCTGTAGTGCTGAACGGAATGTCATTATTGTAGTATTTTAGCGGTCATCATATTAAACAAGTTATTTAGTGAAGTGACAATATATTGAAAAGCTCAGAAAAATTTCAACATTTTGATACAAGGATATCATTGTCTCTATATTGAATTTGATCCAATTTTGTGAAGAAATCGATTTTCGGAATTACTGTTTGGAATTAAATGTGCAGAATACTCGTACCCATAAATCCTCCGCGAAATATGATGGCGGACTTTAATTGTTTTGTGGTTGAACTAAAAAGTTTAGCTTTGAAAGCAGTTTGTGCCATATCATTCCAATTTGTCGATCATTAGTGGGAACATATAGTATACATAGTATCAGAAACTACGAACCATGGAATCATAAACAAATATGTTTTTCACCATTTCTTTATTGTCTCCATTATATTTAATTTATAGATTGAGGCACGTTGGATAATTAGTTTTCAATGGATACTGAGCATTATATTTATAAGTACAGGTAACCCCTGAAGAGCACGATTAATTTGTTCCGTGTTCTTTGAAAACGTGTTGTTGGGGACTACAAAAAACGTGACTCCGTTTCAAGTGTGAAAAAAAGAACAGTGATTAAACACTTCTCAGAAATCTTGTATTACATAATACAATTTTTTAATATCTAGATAAAAGAAAAACAAGTAAAAAAGCTAATATTGGTCTAAGACCAATTCTTATGATACCCTACTAGATGAATGCCCGTATGAAATTTCGTATGGTCAGCCATTTGAACAATTTTGACTTTTACAGTGGTTTTTTGAACATATTTCTAGAACAGTTCGTCGGACAGAAAAAATGATTATAACCAATTTTATAGGATTTCGTATTCTGAAGAACTTTTTAGTACAACAGAAGTATGGAGAGGTGATCGTTTTGACAGTATCCGTAAAAAACCTAAATTTTTATCTGGCAATACCAAGACTGGGTTGCCTGATTTATTCCATTTTTTCTATTTTTTTTTATTTGCTATTACTATGGAAACGCAATGTACCAAAATACAACTCTCTATGTCAACGCGTTCTCAGGCAGTGTCCAAATATATAGTGGAAAACGAAATTTTTGTATGGCAACCCCACGAAAGAGTTGCTCGATTTGCCTAATTTTCAAACCCAATTTTACTTTTTTTTTATAAGGTCGGTGTACAAAATTTCACCTCTGTAGGTCCACGCGTTCTCCAGTTATCGTACGCACGGACGGACTGACAGACGGACATGCAAAAATCAAAATAACTTTTAATTTTATGCGTGAGTGTCCAATCCATTTTTCTCTACTTGCATTATTTCTATGCGTTACAAATGTAATGGCAAACTTAGTATACCATTTAGATTTCATCTAGGGTATAACAAAACAAACTAATTTTGCAATGCATTACTTTTTATACCCTAGATGAAATCTAAAGGGTATACTAAGTTTGCCATTCCGGTTGAAGCACCTCGAAATAATGATGGTAGGCAAAACGGATTGGACACACGTAATACATATTAAAAGTTATATTGATTTTTGCATGTCTGTCGTTACAA
Organism: Dioctria rufipes; assembly: GCA_963924295.1. NCBI lineage: Eukaryota > Metazoa > Arthropoda > Insecta > Diptera > Asilidae > Dioctria > Dioctria rufipes. The sequence goes on from OZ002742.1 coordinate 88,362,177, forward strand.
GATAACTCGAGAACGCACTCACTTAGAAAGCTGAAATTGTGTACATGGACTTTAAAACAAAAAAGTAAAATTCAGTTCGAAAATGAGACAAATCGGGCAGCTCGTTCGTGGGGTTGCCGTATAAAAATTTCGTTTTCCACTATACATTTGGACACTGCCTGAGAACACGACTACATAGAGAGCTGAAATTTGGTCCATGGTGTTTTTGTAGTAATAAAAAATAAAATTTTTAAAATGGACAAAATCGGACAACCCCTTCTTGGTGTTGCGATATAAAAATTTAGGTTTTTTGTGAAACCGATCAGTCGTAGACATTTTTATTGTACTAAAAACTTCTTCAGAATTCTATAAAATTGGTTATAATAATTTTTTCTGTCGAACTGTTCTAGAAATATATGCGAAAAACCACTTCAAAAATCAAACTTCCATGATCGGTGACCATACGAAATTATATACGGGCATTCATCTAGTCTAGGGTATCATAAGAATTGGTCTTAGACCAATTTTAACTTTTTTACTTGTTTCAATTAAAATTACATTACCGTGCCATCTAGTCCTGATCAATGGAGTCATCTGGAAACGTTGTGATTCTAGGATATGTTCTTGTAGCAGCACTACATTCCTGTCTTGCAATTTCTCTAAATAATTTACATACAGTTTAATACAGTTCTTGAGTTGCGTTGCAATGTTGCTTTCCGTACCTTGGAAGGATCCATTTTTGTTAAGAACATACGAAATTTGTTTGCCAAACGTAATCCATATTGTAGCTCAATAACAGAAAAATATTGGTTAGATACATTTTAATTTTCTGTATCCTCTGTACTCTCTTAATTTGAATTGAATTCTTCTAGAAGCCTTACAAGATCTTCTTCATCCAATGGTTTTTTTCTAAAACTAGTTCATCAAGTCTTCAGTAGACATATCATCAAACCCTGTATTACACACGCGAACGTACAACATTATTTATGTGATTATTTGGTCAGCTCACATGGAATATTTGAGTCTTCATAAACCATATCCGGTAAAAGAGCTTTCCAACTTTCATTCAGTGTCGAAGTCGTAAGATCACTTATAGATGAAGATACATGCAATCCAAGATTGAGAATTCTTTCCAAACTTGGGTAAGTGTCTATTTTCTTATAAATTATCCAAAAGAGACTGAAAGGACATTCGTATGTAATATGCTTAAATGTTGATAGTATACGTTGATCCAGTGGCTGGATTAGTAATATAGTATTTAGTGGCAGAAATATTATCTATACATTTGAATGTTCTAACTCCTTCGGATGTCCAGGGGCGTTGTCTAGTAGTAGTAATACCTTGAAACTCAAACTTTTCTTTTTTAAATATCTTTCTACATCAGGCACACAACAGTTATGAAACCAAAATGCAAACATATCGACGCTTAAAAGGTAAAATGGGATAGGCAACAATTTTTGGGAAATTCAGTTATACCAAAGAACATCTAACAGAAAGAATACGCATCTCGTATATTGAAAAGTTTTATATGGCGGGTCGTTCAATTACGACCCGCTCTCACAAACTGTATGAAAACTCCATGCTTGTTAACGATCTGCCACTCATCGGTGGTGATATTACGTCCCGCTTTCACAAATTTTACGAAAACTCTACTTTAAATGACGGCCCGTGTCCAGTCACCAGTGGTGAGTGGTGGCTGGCGAATCGGGTCGTTATCGTCAAAGCACCAGCACAATACCAGAGTCAGTGGCCAGAGCCTGCACTCCGCATCATGCTCATGCATTGCATTGTGTGTTCTCTTTGCTTCTTTTACCTCTTCTCTAAAAAACCGGTTACATCAAGAATACTTTGTTTGAGATAATTTTCATTTGAGTATAGTTTACACAAGCGAAGTTACTGTCCCAAGTAACCTCGATCAGTTGGGACCTCCTCTTGACATACCCACTAGTTTACATGCGCCATTACGAAAACGAGTTTCACTCACTTCAACTTTTTAGTGAAGTGGAACCTGGAAAATAATCAAATTTTGTACATTTTCTGCAACTGGTACATTTTTTGATTTAAGAAGTCTTTAATAATATCAGCTGGTGTGCAATTTGTAAAATGTCAACACATTTGTGTTTGCGCTTTTATACAAAGGAGTGCTTTTTATTTTTCAGTAAGAAATTTCATAAATTTTAAAGATAATTACTTAAGCAAAAATATTATTCCTTAGCAATCAATATGCCAGGAACGTACTCGCACTTTCTTTTTCCTTAGAATTTTTCATCCGAAATTTATTTATTTATTTACTTTGAAGGTTATAAAGATAGTAAACAGAAAGCTTTCCAATAATATACTACCTTACATGTAATTTAACGAGTTAATAGATTTACATAAACAAAACAAAAGAAGAAGTTAAAGAATAATTAAAAAGCAAAAAGTAAAAGAAATGTTGAGATATAACTACAAAAAATAAATTATAACTAAAGAAGTAAAATTAAGAGCAAAAAGGAGCTATATAATAGAAAGAAAATGTAAAAAAAAAAAAAAGTACAAAAATACTTAAACTAAATCTAAAACATGCATAGATACATGCCCTTAAACTAGTCTCATCGGCATTAAAAATTATGTCGGCAACATTCATCTTTAAAAATTTTCTGCAATTCTGTTCCAGATTTACGAGCAACACTTTCTCCTTGGAGCCTGATATTGTGTACAGAATACCTTGTTTTAAACCTTTACATCCAGACCTTGCTTGCACAAAATGTTTGCTGGATTTCTTGCAAATGCTTATATATCTTAAGCGATTTTTGTTTGATAAAGTTCCCGCTTAAAGGCACTCTTTTATTTACACAATCATCAATCCATATTGAAAGTGCTTTCTTAGTATTAATAAAATTTACATTTGTTGAACAAAAACTTCGTTTAACACCTCAAGGTACTTTTGATGCATACTATCTTATTTTTCCTTCATTCTTTTTTTTTGTACAAATAGTAGCCTAATTCAAGTTCTCTGTCTTTGCAACAACTTATAATTTTTCTCATTTCTTCAGTCAGTTCAAAATTTTTACTTTAGTTTCAAATGAAATTGTACCTACTCCTTTTTCAAATTATCCCTTGATTCTCTGGAGACATTTTGTAAATTAAGGATTAAAAAAAAAAATTAATTGATCAAACACTTATAAAAACCCTGGTTGAAAATATTAAAAATTCCTCCACTCCTGCACTTTATACTTAAATGAGTTCAAACTTCCATTTAATTAAAATTTCAATAAATCCATCAAATTTATACAACAAATTATGGTCGTCGAGTATTTCGCTTATTTTTCACAAAAGTAGGAGGTAGGTACCTGTAAATAACAAACTCACTGAACCTGTTTATTTCCAGATAACCTTGAATCGGAGGACGAGCAGTAAACAAAGGAAACTCATCCCGAGTTCGGCGGTACCTTAGGCAGTTTCAGTAATAAAATCATGTTAACATAACGTATAAGGGGTTTAGAATTTTATTCTAAAACAAAGCATAAATCTCAACTTAATACTTTATTTGATTTTATTTCAGAAACTGCCTTAAGTACCGCTGAACTCGGGATGAGTTTCCTCTGTTTGCTACTCGTCCTCCGATTCAAGGTTACCTGGTAATAAACAGCTCGTAAACAAACAGGTTCAGTGAGTTTGTAACCTATACAAACCTAACCGTAAAATACCTAACCGAGATAAAAGTTATAATTCCCTTATAATTCTGAACAATTTTGCCTTTAATCGTAATTTTTTATTGTACCAAGCAAATGACATATATATTTGGAAATAATTTTATATCAAATAATATTGTATTTTATTCTTTTTCAAAAGAATTACTAGAGAATCGTCTAGTTTGAAAAATTCGGGGAAAGGTAGCTGTTGTCCTCGAAACTCGTGTTATTCAAATACCGTGGTTTTCAGGGGTTACCTATAAAAAATTTACACTTTTATAATATGTGTTGTTGTTGCAACCGGAGTGTTCTTTGTTATCCTTCAACTCTGTAATTCTGAAATACTTTTGTACTAAATAAATCCATAGATTGCACAAGAAATATGTAGATATCGCAGGGTATGCTAGAGTGGGGTATACATATTGTGAAATGGGTGGTGCATTCCGGAATGGACCATAACATGTTTTAGAGCATGTCGAGAGCAAATGTTTTTTTTAACAGCAGTTTTGTATACATCTGATTAATCTCCTCAATACGGCAAATGCAGGAAAATGTGAATCATTCGACGTATTCATCATTTCCATTCCGAAATGGACCAGCCAGTCATATAAAATTTGTATACTCTGCTCTGATATTACATGAGACATCTAGTTCTTGTGTCATCTCTGATGAAACTTAATCATGATTTGCATTCTTTGTTCTTTGGAGAAATTATTGAAATTTAAGCTTTCCCAAAAATGTTAAACGCCTTCGTGTACAAGCGGTAAAGTATTCTGCGTCCCATGAAAACTTAATGTATCCACGCATTTTATTACTTATTTATGCCAATTTAATTTTTATTCAGTTAAATTCAATTTCGGAACGCCCCGTTCTTCAGCGTGATACATAATATATGGTCGTCGTGACCACCTGGTTCTGCTTACGCTCATACCTACATTCTGGAATTCCCAGATTTCCGCTATCTAAATTGATATTTTTCCAGTTTTCAGGAAGAAGTAAGTTGCTAATACCAACATAATATAGATAAATGGGAAAAGATGCTCTTCATTGCATATATAGGTAAGTATAAGGATAACGTCTGAGATTTGTCAATTAATGCGTATGTATTGGCACAACAGTCTAACAAGGCTAGTCTTAAGACTTTTCAGTGTGCATATAATTCCATTCAATTTAAAATTTATAATGAAGTTTTCATTTAATATAGATGGGTTGTAAATATTGACTAAAATATTGCTTAGATTTTATAACATTTTGGGATTAAACATAATTTTTTAAGGTTTTAAGTAATTATTTTCCCCATTTTTTATACCTTAATGACCAGTTTTACAGTCATGGCTTAAGCCGCAGCGATGGCTTAAGCAAAGGCTTAATAAATATTTCGGTTTCAAAGTCAAGCCTTAAGTGATATCACTGGCTTAAGGTAAGCTTAACTTAATCATGTCATCTCGAAGGCTTAAGCCTGAGATTTTGCTGTGAAATACACAGCAAATTATTGCTAAGTATATATTTTGCCTAAATATTATAATTTTTGTTATTAAACGAACGTATTTGTTGCAAAAACTATATTTTAAAACTAATGTAAAATTTTCCAAGCGAAAAATAGTTATCTAGTTAGCAGTTTTGAGCACTGTCTGGCAGCTAGTGTCCGCATTCCATTTAACGTTTTAGGAAGAAACCAAACAGTTTAACACAAAAATGAGTTACTATACAGGGTGTTTCCCCTTAGGAGGTCCATAGAGCGGGAGGTGATAGTACTCACCTAGACGAATCAAAAATTGTACGGCAGGAGGGGGGGGAGCAATATCAACCGTTTAGGAGTTACAGGGTGATTCATAAAAAAAGCTAGGTTTCACAAAACATCCTGTATCTTAAAAAGTACAGGGCGTATGGTCACAGTTAAGGGCACATTATATGCAGAACTTCATGGCCTTTCCAACGACAGCTCAACCAGACCCGGACCCCTCTCCCCACAGAAATTATGAAGGTCTTAACTAAAAATTTCGGTTTTTCTTTCCTTTTTTTTTACTTTGACCTGTATTATTTTTGCAAAAAGGTCATTAACATAACTTTTTTTTATAAAAACTGTAAACTAGAGACTCTCCTCTTTAATGTGACCTATTATACCCTATGTGTTAAATGTAGCCGTTAAACAGTTGTTAACTCATAACCTATTCAGGTCACACCGAAATTAGACGGATACAGATAGCACATAGGGTATAATAGGTCAAATTAAAGAGGAGGCTCCACAGTTTACAGTTTTTATAAAAAAAAGTTATGTTAACGACCTTTTTGCAAAAATAATAGAGGTCAAAGTAAAAAACAAGGAAAGAAAATCCGAAATTTTTAGTTAAGACCTTCATAACTTCTTAGGGGAGAGGGGTACGGGGCTGGTTGAACATCTTACTTGGTTAAGCCTTTTTTTTTTGTTGGTTGAACATTTTTAATAGAAGTATTAAGATTTCTCAAAATTAGTGTAACCTCATCTCTCCTTAGGGGAAAGTTCTCCAATGTTTCAAACATGTCTTGATGAATTTTAACTATTTTGTTCACCCTGATTGTGCAATATCTATTAAATTAGTAATAGTTTCGAACTCCTTTGCTGTTATTCTAACTATCTCTTTATTTTCCTTGACAGTATCACCGGAATAAATATCCTATAGAGTTTTACACATTCCACTGGACATTAGAAGTAAAAATTGAAAGGAATCATCTACAGGAATTCCACCACCGATTTCCGTTTGAGCTATAATAGGTTCACTTATTGTTTCAGTAAATAAATCACAATCTCTATAGCCTCCTTTGCCTATATAATATTCTAAGCATCTGGTGCTTTAAGTGGGAAATTTTCTTAACTTTTGTATATAAAAACCAATTTGCCTTAGCCGTAGCATTTCATCGTCATTTAATAAATTATGGTCCACAGAAAATTGAACAAATCTCGGAGCCTTATTTTGATCACTTTTACATATAGTAATACTCTACACGTTCCGACATTGCAAACTTAAAGTCTGGAACATTAAATCAAGCAAAGTGCTGCACTAGTTCCAGTTGGAAGTTCTCCATAAATTTTACGTAATTCTTTCAAATTTTTATCACGAAAATTTGGCATTTCAGATATTTGACACTGTAAAATAGCCCTTTCTGCAAGTAGACTACCTATAGATTCTTGATAACGCTTTTCTACAGCTAAAAATGCCTGTCGAAGTACTTCTCTTACCTCTTCTTCAAAAGATTTTCCAATTAGTTGACCGAGTAAAATTTCTACTGAAATTCTTTACATGGCGAGCTCTGAAATCGAAGAACCATTGTGACCAGAGATTATTGCATAAAGATAGCCGTTTTCATCAACTTTTGAAAAGAAATCTCGATCCCATGATTTGAGTTGATTAATATCAGAGTTTAATTGAATGTTAATATCAGATCTGTATAGATAGTTTTCCCTGTCTGGGCAGGCTTAATGGAATTTCCCGATGGAAATGTTGCTACTCGTATGGATGTAGTCTCTTGTCCTTCCCAAAAGCGATTGCTCAAAGCGAATTCCCTATAATTATTTAAATATTAGTACATTCGAAACTTCGTAAACGTTTATAATTCCGACTTTGATACCACAAGAAAATTTCAAATTTTTCCTCTGATTTTGCACTCGCGTGATTCACTTGAACAACAAGATAGATGTCGACCTTCTTCTTCTTCTTTTTCCTTTTTTCGGGTGCGTTCAGCGCGTATGGCTCCCCATCCATATATGACACAGTCCGCACACACCTCATGCTGCTACGGGTCGCGTGTACCTAGCTCAGTGTAGCATATTGCTACATGCAATATGCTACGACCAACATAATAAAGGGTTTTCCAATAAGAGGTGTTATTTTAATTAGCCCACTATTTCGGTAGATGTCACCTTTGGAGCTGTCATTTTTTGACATTTGACAAGTAGAAACTACGCCATTAATAAAAATGGAACGATACACGATTCAACAACGCATTGAAATTATTAAAATTCACTATAAAAATGGTGAAAATGTGGCAGAGACGGTTCGTAAAACTCTAACATATTTAGGTCGTCGTGAAGCACCTTGTCGAACAGCAATACAGAAATTGGTAGAAAAATTCGAGCTGTCGGGACAAGTTAGTGATGCGAAGAATAAAACCCGTGCACGTCGCTCAAGAACAGCCGAGAATATTGCTGCTGTAGCCGAAAGTGTTGAATAAAACCCAGGTTTGTCCATTACACCGTATTTTGCATAAAGATTTGGGCCTTAAGGCTTATAAAGTTCAGTTAACACAAGAACTCAAGCCGGCCGATCATCAACAACGTCGAGTCTTTGCTGATTGGGTCCTTGAAATGCATGAAAATGATCTGGAATTCCATCGAAAACTCATCTTGAGTGATGAGGCCCATTTCCACCTCGATGGCTTCGTCAACAAGCAAAAAGAGTTATTGTTGAAATGCCTCTCTATCCTCAACGTGTGACTGTTTGGTGCGGTTTATGGTCCCGCGGGGTCATTGGACCTTACTTTTTCGAAAATGAGGCTGGAGCAACAGTTACGGTGAATGGATTGCGCTATCGACAGATGATTAATGATATTTTATGGCCGGAATTGGATGGTATTGATCTGGACAACGTTTACTTTCAATAAGACGACGCTACGTGCCATACAAGCAACGAAACCATTGATCTTTTACGGGAAAAGTTTTCGGACCGTGTTATCTCTCGAAGAGATGATCACAATTGGCCACAGAAATCTTGTGACTTCTTCCTTTGGGGCTACGCCAACAGCCCAGCGTCGATTCAAGACCTCAAAGATGGAATTCGTGAGGCTATCGAGGACATAGGGCAGCCACTTTGCGATTTGGTTATAGAAAATTTCATGAAAAGGATATGGCCCTGTAGGCGTGGTCGTGGTGGTGATTTGGCTGATGTTATTTTCCATTATTAACGGCATACCTTCCTCTTTATAATGAAATAAAGATCTGATCATTTTTCTCAAAAAATGGCATTTGCCTTTGAATATCAAAATAACACCTCTTATTGGAAAGCCCGTTATAATATCACAAAGTGTGACCCGTGAAAAAATTATAAGAAGGAGCCTGGTCCATTTCGAGAAATGGAATGATGTTGATTTTTATTCTCGGTTCCAACTGTACAAACATTCGGCTTTGATGGTTTACGTTGTCGGAACATTGTGCAACAATGATTTTGGATTTGATATCCTTCTAGATAAAAACCACAACAAACTAGTTTTTAATCCACAATGGCAAATTTCCTTAAAAAAAATTCCCAATTACAGCAGTGCTGACTACTTAAAAATTTTCATCTGCGGCTTAACTAAGTCTCACCTTACTGAGTACTGGGCTTAAGCTACTCCCGTGGCTTAGCTAAGTTCTGGCTTAAGCCTGGACTATGAAACCGGCCATAAATGAAACCATTGGGTATACTAAGTTTGTCATTCCATTTGTAACGCTCAAAAATATTGCTGGTATAGCAAAATGGGTTGGACTTCCTCCCATAGTATTGAAAGTTGTTTTAATTTTTGCATATCCCTCAGACGTCCGTCTATCCGTCATTCGTCTGTCTCTCTCTCCATCTGTTCTTCCAAAGAACGCCTTCATTTAGATTACTGAAATTTTTCACACGGGCTTTAAAAAGAAAAATCACTTCGAAAAAGGGACCAATCGGGCAACTCTTTCGTAGGGTTACTGTCTGAGAGCACGTCGATGTAGAGGGCTGAAATTTGGTACATAGTGTTTTGATAGCAATAGTAAGTAAAATTTCAAAAATGAACTAAATCAGGTAACCCTTCTTGGTGTTGCCATACAAAATGTTAATTTTTCACTATACATATATGTACATATTTGGATACTGCATGAGAACATGTCGACGTAGAGAGTTGAAATTTTGTATACAGCATTTTCATAAAAATAGTAAAGAAAGCTTCAAAAATGAACTAAATCGGGGAACTCCTTTTGGGTGCTGGCATACAAAACTTTTGGTTTTCACTTTTCTTAACTTTCATTTTCACCTAGGGTATAATATAGACTAAGTATAACTTTTACTTTTGTTTGTTAGTAAAATTAAGTTTTAAATTTACTGTAGAAATGGAAAAGTCAATATTAGTTAGTTTGCCTGCGTTTATGTTTGAAACTTTAATCATATTAAGCAATTTGAATTAGTGATATAAATATATTTGAAAATTCTTTTTAGTAATAAAAAATTATACAATTTTCTGGAGTTCAGTTAGTCATCACAGAAATTCATTAGGTTTGGCCACAGCCGTCTGCACTGAAAGTATAGTTGTAGTGCACTCAGTACTCCACAAAGCTATTGCAATTTATTGAATCATTATCTACGCATGCACGTTATTATTAGTTGTCAGCATCTCGTCTCTGCTATAATAAAAACATCGGTTATCGAGGTTTGTACAAGGTCTCGTCAGATGCATTGAATTCCAAATAGTGGTTACTCAGCCTCAGCATTAGCAGTTAGGGGGCTCCGTGTGATTACATTTCAGTACGCCTTAATTTCAAGTATTCTCAATTTTAAGTTTTAGTTTTGTAAGTAGTGTGTAAAGATTGAACCCAGTTGATTAAAGATGGATTAAAAGAACTAAAATATGCCTTCATAAATTACGAAGTTCTAAGCTCTAATATCTTCAGGAATTCAACCTAACAGTACACTAAAATAGTAAAATAAAATGGTGTTGATATCGCAAAGTTGTTGAATCAAGCTTACCCTTGCAATCGCAATGTCGTGGTACCTATTGTTACGTTTCAGAGTATATGTAAGGGAAATTAAGTGCTACCTCTTGTGGTGTGCATTCAGTGTTGCGAATTATGCTTTAGATATTGTATGTATTTATTATTTTATTCTATGGAATTGGCAGTAACACCAGAAGCAACCCCGAAATATTTCCCCCAACTATTCAACTGGCTGCCCTGTCTAAAGCTTAGATGCTGCGCTATCCTGGTCATGGATAGGTGATCTGATCCTGAAAGTAGAGCGGATAGGAGAACCAAGTAGAATGATATACATTTACCAGTCTCTTGGATCAGCAAAATTGGCTGTGTCAGCACTGAAGTGTTGGTTCATCTGAATTGGTATTGTCAACATCTTTATGGACTTTAAAAGAGGAATATGGTCATGGATTACATTCTGACCGTAAGAGTAGAGCAATTAGGCAAGCTAAGCAAAAGATACATACATATATATTCACCTGTATCCTGGATCAGCCGCATCATCACTATCAACCCGCCATATACATACTTGGATACACTAAACATCGCATACGAATCAAAACACCACATTTGGTTAGATCAAGGAAAATATTGGATGCAATTGTAACGATTGATGTTGAGTGAAAAGGGGGCACGCAGGAATTCACAAAGAGACATAAGGCATCTAACTAATTGAAAGCAATACTTAAAAAAGTGATAATGTGGTGATTTACAAAGATTTGATGCTGTTCGAACCCCTTTCAGAATTAAAGAAGTCACAAATTGAAGACTTTCCGATCCGGACTACAGATTAGGTTTACCCATACTTCCTGGAAACCTAACCTCTACTCAGGAAAATCCCCAATTTTCACACGAAACCTTATATTTTCGATTAAATATACAAAATGCAAAAGGAAGAAAGCAATCTAACGTTCAGGTTAATTTAAAAATTACAAATTGAAAAGCCCTGGAAAACGAAAGTTTTTATATGTCAAAATTTCTTCTTGTTGGCAATAATTGGGAAAATTCTGCAAAATAAAATTTTTCTAATATGATGCCACTAAAGAAACGGTCGAAAAGAACATTTTACATTAAAAATAAAGAAAATAATATTTTAAAAATTCGACCTATTGCAAAATCGTTGGAAGGAATTCTCTCGATTAGAAAATCGTGGAAATCATTTTTCCAATAGTGAGCAAAAACAGATAAATTAACGACCTTGGTATTCGAAACAGGCAGTCTTTTTCGAATTAATTTGTTGGTGTGAATATTAATAGTTTTCAACACAAAATGAATCCCCAGGATCGATATGGTGCGTGGACTTCCTTTCCGATCGGCCATTTTGACCCATCAGTAGGTATACAGATTCTTTTTTGTTTTATTTTGTAGAATAGATATAATTCAAATTTTTCCTTTTTGGTCCATGAAATATATTTATGATTCTTTTTAATACCTGTACATATGTTTTGCTCGTGGTCAGAAAGAGCATAAATGCAGCAAATGAATAAATTATGAAATAAAATTATGCTGGTACAAAATTAGGGTTTCATTCCCGTTTTTTTTGTACAAGGTTCATTACACTTGAAATGAAACTTTATATCAATAAATACTCTGACTTTATTATTATAAAATATATCAAAATTCAATAAATGCAAAATGTAATGTTAATAGAAAATATATTAATTTTGTTGCAATAGACTTTGTACCCACCAACTCAATGTTTGGCAGTTGATTCACTTGACTTTCTATTTGACTGAGGTTTTTGATTTGGATATTCTTTACTCCAGTCGATATCCAAAATAAAGTGAGATTAGTAGTTCATACTGCAGATAATACCCGCAGAAAGAATTTTAATTGCATTCGTTGCTCACAATAAAGTGTCTTTGTGTTAGTATTAAAGTCGCTACCGCCAATAAGAATCTTTATGGCAGTCGCTACCCACAATAAGAATCTTTATGGCAGTCGCTACCCACAATAAGAATCTTTATTTTAGTCGCTATATAAAAATAAATCGTTATTCCAGTCGGTACTCAGAACAAAAATATATAATTTTATTGTCAACTAAATAAAGTATCTGATTTGTTAATAAAAATTACAAAGAAATAATACAGAGTATATCAAAGATCGTTATCGACACCAACAAAACACCAAACAACCCAATTTTCATGTAAGTCTGATGAATAACATATGCGATAAAATAAAAATCTAAGTAAAGTCCAAACAACATGTTTTGGTTCACATAAACAAATATGTAAACAAAATAAGAATACGAATAGATAATAAGAATTCACATGAAGCCCTAAGCAAATATTCAAAATTAATAAGAATACGAATATGTAATTAGTCAATCTCACATAAGATAAGAAATCATATAAAAATCGCTTGTAATCAGTCAGAGGGTGATGTTAAAATTTAAAAATGAATGAATAAAGTTCTGTTAGAGGCAAGTGTCATTTCCTAAATAAAAAGTTTATTTAAAAAACGTAAAAGAAAAAGTTTTTAAGTGAATCTTGAACCCCCAACCCATAATTATACTAGGAAAAATTACCACGCTAATCACTGCACGCCCAAATCGGAAAAGAGATCGAGTCATAATTTGCGTACGACACCAAAGATCGGTATTCAAAGGCACATGGTAACAATAACTGGCATAGCAACAATAACTTAGCATAGCGTATAAAATTCTTTGTAAATTAATTTTATCTAATTACTCAATTTTTCTTAAATTTATAAGAAATGTTAATTTTGAATATTTTTAGCATATTACTAATAATTTTTCAGCTTAAAACTAATTATTATCTGCGAATGTAGTGCACTACCCATATGCAGCTAGCTGGCTCATTTCACTACGGAATTGTACAATTTAGACATCTGGTACATTTTTCTTTAGGTCGGTATGTGTTGACATGCAATCTTTTGATGGTTTTGCTAATATTAATAATTTGTAATTTCATAATTTTTCTTTCAGTCGTCGAAATATATTTATGTTAATTTTTTCTAACTCGATAATTATAATAAAATAATTTTTATAACGTCGAAAACTGTTGAGTGTTTTTGTTTTTAATTTCTGGACTCCTATAAAGCCAAGTGGCACCTAACAAGTATTGTGTTTGAATAGGAAATGTAGTGGAACTTGCTCCTCACCTGAGCTTGCCAATTACGCTTATTGAGGATTGTAACACTGTTAATAATTAAAGCCAAGCTTTTTCGTTTTTCCTTCAAAATTTTCTATATAAGTAATACAATTCTACAAATACAATTTAACTTCAACTAACTACAAAATTCATTAATTACTTTCACAATTTATAATGATTGACTGGATAAACTCAGATTAAGCGTATTTACACCGTGCCATGTCCAGAAGAGAAGTCACCAAACTTTTTCTGACGGAAACGTCACCCTCTCACTCCCCGAATCTCAAACTGTGTTCGATTAATGACTGTACTGTACCGGCGTGTAAGTCAAATGTTGCTCATTATATTGCAACTTTAAAGGCATATACGTTATTTATATCTTGTATTTATGTATGTAACTTAAGTTTAGTTAGTTCATTTAGTTAATTCTGTTTATAACTTCTTAAGTTATAAACTTTACCTGTGAGTCAATGTATTTATTTTCCGCCTAGCAAATGCCCAAAGTTCTTTTGAAGACGTACTTCTTTCGGGGTTGTCATTTCATTTATCTAGAGACGTCGGTATAGATAGATAGGCGGTAATAATATCAAAACAGTTCCTAGTTGGGTATGACCCAATGTTATGGTTTATTTGACATTTTTTTTATTGTGTTCTAAATTTAATTTTTAATTTTTATAGAAGTCAACATATAAACTTAAGAAAAGCCTAGACACTGTATGATGTTTAACTGTAGCGCGTTCGAATTCCAGAATAATTCTTTTTATAAACTTAAGAGACAATCGCGTTCTAAGAATGGGCAAATTTCGTTAGTTAGTTAGATAAGCGATAATAATAATCGATTTGAGGAAGAAGACATTACAAGCTCTGTCAAATCTGGCTCAGCACATTTTTATTAATTTTCGAGTGTTAATGCCTTAGTTAAATTCTTTAAGCGTGTTTAATCGCTTCTTCTGTTCGAGCAGTATTTTATCCACTGATAGTTTGAAAGTTGGACTTAAAGTCTCAGTTTTATTGGCATTTTTGCTAATCCTGGTTGAACCTTTGTATGTATGTGTTTCTAAATTTAAATTATTTCGTTTTATCGTGAGCATTGTTTATCTGCTGCTAAAGTGCTCCTTATTAATCTTTTACTTAAACCACAAATACATTTGCGTCTGACCTTTTTATATACAGAAAGTTTCTCTATCTGTTGGTGGAGTTTAACTGTAGCATTCTGCTAGAATAGCACATGAGTTTTAGGATACGGAGCGCCAGCCTTAGCTCGTTTTATATTCTATTCTGGTCATCTGGTTTGAGTGGGCATTGGATTATGTGCTCCACATTTAACTGTTACGAACGCGTCATGTAAATTTCTATGGAAAGGTCACTGAAGCCTCATCACTACCATTAACAGCTCCACCAACGCTGTCCTGCTGTGCTGTATTGGTCAATCCTCACAAATTACGACTTTAATATTAAATTATCTTTCAATTTAAATTTAAATACATATTGATTTTTTTTACATGTTACTTTCCATCATCAGGGCATCGACTCACATTATCGCTAGCCATTGCCTGCTTATCGCTGTTAGCTGAGATGCAGATAAATAACACGCTCTATGCTCAGTATCAAACTAGTTTATGTGATCCCAATCACACACTGGGTATCCGGACTCCATATACACTGCTCAAAGGCTAACCCATTGCTGAGCATCAGGAAGCAGATTGACTCCAGCTGAAATTTTTGAACACCGAATACGCAACATACACCACCTCTGTGGCGGATCCAGAATTCTTCTGAGGGGGGGGGGGGGGGAGCAACTATAGTTCAAAAATAGTATATTCTGAAAACTGAACAAAAGTTTGAAGACACTCGCCACCACTCGCAATTGTCAAATGCATAAAATTTATCATTTAAAAGATATGAGTCGAACAGATTTGCAAGTGGCTACCAGTCGTAGCGAAGGAACTTGCTCAAAGTTCTTTGCCACTCCCGAAAGTCAAAGGAGATGTTGGATTATTCATTTTGTTTTGATTTGTAAATAGTGGAAGTGTAAAACTTCCCAATCATCCATTTTATTTAGTAAAACCGGGGAAATGGATTTACTCAAATTCACGAATCATCATAAATTTAATTTTTGTAAAATACAGGAATTAAAAATTTACATTTATTTAAAATAGCAGTAACAGATCAGATGATAACTTCATCGACAAGTTAAGATAGAGTGTACTAAACTTTCGCAGATTGCATGACGGAAGAAAGATAGAAGATGGTAGACTGTTCAACGTTCGCACAGTTCGAGATAAAAAATCGTCACGGAATTTCATTCTACGGCCGAAAGTATTTTGAAGGGTAAAAGGATGTGCGCGGCTTGCAGTGGGAGTATTACATGCAGGAATCAGGGATCAGACTAGTTATTTCATCGGAACATTGGCCATGTATGTCGAAATATAGGAGCGAAACGCAACCAACATTGCGGCGATGCTCGACTGAGTCCATATAACAAGTTTTTGCTACATCGCCAATGAGCTGAAAGCTCTCTTTTGGACAATATCCAATGAAGCTACGGCTCTGCGATCAGCTTATATGGCAACAGTGAAGTTGTATCTGTTCAGCTTAACTTACTACAAATATTAATGTCAAGAAGTGCTCCATCAAAAGAAACGGGAGTGGAAAAATTATGATCTTGGAGCTTAGATATATTGAATTCGATGCTGTTCGTTTGTTCCAAGCGAGGATATTATCAAGGTGGTTATTCAAGGATCTAATCATACAATCTGGTTTGACAGATTTGGCATTTTCTCTGAAGCCCGCAAGACTGTCAAAGGAGAAAGCGAAATCAAGGGTATTGCCTTCGGCATAGCAATAGATGGGATTGAAAATAAGGGAAAGCAGATCATTAATGAAAATTGAGAAGAGAGTCGGAGAGATAACAGAGCTCTGAGTCACCCCGGCATTTATTGGCTGAGATTCAGATGTAACGCCATCTAATACAATTTGTATTAAGCGACCAGATAAAACACTTTACATCCATAATAGAAGAGGACGAGAGGGGCCAAGTGCTTTAAGTTTGGTTAAACGTACTGAATGCTAGAAACTATCAAAGGCTTTTGAAATATCTAGGGCAACGATTTTGGACTCAGAAGAATTGTAAAGAGTATACTTCGACGTTACCTAAGAAAAGTCAGAAAAAGAAAAGCCATATTGGCGATCGATGTGACTTTGATTAGTTTCTAGACACTTAATTAATTTTGAACCAATGATAGATTCCAAAACCTTTGAAAGAATCGAAATAATTGCACGGGAGGTAGTTTCCAAGAAATTGTAAATTTTAGCGAATAATGAGGCACAGGTTTTACTTAACGGGGCTTGAAACTATCAAGATCTGCAGCTATGGATACATTGATCTCCTTAAGGACCTTGAAAATATCTCTCGTACCGATGTGTGTTGGCTCTAGCACTCATCTACAAGGGGGAAATGTGATTAGGTGGAAAAGAAGAATTTGAAGTGAATCTGGCAGTCAAAATATTAGTTTTATTCAGGGAGTCAACAATCACTTCATTTTAAAATAGTGAGGGAATAGAGAAACTGCTGAAGTTGCTCCTGATGGCTTCGACCAGAAACCAGAAACCTTTCCTGCGTTTCCGTCTTGCCAAGATACTTACATTTTAGTCAAAAAGAAATTTTCGCTTTGGATAGTGTTTGAGTTCTAGACATGGATACAACTGATAGGTACGACAAGCAGACTATTTCCCTTTTAGTGCTTGGTTGTACTTATCGTTAAACCAGAAGCGATCTTGCTGTTGTTAAGATCTGCTGTATAAATACTGAATGTATCTACGTATGCGCAAGACTTAGAATTGTACAAATGTGTCAAATGTGCAGTTATCAACATCCCTTGAAATAAAACAGACCGACCAATTAAAATTTTTTGGATACTAATTGAGGCTTTCCCAATCTGCAGATCTATTTTGTTTTTATTTAACGTTTAGGCTAAGTATTCTGTAAAAATTATTACATTTTATGAAATAATAAGAAAAAATTATTTAAATATGAATCTCTTGATTTAAATGTAATAACACTCACTAAAACAATGCACGATGACTTGTTCGCGGTTGTGTAGTTTCGCTGAATTTCTCCAATTACGAGTTACAATTGTTTCTTTAAATGTTTGTTTTGCTACGCCGCGCCGATAATATTCTCAGAAGCCGTCTTTACATCGAAGGCTTATCAAAGACCCTTTGGCAGCTGTTTTCAATTAAAATAAACCTTCCATCGCGTTTACGTGAATATGCTCTGTCCTGCTTCAAACACCCCGAGCAAAGCAACGCTTATGTACAGGAATCCGCGCTTCCTGTTTTCTTTATAGGCTATAACAACGAACGCTTCCAGAAATTGTTACGTTTTATACAAAAGGTGCAGTAGAATAGATGTGAATCATTTTGTTAGGAAAAATTCAGAAGATCTACTGGAACTTCTTCAATGGTCTTCAGGCAGGGAGGGGGGGGGGGGTGGATCCGCCCCTGTCTGCTATTGCATGTGCTTCATCAGCTGTCTGTTTGTGATTTATAATTAAAATGTATAATTTGCTGTCAGCTGTTTCCTAATTGCATGCGGAAAGGAAACCTATCTTTATGATCACCTTTGCAGTCGCTTATAATCAACAAGTGTCTCCGCGTTACGCGAAATTAAGCTAATTACATTTATTGTATCCGTCTTATTATCGATCTTTTTCATTAGTATACTTAAATACTTAAGTCATATACTGTATATAAGCTTATCCACCATTTGCGGGTGAAGTCAACTGAAGTGAAGGTCACTTCATTTTCATTGTCATTGCCATTATCCTTTATTGTGTAGAGACTAGGCTATAATTAGAATCGGAACTAATTAAAATATTTAAAAAGTTTTTTACTGAACTAGTACCAGTATTTGATCTAGATCAGGCCAGGCAATAATTTGAACTGAGATTGAAATTAATATTTAGTATCGGACTAGACTAAAACTAGAATTAGTATCCCAATTAATTGAAACTAAATCTATATTCGTAAAAGGCTTAGGCTAAAGACTCTATAGAGACAAGACTATAATTTGAATCGAAATTAATTATAATATTTAAAAGGTTCTCCAGCTGGACTAGTACCTGTATTTGGTCTATATTAGGCCAGGTTGGAATTGAGGTTGAAACGAAGTTTTGATATAAGATTTTAACTAGACCAAAATTAGAATAAAATTCTAACTTGGATTAAATTTAATTCTACATCCGTAATAGGTCTCAGACTAATTGTGCTACATATACGAGCGGCTTGATCAGGTCTATTTGATAGAGAATTGTTCACACAGATCATTATGTAGAGTAGACTGTGAATCGATCTTTTGGTTCTAATGATAAGCGATGCCAATGGTGTCCACAAGGCAGCTGGCTTGTCTTCTTCAACCTTCAGCTCGATATTAACGTCGGTAAAGGGGTAAAGTCCTCGTGAGCTCCTTCGACCTAATCCCGCCATCCCAGCCAGTCGCTATGAAGGACAAGAATGCACAGGCCGTACCGTAAGATTTTCCCAATCAAGACGAGGGCAAGAAAGTGCAAAGGTTACTTTGTCAGCTGGATTTATTTTCACATTTACTGCGCTAAGGTCCAACTTTATGACTATCAATCCCATTATCTAGGAACCTCCATAAATTTGGTCTGTCAGGACTTCATCAGTTTTGCATGGGTGCATCGTTCTGCTAACAGCGTCTCTGCATTTAGCTTACAGAGGAACGAGCCAAAAGACCTACCTATCAAGATTGACCACCTCAAATTAAACAAAGATCTACATATCATTAAACACAAAGCTCTCGCTAGTGAGAAGAAAGGTTACTCATTATCAGCAACCTACCCAAAACCTCCTTCGATTGTAGGGAGGTTCTTTTCCCACCCTATGCAGCAGTGTGGGATTGGACTCTTCATTCTCTCGGAACATTGAAAACGCGGCTACCTTCAATTCAAAACCTAGTTCCACTATCTCATCCACCAGCAAACCTAAATCATTCGTCAAGTTCCTTAGGGAGGAGCACTGTCAAACATTTTTTTGCGCGTACATTCGACAACTCAAAGATTACCTCTCACTCTGAACTCCATCATCGCCGACTCTTTGTCTGTCAGGGTGTATGTTAACTGTGTATGTTGCTGACGAACTCGACCTGTTACATTAGGCTCTCTCTCTCTCTTAAACGTGACAAATTGATAACAGGAGTTACTACTAGTAGTCGATAGGTATACATATCCAGGCTCCCGATGGACAGCTCTTCTGATTTGCACTGTGAGCGTCTCACATTTGACCTCTACTAACAATTAATTAATTAGCTAAGTCCTGTTTCGTTCAAGTCGCATAACGCATCATAATTTTCCTGATCGCTCTATACTACTGAGCCTTCTACCCTCGACTAACTACAACATATTCTCGCCGAATGGCCGGTCTATTTTCAAAAACTTGAATGACATTAGGTATGTCGCCTCCCTTGGTAATGCCAATGCACTTTTGATCTATGAAACATGGATTAAATCATTCTATACCTCCAATGTTGTAGAGATTACTGGATACAGAGTGCATAGACTGGATCGCGCTGATAACAGCGGAGGAGGGGTGGCAATATACACCTCTAACACCTTCCACTTAAATGTCATCAACCAATATTCAGACAACAATTAGGAGTTGCTGGCAATTCAGATGTGGGATGCTAGCTCGTGTGCAAATCCGATTGCACTCGACATCCTCCGATAACCAGCTATGCTCTATGAACCTGAGTCTGGACTCGATTATTGGACAATTCTCCAGAATTGTCATCGGAGGTGATTTCAATATTGACCTTGGTGGAGATTCCTCTCTCAGGTTTGGTTTGGAGAACGCGGGCTGCAGTTCAATAATCGAGAACCCACTTGGCATGGAACTTCCTCTGCAGCGATATTAGATCTGCTTAGCTGCTTACCACAGTTCTCTCCCCTGCTCTCTGATCAATGCCCAGGTGTCACCGACCATGAGATAGTCTTTGATTCTTTTGAAATTCCTTGTCGACCCCCTAATTCCTAGCGCACTTTTCGTAGCTTCGCAGCCTTACAACCGAAAGCTCTTGTAGCCGATCTTATTGGGATAGACTGGTCAGCCTTGCCGTCTCTACCTGATCCTGAGGATGCGGCTCTGCACTTCTTCAATAAGGTCAGATCCCTGTTTTATAGGAATGTAACTCTCAAATCCATTCAAATCAAAAACAGCAGCTTCAGAATTCTTAACAGACCGGATGTTGCTCTCCTATGCGAACTCCGTGACATTGCAGATACACAGTGGTAGAGATCCTAGTCTGAAGGCAGCCGCTCTGAATTTCGACATATGCGCAGGAGGGTAGATTATCTTGTACGGGACAAAACTAGGGACCTCATGCTGAATAGCTTCGAGGCTTAGCTCAACTGGAATAAGGTTAGGAATCTGGTGGTAACCTCTAATCTAAAGCTCCAAACAGTTACTGATTCCATGGATTTTGCAGATCATCTTGGTTTCTCCTCTTCTCCTCATCCATAACGGGATATCACCCCTGGAAGTGGTCTGCCGCGTTATGTTTTATCCAGAAATACTACGCCTGGTCCTCAGCTCTCTTCCTTCAATGACACCTCGGTAGCCTCGGCAAGCATGCATAGCTTCTCCTTCAGAAACTTTAGCGAAATGAAAGTCATAGATACCCTTCACAACATCAAATCAAATGCGATTCAGCTGGATGATATCCCAGTGAAATTCCTGAACGTCGTTATCCCGCACATTGTTCCTGAAGTTACTCATTTATTAAATAGTGTTCAGTCCATCTAAATGTCACGACATCTTTTTTTAAGTACTTTCAGCCTTGTTCCATCATTTCCATCAATTTCTAAAATAAACAAAAAAAGGCACCACAAAGTATCATTTCCATCAATTTCTAAAATAAACAAAAAAAGGCACCACAAGTATTAAGCATTTTTGAAAGGTCCTGAATTAGTTCATCCAAACATAAAAAGTTCTGAGTTTCTCTTTTAATGGAACCTTTGAGGATGCAGATTGCATTATCTAAAACAATAGGTAATTATCAATTAATAAATAAATCGCGAACTTACCAAATCCTATGCACCTCCATATATTGACGTTTTTGTTCATGTCATTAAATGACATTTATACAGTCAGCTGACTTCGCTTTCGCCGCAGTCAAAATACAAGCATATGTAATAAGCGTTGCTAGGGTAACACCAAGAGGCGAGATGGACATAACTGGTGACCACGGCTATATAAAGCAAACGAGTCCCAATAGATGGTACCATTCTTGGCTCAGAGTTCATCTGGTTCAGAGGATCATCTGAAAAAATAATCGTGCTCCCAATTTCCATACAGAAGTCTAATTCTGTTCAGAGTCTAATCTGAAAATTACTATCATCCACATTCATCATCTAAATTCCCACACCTAAGCAGGAGGATAATTCTACCAAACTTTTATTGTGCTACATCTGTTCAGTACCACACGTGCCAGCACGTTGCTGCACCCCTTTTTCTGCTTATTCAGACTTCCTGTCTGACGGGGCCGCTATCATCAAATACATTTGCAGAGAGTACTTCTATTCTTCACCTTACTACCCTACTATCCACGCGCAGAATTACTGTTTTTACTACAGTAGTTTGTATGGTGACAGAAAATTAATTCCGGTCTTCTTCTTCTTCTTTTTAGAAATAAAGAAACGGACCACGTCATTGGGATTATTTTGAATTTATAAAATTACATTGAATTACTGAATTTTTACTTGAATTTCTTGTTTAAAGGTCATTTTTGAATTTGGTGGTATTAGGTTAAGTAAATAAATTATTAACAAAATTTTATATTTGAAGTTCGAAACGCTGAGTTATCCTTTCAACAGCCGGCCAGCACCTCTTCCCTTATTGTTTGAGAATAGCTCTCACAATTAGGTTACCCACAGGATCATATTTTCCCACTTTCGAAGACTGGGCTGATATCCCTTATTCCCAACTCCCTTTCGCATATATCGTTGTCAGATTGGAGGCCGGCCATCTCCAAATTATTCGAAGTGCTAATCATTCTGGCTTCAGGTGAAGGCAGTCTACCAATACGACACTCGTGAAGATGGCCAATGACCTTTGGCTCCGTACCACACGACCTACGAATCCACAAGCTCATATCCTGCTTTAGGCTCTCCACCTCTGCGTGCGCACTTGTTGCTAGTTGCCTTGGTGGCAGAGCCCTTATTGTTTGCAGTGACGGTCGTTGATCTGGTGTCAGGCCAGTATCTACTGGGTCACTCACAGGGCAATCCTGGAGCCTCCCCCACCCCTTAAAAATATGCACTTTCATCTTTATGCCGAAGATCTGCAGAGTTAATCTGTTAATCTGTTAATCTGACTAAAATCAGTGGGTGGTGCTCCTGCATCGGCCTTGCCTTTAATCCCAGCAATTCTACTTCTCGAACATACCATTCCGATTAAAGACTCCCACATTAAAAATCTTGGGTTGCTCATGGAAAAATATCTCAACTGTCATGCTCATGACAACCTAGTCTGCTCCAGGATTTACTTCGGTCTTCGATATATCTATACCGTATCCCACCATCTCCCTCATCTGGTTCCGAACCGTCTTGTCCCTGCCCTGGCGCTGCCTTTGTGTTTCTACGCCGAAAATGGAATGTTTCCCCTGCAAAGTCGGGTGCTGGCCAAGTTAAAGCGTGCTTTGAAAGCTTGCTTAACTTATATATTTAGAATAAGATGGCACACCTTCGTCAGACCGCTGACTCAGTGCCTTCTTCCAGGGCCGTTCAAGACAATGTACGCCCTCAATACCCTCTGGTTCATATACAGAGCCAGATACAGCATTCTACCTGAGTATATCCGTGAAAGTTTTTCGTCGAACCGTCAGGATACATACAGAAGGATGAGGGCTCACCTTGGTAGTAATAGCGTATTTCTGGTGGGTGCTGTTAGCTGGAACTCCCTACCAAGCCTTGTTACAAAGTCTGACTCCCTTCCCAAGTTCAAGGAGCTGACCCTGGAACACTTCACTACGATTTCAGTCTGAATTTTTTTTTTAAATATCGTACCATTTAATCCTAGTTTTCCGCAGTATTTATCTGCAGCACTTCAAATAAAGGTAGTAAGTAGGAAAGGTGTTTTCCCCGTCGATAATTATGACTGAGTTTAATAATGACATTTTATTTTTATTTGTGTTTCTCTTGACACTATGTATAAGGTTTTGTTTGTATAGGACTGTCGATGCGTATCAATGGCTGTGATTTGGATTTTTGTTTTTGTAAAACCAGTGTATGTAACTGGCTTATTTTCTTTCTTTTTTATGTACTGGGCTGTTACTATATTGTTTATTTTATCTTCTGGTACACCTGAACTCCATGTGTTAATTTAATCTTAACTTTTGTACCTGGCTGAATTACGGTATTATTTTATTTTGTGTATTGCACCTAGGAGTTTGTACATCTTTTCTATACTCCAGCTCTTGGCATCTATTAGTATTTAAATCTATTTAAGTATGGCAACTAATCCCTGCCTAATATATATTTATATGCATACATATATTTACTTTGTTCGTTAAGTTTGGTATGTCTTCTTATGACATGTATCTGCTTGTATAATTCTCTGCCTGGGGCTTATAATAAATTTTTCTATGATTATGACTAATAGTGTTTGTGAAGCCATTTTCATAAAACAATTTCACTGCTTCAGTTTTTGGTGGTAAATATATGAATATAGTTATAATCCAACATTACAATTTGCGAAGTTTTGCCAAAAGTAAGGAATGAGCAATAGTTGTGAAACAGAGACAGCAATGTGGCAATAAAGCGTGTATATAATTGCAGGTTTTTGATTTTTTTTGTTTATTTTACAGCTATCAAAGTGCAGTCCAAAAACACAATCGTAATTAGAAGAAAAATTATAATAACATATTGTGGAAATATATAAAAAAGATTGATCTTACGTTTATGAATTACAAAATATCAATCCGAAGACACATTAAAAATAAGTTGAAATTGGTAAATTAAAAGTAATTTTCTCAATCCTGGCATTTGGCAAGTATATATACATATCTACTTGCTTTTGGTTAGGAAAAGGCGAATTACTTATAAATTAAATTTTTTATCTTGCGTTCTAGTGTCCATTTAGTCCGCCGCAAAAGTTAAAAACGAGCATTTGGCAATGTCGATTTCGAGGGTTATGCTTGCCCATGGCAAGTTACTTTCGAATTATTTTCGGTTCATTTTGTTTGCTGGGTATCTAATGATTGTCGTTTCAATGTAATTTACCTGTGTAGAAAAAGTGAATCAAAACGATTTCATAGAAGTTCTGAAGAAATCATCAGAGAGTTCTAGGGGCAGGAAAATCAGAAGAGGATACTCTGCAGAGCCGGATTAGGGGGACGGGCGAAAAGAAGCTAGCCCGATTGGCCGGTCGTGTCTAAGTTAATTGGGGCTATATGTATTTCCCATATAATCTGGGATCTGTTCACGATTACTGCCTGAGATGGTCAGAGGTACTTTTTCTGCTCTTTGCTGTCCAAAACGAATTATTTCCACTTTTTGGTCTTTCACATTGATTGCGCCCAAGATTTGGAGCAGAGTTGGTGAAGGGAGAGTGCCCATTTTAAGCGATACATGAACAGAATGAGAGATATCTTAAACGATGAATGATTGTACTCTGAAAATATTTTGTTAACAATGTGTATTTCATTTAATCGGGGGAAGCTTAGGGGATCAATATTTGATCTAGTACATTTTGCTAAATCTAGTACGGTATCGATTTCGTTGGGTCTTGAGAACAAGTTTGAGTACCCACACTCCTATACTCGGAGGCATAAATAGTCATTCCCATACGCACTTTTTAAATATTTCCCTCTTTTTTTTCGAACTGAGATCTTAGATTTTTCGTACTTTAGATCGGCTCTGACTCATAAGAGTTATGTTCAATCGGAAAATGAATTTCACTGTTCGCCGTAGTGAGGTATTTTTTTCTCCGATTCAGAAAACTTACTCGGGACGTTTTTACGCCGGAAAACCCATTTTCATGCATTTGAGTTACATACACCCCAGATACTGCGATTCGCATATATTTTTGCAGTTCTTTCCTCCATGGCTATTAGTGCTATGTTGTAAAAATTTTTCTCATTAGAAGCTATATTCCACGACGCACAAATTTCGCGCAATCACGAGAAGTAGAAAAGTCCACTTTTTCAAATAAGAAAGTCGCTCAAACTACATCCGATCGCGAAAATTTTCTTTCGTTTAATTGAAATAAAGATGGTTAATAAAATATGTTCAGAGTGTCATAATGCATGGCTTGTGAGTGTTGCCAAGATAGCATCATATATATCAAAGATGACATTTTCATGTTTTTGTTTTTTCTCAAAGGGCTCAACAAGATTTTGCAAGGGTTGTTATGCCTATATCATATGTGTACTTGATAAT